>OU893352.1:9500248-9787845 GCA_918026875.4 Diatraea saccharalis | reverse complement strand
TACATTACATTATATATGTAAGAATTATTTATTAGATGAAAAGGGAACCGATGTCGTGGCCAGATATTAGAATAGATCAATTCACGACGCGATGGGGTTTTAAGTCCGCCTTCGTTTCAGAATTTGAGTTTTTCGATTTTTTTTGTTATGTTTGTTTTATAGTTTGAAATTGCCTACAAAACGTTAGTGAGTTCTGTCTTCAAATGAAAGGTGTTTAAGCACCATACATCAAAGAAAAAGGGTTGCCAGTATACGTCTAACAGAAAAAGAAATATTCAGTCGAAAAACGCAAGCAAAACTCTAAATAAATTATAGTCTCTTATTCTTATTCAATAACAAGTTTATATTTAGTATATGATAAAGGATCGAGTAGATATTTCCCCAAGTGTTACCTTAACTAATACACCAAATAAATAAATGTCAAATTTCAAACTCATACCTACGTAGAACATTTTCATTTTGAATATCAAAAGAACATGTTTTCTCAATAATCTAAAAGTATAGAAAAATATATTTTAAGTATTAAATATCGTGTCAAAAATTGAATTCTCTTTTCTCCATACTTACCTATGTGAAAGTACATACCTACACAAATGGTCCATATATACACGCTATAAAGATCCCGAATTGTGAAGTCCATCGAAATCAAAATTGAAATAAAAATGGTCACAGCATGGCTGGATTGCTCAAAGTCAGCCTTACACGATTATCTTTAAATATTATAAACCAAATGTTACCATCAACAAAAGCGATTCTTTTCTGGCTTTGTTTTTCATACACTAACCTAACCTAACCCATATGTTATAACAAACCTATACAAGTTTTTGTTGCTTTAAGCACTTATTGTAAAATTCTTGAGCATAAACGAGTCGCTTGTGGAATCGGAACGGTGGGATATTAGGTCCGCCTCTTGTTATGTTTACAGTTTGAAATTGCCTAGAAAAAGTTAGTGAGTTCTATCTTCAAATGAATTATGTTTAAGTACACAACGCACCATACGTCAAAGAAAAAGGGTTGCCGGTTTACACTAAATAGAAAAAGAAACATTCAGTTGAAAAACGCAAGAAATACTAAAATAAAATTTGGAATAGATCGGCTTGTAGTCATTTATTCTCTTATTCTTATTCAAAAGTAAGTTAATATTTAGTTAATACAGATATTGAAGTTTTAAGACCGCCTCTTGTTATGTTGGGTTTACAGTATAAAATTGCCTAGAAAAAGTTAGTAAGTTCTATCTTCAAATAAAAGCTCCTAAATTACGCAATACATCATACATAAAAAAAAGATTGCCAGTTTATACGCAATATAAAAAGAAATATTCAGTTGAAAAACGTATGAAAACTTAAAATAAATGTTGTATAGATCGCCTTGTAGTCTTTTTTTCTTATTCAATAGAAAATTTCCAAAAAATCACAGTATCAAAATAAAAACTGCTCATAAAGTTCTATAAAGTAAAAACCGTAAAAAATTATACATTTTCTAGCACATTTATAAGCACATTTGTTTCAGAGATTCAGAGTAACATTTGGTCACAGTTCCTTAACCGATTGACCAGGTCTCCATTTATTATGGCTCGCTTCGCTTGTTTTTTTTTTTTTGTTTTTTTCGCAGTTCTAATCTAACCGATTGACCAGGTCTCTATTGATGGTATCCTTTATTGCTCTCTTCGCTCGCATTTTATTTTAGTCATGGTTCTAACCCTACCAATTAACCAAATCTCTCTTAACAGTTGCTCCTTATGGCTCACTTCGCTCGCTTTTTGTTTTAGACACATTGCTAACATAATCGATTGATCAGGTCTCTCTTAATGGTCTAGCATTATGGCTCGCTTCGCTCGCTGTTTATTTTGGTCACAGTACTTTAAGCAATTGACCAGGTCTCCATTTATTATGGCTCGCTTCGCTCGCATTTAATTTTAGTCAAAGTTCTAACCTTACCAATTAACCAAATCACTCTTAATAGTTATTCTTTAGGGCTCGCTTCGCTCGCTTTTTGTTTGAGTCACAGTGCTAACATAACCGATTGATCAGGTCTCTTTTAATGGTCTCGTATTATGGCTCGCTTCGCTCGCTTTTTGTTTTATTCACAGTTCTAATGTAACTGAGTGATCAGATTTCTATTGGTGGTGTTCTTTATGGCTCGCTTCGCTCGCATTTTATTTTAGTCACAGTTCTTACCTTACCAATTAATCAAATCTCTCTAATTGGTCACTCTTTATGGCTCGCTTCGCTCGCTTTTTGTTTTAGTCACAGTTAATCCAACACACTAATCCAACCGAATGACAATGTCTCGCTCGCTTTTTTTTTCTGGCGAAAATATTGGATTTTTTTCTCACCACGTAAAGATTGAGTTAAGATACACAATCGGTCTGTATATGCTATAAAGCTCCCGAGTCGCCAGCTCGGTCAGAATCATTCTGAAATTTATATGGATTGTAAAAAAATGATTTAATATTTTTCATAATAATATACATGAAACTTTCTCAAAAATCCCAGTATCACAAAATGTTCAAATTTTTTTTCATCTGGCAACACTTCAGCTGAAAACATATTTTTTGTTAAAATTATTCGGAAAAATATTACCAAAAACGCTCAAATCAGCTCTATAAAGTGAAAGTCGTAAAAAATGATCAATTTTCTAGATATAATGGTCGCAGTTTAAGCCGCCATCTTGAATTTTGTAAATTTAATCCCATACCGGTGTAGCACACCTATTAGCACATCCTACGCAGTTTTTATTATTTTCCTAGCGGCTATAATGACTGCGCTAGAGTCCAAAACGTGAATAGTGAGCATTAAATATTCAACCCGCCGTAGCTGCCGGGGTTGCCAGGTGTAGACGATGAAAATGGTCAAGTGTGATTTCGGGATGTGCCCTCATTCGACGGATACCAATTTTCAAGTTCTAAAATTGTTCCTTTGACAGTTACGCTTTTTGGGGTAAATCTCAAAAACTACCCTAAAATCGGGTAATTTTTTTCCACCATATGAAAGAGTCTATAAAGATGCACAATCGCTCAATACATGCCAAATACCTTCGGGGTTGCCAAGTCGGTCAAAATCGAGGTTGAAATTCAAACGTTGTTTGCTCTCAGTGTTGCCAGTCGATCGTTCTATTTTTTCCATCGGGTATCTTGAAAAGTTAAAATCAAAATATTTACATCAAAAAAGTTCAAAAATTCGACAAAAATTGTTTCCTCAAAACTATCATAAAGTATCAAAAATTTTCAAGATTTTTTTTCACCAGGCAACACTTTAGTTACTTGCCTAAAAAATGTTTCCCTGGAAGTACTCTGACAAATGTCGCCAAGTGCGTCAAAATCGGCTCGACGTGGTGACGATACCCAATTTTTCGGATAAAATGGCCGCTGGTTTGGCCGCCATCTTGAATTTCGAAAATCCGGCTCCGTACCGGTGTGGCCAACTCGATAGCGCGTTCGATGCACTTTTTACCATTTTCCTAGTGGCAATACTGACTGCGCTAGAGTCTACAAAGTAAAAAATGGGTGAAATTTTTCAAATCGCCACATACACCAGGATTGCCAGGTGTCGACGACGAAAATGGCCAAATATCATTTATGGGAGCATCCTCCGTCGAAGGAATGCATTTTTGAAATCCCAAAACGGCTCCTTCTACTTTTCAACTTTTTGGGGTAAATCTCCGAAATTACCCTAAAATCGGGGAAACAATTCACTTCATTCGAAAGAGCCAGCAGAGACTCATGACCGCTCCATACAAGGCGAAGAGCTTCGATGTTGCCATGTAGGCTAAAAGTGCGTTTGAATTTTTCGAAAAAGTGAAAAAATCACAAAATGGCCGCTGCTGGCGCCGCCATGATGATTTTCCCGAGTTTCATAATTTTCCTATAGTCACGACTATATTTGGCGTGACACCTCATTCATAGATTTTCTCCTCTGGCCACCCAGGTTCCCAAACAATTCGGGTTATGAGGGCATGTCGAAAAACATGTTTTCTACCGTGGAGCCCAGGGTTGTCAGCTCGCAAAAATCAAAACTACCAAAAGTTATAGGGCTTCCTCGGCGCCACACCGCATCGAGTCTGTTTTCCGCGAAAAGTGCGTATTTCGAAATTTCACTTTTCTCCCAAAATCTCATAAACTACCACGAAAATGGTAGAAATCGGTAGTGAAGTAGAAAGATCCCACTGAGCCCTACGACCGGCCCATAGATAGCGAATCTGTCCAACGCCGCCATCTTGGAGAAAATCTCACTCGAAAATGGCGATTTTTCATTGCCGAAACAAAATGGCCGCCACCGTCGCCGCCATATGGACTCGCAAGCCAAAACTCCCCGTACGTGAAAATCGACTATAATTCCGAGTCGCCGGCGTAAAAATCCCCCCTCCAAACCCACCACAAAAGAAACGACGATTGCCCGAACAGAGGTCGAAAAATGCCAAATTTCCAGGTGAAATATCTCGGCCGCCATTTTGTATTTTTAATTAAACCTTTTTTCAGTGTCATTTTTTTAGCCATATCTACGACCATTTTGAATATCGTAATCGTAGAGTGTATACTTGGAAAATTAAAAAAATTATCTCGCCGCCATTTTGTTTTTTGGCTGTACCGATATGGTACTTCAACTCGATTGAAAAAAATATTGTCACGCTTCATACATGAAAACGTCATTTTCCCCCTCTTTCTACCTGAAAAAAGCATGGAGTGAGTGAGTGAGTCAGTGAGTGGTAATTAAGCTTTATATATTATAGATAGATATATATATATAGATAGAAGCTTTATAATATATAGATACATACAAAAAGAAGACAAAAAAGCAAAACAACGTACATGTCAGATATCTGACAGACGTCAATATAAGTTTGTAAAACAATCACAAAACTTCAACAATTATCATTGTAAGGCAATAAGGAAATAGTTTTTTCATTAAGACTGACTTTAAACTGGAACTAAGAAGAAAGTAAACAACAAAATACTTAAACTATTTCTTAGATGTTGCTCCACGTCTTGCTCGCGAAATAACAGGCTCCTTAGTCACCACTGCCACAGGTGTAGGCTTCGACTGTTTAGAAACAATTTCATCAAGATCCTCACTGCATTCGACCCGATGCCTTGTGCCACTAGGTCCAAGGACGAAGACCTGCCCTTCCCTAGTCCAACATTTAGAGACACCCAGCCGCTGACGAGCTTCCATAAATACAGAATGACGCGCTTTTGTAAGAAATTCGGACAGGGTCACTCCAGAGCCCGTGGTTCAACCCAGTTTTAGCCGCCCAGATCTCATCACGGATATTAACATCGCGGACCTTAAAGAGAATTGGTCGTGGTCGGCCAGAGCCTGCTCGACCCATCCGATGACAGCGGCTTATGTTGTCCACAGTGAAAGTTGATTTCTTGAGACATTGAGCCACAACAAGTTTTTGCAACAACTGATGTTGTTTCCTCACCTGGCATCTCACCAAAACCATGCAACAGAAGTATTTTTCGACGTCCCCGCATCTCAATATTATCAACCTCCCTGGCAACCCATTCAAGTTGATATTGCATAGAACGCAGAGTAGTACATATAAACTGTTTAAAGGCGACAAAATCAGCAGTCAGTGCATCAGTATCAGTGGTTGGAGATGTCTGCTGTAGTTGACTCTCAAAACTTTCCATGCGGTGGTTAAATGTGGATAGCATTTCACTAAATGTTTGCTTGATGGATTCCATTTTAATAGCAATATGTCAATGAAAGTGCTGAAGTTAATTTACTTGTGAAGTTGGAGAAAGTTTGAAAGGATAACACTATATGGCAGAGGCAGTAAGTTATTCAGTACATTAGTGCATTAAATTTATAAAAAAAAAATAAATATACACTTTTTCCTTAAAAAATTACAGGAGTTGAAAATTTTAAATACCACTATTAAAAACCAAAATAATGTTTAATTTAATAATAATGTTCTGTTTTGTTTATGAATGAATTAAAAGCTGAAAGTGCTGTAGTAATAAATTATTCTACATTATGGAATTGTGCTAAACAAAATCATAAAGTAACTAAGTACCTTTACTTCGACCTTTTTATCTTTTTTTTTTCACACTTGAAACGTTAAATTATTTTAATTTACAATGAAAGTTATTGAACAATCAAAATGTGTAAAGTGTCGGATAAATATAAGAGATCATGACATGGATGGAGATGATGCACATATCACAAATCGAGGGACCCTACAACTTACCACGATGGGAGAGAGCATCATCAATCGGAGAGTGACAAGTAAGTTAAAAATATTATGATGTCATAGCACAGAATACTTTAATTTTTTTTGCATAAAATAATTATTATCCCCCCCTCCCCCTCTCTGTTCCCTATCAAATTCATAACTATAAAAGGTTATCAAAAGTTTTTTTTTTATTTTAGTTGTTAAAAGGAATTCATGTTTGAGGTGAAGGCTGCTAAAAGGTAACAAGTTCAAGAAAGTATATCATAGATAACGCTGCAGATTCTTATAACTGCTTGGTTAAATCTGTATGCAATATTAAGTTAAAACTATATTTTAGTCATTTGACACAATTCCATTGCAGGTGACATGAAGTCAGTGAAATATAATTTATTTGTTACAGAGACGCCATGGCTGTAACAATAATGTAGGTATTTATTATTTCACCAACTGTAGAAATGTAATTTTTTCATAAATTCTTGCAGATTTATTGCATTACAATTCAGTTTAGTCAGAAGTTTATTGTATTTTTTATCAAAAAAGATATCTTTATCCTTTCTGTTGAGTCTATAATTTCCAAACAAACTCTTTTTTATTTGAATATCCCAATGACTTGCTTCCATATGAATAAATACAAGTTCGGTTTTTTTTCGATCAAAATGTTAAGCCGGCGGTGCCAGCCTTCTAAGGCATTTGTGGTTCTGTGCCTTTGACCTGCACAGCTTAACATTGTTGCTGATAATTTAGGATACCATTGATTTTCGTAATAATGTTGAAATCTTTGCATTTATTTGTGTGCCTGGGGCTGAATCGAGTATATTTTGCCAAGCTTCTGGAATTTTGTTGGCTGGAACTAATGGCATAATTGCGCATAATCTCGTTGTATTACGCCCTTCCTTCGTTTCAGTTAGCTTTAATTTCTTAGATTGTTTCCAAATAGCTGTATTGTAATGCCGATAGCAACTTGTTACTTTGGCATTAGAGAAAACTGATAATACAGCGTTGCTTTGTGCAATTTCATAATCAGACTTAAATTCGGTTATTTCAATATCCAGTTTTTGATTTAAAATACGAAATAGTCGTTCGTACGTTGCCTGTGTCTTATTCGGCAACAAAGCATAGACAACAGGAATTATATTTGTTGATTTGGAATTGGAATTAAGGTCATAATGCAGGGTATATAATTGGTAAAATGGGCGCGGGGTTACCTTAAAAGTTCCATCTGCATAATAAGACCCGGACTTTTTAATAATTTTTCGGCTTAATTTTGACGCAAATACTAAAATTTTTTCGGTGTCGCCGTCTTCACAAACAAAAAATCTTTTAGCGAGGCGTTCCGGTATCTTAACTGTTGCGGGGAGTCGTGGTCCAATCTACACGTATTCAAAAATTTCTTTCGGGTCCTATACAGGGCATCTTTCACAGACTTAAATGAGGGCAAGTCGCATGTATGCACTTTTTAAGTTTCTCAATTTCATTGTTAAATATTGTCCGTATCGAACCAAAATCTCTACATACTTCTTTTTTCATATATGCAATATGTTTGCGAACAATATTACTTGCATCATTGGTAACACATGTATGTTGCGATTTTCTCAGAATACGTTTCCTTGTTTTATCTATTGTTATAGTAGCACTGCATTCCTTCCTCTTAACACAACGCCACTTCTCACTTTTGCTTTTGTTCGTAATATGTTTATTATATGAGTAACCACCACAAAGCAAGGTGTATCGACCGCTTTGATTTTTAACAAATTGTATGTCCTGATCCATTGTGATTTATTTTAAACAAATAAAACGAGCAACATTATAGAACTTGTTAATCAAAACAAATGTCATAGTTATTTCGTAGTACCTGCATAATCAGTAAATAAAAATATAGCAATAATAAATGTTATGAACAAAATGAAAGTTGTAATTGTAAATTTTTATGTAAGTAATTATTTTTTAATAAATTAATAAGTTTCTTAACTCAAAAATAAATATTAAAATAGCTTTTAGGGAAAATATAGTTATGCAAATATGTAACAACTGCCATCTATGTTATTGATTATTAACTATTATATTAACAACCTAATATACTTGAATGAGTAGACTTCGATATAATACATGGCGGCACTTGTTGTAACAATTACGAGTATCCTAAATTATTTGATTTTGGAATACCTATATCACCATAATTTTTACAATGAACAGGACGTTTTTTATTTTCATATGAATGTTGATTTTTTCATAATACTTAATTGTTATGTTGAATTTGTAAGAATTTTGATTTTGGAACATTACACATAATTATTTAAAGCTATGTTTTTAAATAATACCAAAGTTCAACTTGTAGGTCGAAAATGTTAAAAACAACTTTTATCCGTGGGGTGAGCACGGGTTCCTCGATAGTATCGTATCGAATTCTTACGAGGAAATTAGTATGGAAAATGATTACTTTCGCTACTCTCCGCCATGGGCGCCACTAAAAGTTCCATACAAATTTGCTCAATACGAATTCGATACGATACTATCGAGGAAACCCGGTTGGGTGCAGTCTTGTGTCATGTTGTGAAGGATGGCAACAGTGGTAAAATAGTAGAAAAACCTATTGCCTTTGTGTCTTGTTCTTTAACTAAAACACAACAAGGGTATTCACAGTTGGATAGGGAAGCCCTTGCTATTATCTATGCAGTAACAAAGTTTCATAAATATCTTTGGGGTAGGCAGTTTACTATTGTGACTGATAACGCACCTATCAGACATATTTTACACCTGTCTAAAAATATTCCAAGATTAGCTGCTCACCGCCTACAGCATTGGGCCTTAATTTTAGAAAATTATAATTATAATATAGAGCATAGGAAAAGTGAATTATTGTGTCATGCAGATGCATTATCAAGATTACCTGTTAATTCTATCCTGTGTGATGAAACTAATATTCATTATGGTCATCCAGTCAGTTATGTAGAAATTGCAATGGAAACTAGAAGTGACCCATTGCTAAGGAAAGTCTTAGAATACACTAGATAAGGATGGCCTAATCATATAAAAGATTCATCTGTATTAACTTATTTTAAATCAAGACACAATATATCTATTGTTGAAGATTGTTTAATTCTTGGATCTAGGTTAATTGTACCACAAAAGTGTCAAGCTCGCATTCTTGATTTATTGCATGAGGGACACCCAGGTATAGTTAGAACAAAAATGTTAGCTAGTTCATTATTTTGGTGGCCTTCAATGTCCAGTGACATTGAACTAAAATGTCGGTCATGTGAACCATGTTCTGTAATTAATTTTAAACCTAGTAATGTTAAATTGTCATAGCCACAATGTAAGGTACCATTTGAGAGAGTACATATAGATTTCTTTGAACTTCAGAAACAACATTTCCCTATATTTTGTGATTCCTATTCTAAGTGGATTGATATAAAAGTTATGAAACAGTGTAATGCTACATGTGTTATTAAAGAAATGTATTCTATTTTTGCTATAGTAGGTCTGCCATGTGAAATTGTTAGTGATAATGGTCCACCATTTGATTCTATTCAATTTATTGATTTTTGTACCAGTCTTAATATTAAGGTGACTAAATCCCACCTTATCACCCAGAAAGTAACGGATTGGAAGAAAGAAATGTACAAATTGCAAAAAAGATTAATTTTAAGAAAGGAGAAATTGATGTGCTATTAGAAGTGTACAAGTTTTTGTTTAATTATAGAAATACTCAAACAGCTGTTAATAGTAAGACTCCAAATTCTATGTTATTATCATATTTACCTAGAACTATGTTGTCAATGCTAAATCCAGTAAATAACCCTAGTTCAGTTAAACGTATGGCATCATATCCTCATTTTAGAGAAAATGAACATGTTTTAATTAAAAGTGGTTCTGCATATCCTCTCAGAGGTTATATTATAAAAGTTTTAAGTCCAGTTATATATCTAGTTTCTTCTGGAGGCACGTTGCCGCATTCTGGTGCTACGACCCAACCTCGCAAGTCGAATTTAGCTTGTGACATTATTTTTTGTGACTGAAACATAAATGTAGTCACCTCAATTTCTGTGTCTAAGGACGTTACACAATTATCAACATAAATTGTTTCTTTTAATTTTCTGGCTGTTTCTTTATATTCATCATTATAGTTGTTCTCTAAGTGATAATTTATAGTAGCTGACAAAAGAAATGTGCTACATGTATTACACAGGGTTATTACAGGGTTGCTATTATGTTGATATATCACTATTTTGGTTCTCTTCCTAATATCATTCCACCACAAGAACTTCGCATGCTCACGATCCTTTTTACAAATACATATTTGTAAAAAGGCCTTTGCGATATCAGCGACTACTCCAAATAACTTAGGTATCAATTCAATCAGATTGATACCTTTGTTAAGGCAATCATTCAATGATAAACCCTTTCTGTCTTTGGCAGAGGCATCATAAACACTCGCACTCTCGTAGTGGTACTAGAAGGCTTTATCACTGTGTGATGTGGTAAATAGTGACCTGATTTTAGATTTGCATTTTTTACTTTCTGTATTATTCCTTCTCTTTCCCATTCTTTAAATATTTCATCATTTTGCTGAAGGTTACCTGAACTTAACAGCTTCCTTGTTGTAGTGTCTAATCGTTTTCGTGCCACTTCATAGTTGCTATTTGGCTCCGGGCAACCTTCCTTCCATAACAAAGATACTTCATAGCGGCCTAACTCGTTCACTGAAATTTTATCATTAAACATATTTAATATTTCTAGTTCTGCCACTTTCTTACTCTTCTTTTCATAGGGGTCCTTAATACCTAGCAATTCGATATCCCATAAATTTGAGATATCGGTTTGTGACACATGATGTACACTCAACATATCATTAACTTCCATATTTCTTATTTTGTTTCTTTATAGGTCCTTGTATGGTCCATCCTAATTTTGTTTCTGATGTAAATAAATTGCCTCCCAATAAAACCATATTATTGGTTATGATGGACCCCAAAAAATCTGACCCAATTAAAAGCCCTATTTCAGTGTCTGGCAAATTATAATCACTGAGATTGATATCATAGCTTTTCAAAAAATTTGAGTTTTTTTTTGACACCTGGGGTAGCCCACAAAGGTTCGTCTGTTTTAAAGCAGTTTATATACCTTCGGTGGCATTGTTTCCCCTCCAAATACTGTGTGTCCTATACTCTCTTCTTGTACTTTAATTCTTTGACCACCGAATCCTTTATGTATGACCGCTGTGAACCTCCATCTATCAATGCTCTCACCTTCTTAGAACGTCCATTGTGGCTTACACTTACTACAAGAGTCTATAACAGAGTTTCATTATCATTACAACCTATAAATACACTCTCTTTACTCTAAAAATACATAATGACGTTTAAAACAGGCAATGCATTTTACAAAAGTTTTACATTTCTTTGCACTGTGATCCCTCCTCAAACATATATAGCAACAGCCCGACTTCCTAATTGCCTCCTTTTTCTGATCCAGTGACATTTTTGTAGCCTTGCTACACTCAAAAACAGAATGATTAATTTTTTCACAAAAGCAACAACTGTTCTTACCGGTATCATTGGACTTAACGTTTGATACTATGCAGGCTGCAGTCGGCACGCTGTTTCTTGAGCTGCTCTGTTGGTTCTGGTTGCTTGACATACTGCTGCTGGGAACATAAAAGTCAGACCTAACCATCCTAACACTTTCCTCAGACTCAACCTCATGTTTGAAAAATTCTAATAAAGAAGCCAATCGTTTGCAATGATTCGATGATCTGTTCCACGCTATCAATATGGACTCTGACAGAGCTGATTCTACCAAAGGATACAGAATAACCTCATATTTTTGCTGTGTTACATTTAAATTTCCCAATGCTAGTAAATATGATGACAATTTATTGTATAAAGTAGTTAAATTTAAGTGAGCATCTTTTTGATTTAAAACTAATTGTAATAATTCCCGGATATAAATTTGGATTAACATGTCTTCTTTACCAAAGCGATCACGAAGTTGTTCAACGGCAGCCTTGTAATTACTACCGGATGGTGGGAATGTATCCACTAAACTCCTTGCCGCCGATCCCTCCTCCAGCGACTGCACGAGGTAGTGAAACTTGTCAGCTAGATCCAAGTTTGCATCGTTGTGTATTTTTTTAGAATTGGCTCCAGAAGCCAATCCACTGCTTTGGATCCCCGTTGAATCTAGTTAACGCCAATTTAGGGAGCTTGAGGTTAGAAGGCCGGTCCGTTGGTTTCGAATTCGAATCCACCTCCATTTGTCACTGATTATTTTCTCAATTACCAATTTACATTGAATAAATCTATATGAAATTTTATCCTGTTCATTTATTTTCATTTCTAATAATGATTCATTAAAATTTTTCAAGTTTAAAATTTTTTGTTTGATTGCGTCATCAAATATGTCAAGCCGTTTTTTCTTTCCTTGTAAGAAATTCCAGTCTACAGTAGCACTGTTGATTTCAGATTTCCCGATATTATTATCTAATGACTCCACCGTTCTCCAAAACACTCGTCGTATATAATTTCTTTCTTTATGTTCCTTAGTCGAATCCATATTAGCCACACTAGCAGTAGTAGGGTTGCCAGATAGTAACTTATCAAATCCGGGACAATTCTACAAAAAAAATAATAGAAAATATCTTATATATGTCGGCGAGAAGGCGCTTCGATTGTGCGTGCGAAACGCCATCTGTCACCTTCAGTTGTCATCTGTCAAGATCTATGGTGCTTTGCGAAACGTCAAGTTATGACATTGACGGCTGTCATCGCTTGGGAGTGGTCTATGCTTGTTCGAAGATGGCACTTTACGTTGTGCGGCCATATTGAGCGGACGTAAGCGCAGAACTCTCCGCGTTTCGTATCGCAATCCGTTTGCATCGAGTTATTATTAATGTACTCCGATTAGATAATTAAGTAATTCAACTAAATAACTGATTTGTGATCTATATGCGATCTTATTTCGAAGGAATATCGACCACTAGTCAGATTGCGGATTTTGACTAACCTAACTTTTCGCCGGCCCCGCATGACTTTCCGACATATATATTTTTTTTCGTATTTGTATTTAAAAGGAAAAATGCCATTTATTTTCAAATACATACTTTTATTAGATATAGGTATGTACTAAGTAGATAATTAACTCCAGTTATAATTCGGAGATGAAACACTGTGGTAGTAAATCACACGTTAAACTAATTGAGCACTTCGCTTAAATTACCAATTTTAAACTTTGGTAGACAATGAATACTAAATGACAAATTAAATAGTAATAAACTGGAGAAAAAAAAACTATGATAATAAGATACTACCATAAAAAATCTTAGAACAATAAATTCTTAACTTATAAAAAACAATCAGTACTTGACTGTTAGTAACAAAAAATTTTTAGTACATAAAATAAACTTAAACCAATTTGAGCACCTCCTCGTAATGTTTTGTTAAGCTTTAGTAGGAAATCAGTACAAACAAATTATCTCTAATAAAAATATAACTTCTTCTTATAAAACGTAAATAATATTAAATAAAATGGCGATCTAATCATTTTTTTAAATATTTTTCACTGGATTTGCCATTTTTATTAGTTTTTCTCCGTCAGAGCTTTGTAAGACTGATAGAATTTCTGAGCAAAACGCGTCAAAATTTATACGAGTCTGCAGTTCGGATTTAATTAAATCCATGGACATCCGGTTTCGCTCTTTAGTCCATAAACTATTCAGTAGGCTAAATATTGTTTCGCAAAAAACATTACTTGTTGGAATAGAAAGAACGAAACCAACTATATTTTTTAAATTATCGAAATTTGTGGACGTGTTATTTCTGAAGAAATAGGCCCATATTTCGTCGTTTGGCAAGTCTTTCGGAAGCTCCTTATATACCGTTTTCAGACATGTAAACTCTGCGTAAAGGGAGTCAATATTAACAGCGTCTTCTATATTTAATATCGTGGGCAATTCGGAAAGCACTTCCCAAGTCAATTTTAATTCCTGTGATTTGAGGGACAAAAGTTCAAACTTTTTGTAGATTCCATCGGTACTGAAATCATATCTTTCTTCTAGATATTTTAATGCTCTTTGCAGAAAAATATGCACCTGTCCTGTAAATAGAGCTCTTTCTTCTTCAACAAGTTTTCTGAAAATGTCCCTGACTTTGCTCCCAAAAAAGTTATCAGCCATCTTACTTTTTAACTGGTCGTGAAGATTTCGCATGGCATGATCAATGTCCAAAATAGTGAAGCTCTCACTTTCTAAATGCAATATCAGTTTTGTAAATTCAGACAAGATATTGTTCAGGAAGAAAAGGTAACAGTCATTTTTACCTTCTATTTTACATTCTTCATCATTATTTATAAAATCAGTACTAGAACAACCTTCTGAAATAAAATCCCATAGCACCTTGTGGCAGTTGTCTTCACCTTTTGCTAAAAAATAATGTTTAACGGCAGGCCAACTCCGAATTAAGCGATCTATAGCTGGCAAAAGCGACAACCATCTTATCAGGTACATGTCTTAGCAGCTCCTTATACTCTATTTGAGCAAACTCACAACATTCTTTCAATTTTTTTTGTTTTTAATGCCGATGAACTGAACTCATTATAAATTTTTATGACGATGCTTTCTATGTCAACATTGAGGCCTTTTAATGCATATTTTACACAATTATTTATAACGTGACAATAACAATTGGCTTTAAAAATATGATTATTTTCTTCTTTTAATTTCTGAAATACAGAATTATGGGCACCATAATTAACAGAAGCATTATCTGCACTGTATGCACTTATTCGATCCATGCTGAGATTAGAGTCAATAGTAATTTTTTTAAGGCATTTATATATATCCAGCGATGTTTCTTCAGCTTCCTCGTAAAAGTCCAATAATTTTCTACATATACCTTTATTACGATCAAAATATTGGACGGCATAGGGAAATGTTTTTAAATTACCAACATTTGATGCATCTGAGGCTCCGGAAAAATAATTACATTCTTTTAATTCAGAAATCACTTTTTCTTGTGAATAGGGTCCTAAAACATCGCGTGTTATTGCTGATGCTTTTGTTCGTCCACATGTCATTTTTGCTGCTATTTGACTATCTGGAATGAATTTGCTTATATTTTTTGCCAAGCAGTCCAAGCTATTGTAACTCAAACTATGCTTCACATTATGATAAATAAGAGCTAATTCCGAACTTATTATAGAAGTTTCTTCTAATGTGTGTTTTTTTATAAAAAAGTTATCCATGCATTTGGAAGTTTTCTTGGCCATCACCATCTTTTTATGTTTTATACTATTACCGTGAACCTAGAACAATGCATATAACAAATTTGAAATGAATAAGACGTATATACATGCGAAACAAACGCACGCGATGGTATCGTATATATAGTTACATCATGTTAGTATATAAGGCGAAAGAAAATGTAAAAAAACATTAAAAGCAAGTGTAAACATTACGATTTTGATATAAAAAATTACTTACTACCAGCGAGCGGCGACCTTCATATTGAATTGCAATATCCGAGTTACATACTTTACAAATTGCAGTAAGCTCATTTTTTTTCTCTATCCACTCCTTAAAATCGGGATCGGTGATCTATTTATCATTAAATCCTGTTAACCTTTTTTTACTTGTTGATGGACACGACTCCATGTCGAGTAATATATCGCACACTTCGCACGCGTCTGATTCCGAAAGAGCCAGACAGCGGACCTTAGATTAAGGAGCGAGCACCGTTTTACGTCTATATCTATCCTATTTTCTTATACGGTCAAAAAAGTTAGAAAGAACGAGACAAGTATACATTTCTTTTTTCGTCTAAAAAGATTTTATTTCCTACCTACAGAATCTTTACTTGATTTTTCGGTCATCTGGGGAAATTAAAAAGTGATAACGTTCAAAATTCACTACATATTTTGTTAGGTGTCAACATAATCTGGCAGCGTTAGCAAAACGTGCGTGTGTGCGTGTAAAAGTGACAGTTTTGAATGCTCCATATACAGCAAGCAATTAAAACCACTTTCCAAATTTGAGTATGTTAATCTTTACGACAAATAATGAAGTACGTGTTTTTTCTTTTTATGTCGTTTAGAACAAAAATGTTGAGTTATATCGTCACCAAGTTATTTTCAAAAAACCTACATTTGTGGACGCTCTCGCTGCCCAGTACGTCCGCTTTACGCGCTACGTTACACTTACCCCTCCCTCCCTTGCCGCAATTCATTGATAGTAATAATAGCAGCTACCCAAAATGTTTTCGTTTTGTCATGCTTGGGGAAATGATAAATAAAATTGAAACCTCTTCATACTTTTACGGGCTTAGGACCGTCAAATTGCATAAATCCTATTAGATACCTACTATTACAATAGCCATACTGCTTTAAATTTATAAAGTAAGTAGGTAAGTAAATATCGAGTTACCTAAAATTCTGTTTAGTTAAACCAATTCAAAGTAGGTACTTAACTCGCTATTCTTTTGCAATCAGGCGTATTTAAAAAATCATCAACTTTATGTACATAATCAACTAATCAATTTTACCTACCCTACTTTAACTATTTACCTACGTATACTTTAATAATTGTTCAAAGTACATACCGTTCCTCTCCAAACAGAGTCTTGCACCTTTTCTGCACATTGTCTTTTAATTTTGCGAGCCACTACCGTGTCATTTTTCACTTGGTAAAATGCCGCTCTGATTTGCACTTTTAAGTCCTCGAGGCTTTGTGCTTCCTCAACATACACACGTCTTTTAATTTCGCCCCACAAATAAAACTGTGGTAGGTCCGGCGATCGCGCAGGCCCCACGATGGGGCCTCCGCGTCACGTTGATCACCATGTATGTAACACTGCACCATTTCATAATATTCGCGATTGGAATACATTACGACGCGCGAAATGTGGCGCTGCGACGGGCGGTACGCAACACGGAAGGCATCAAGGCGTCAAAGGCGGAAGCGCATGCGTTCAAAGGGGTTGTGCGCGGGCGACTGACTGATGTGCGCCGACAAAATAAAAAACCGAGCAGACATTGTTGTTGGCGCATGCGCGTACATCCCCTGCGCCCGCGCCCTTGCTACCTCTGCTGCCTTGTTTTATTCATAACTAATGTGACAATGCGAATGTTATAATTATCTTGTAATTGCAACAAGCTTACATTTCATTTTGAAAATTTTACATACCGTTTTTTTTTTCATATATGTGATCTATTAACGATACCTAATGCCTAGAAAAAATTTGGAGAGTCATTTTAAATGCAGCCGGTATTGTATTTTATTCATTAATCTAAGCAGCGTACAGGCAGTGAAAGACGGGGCGGATGGGCGAGTGAAGTAAAACTATTGCACGCACTCCCCTCCCGCGCCCGCGCGCCTCCCGCACCCGCTCACCGGCAGCCGTGTCATTCGTTGCTAGTTTATTTCGTAAAAAATAATAAGTTTCCAGAATCCGGGACAATAAGCGCTAATTACTGGACACGGGACAAGAGGCAAGATTCCGGGACAATCCCGGATTTCCCGGCGGTCTGGCAAGCCTAGCTACAGACCTGTAGTCTTGCTGGACGAGGTCTGCAAGCTATTTGAAAGAATAATAATAATATTTATTTGCCTTTAAATGAGGTACATCATAGGTAGAAATACAATATTAATGAGTCCAGCCCATTTGGCCATCAATAATAGCATGCAAAATATATTGATTATAAAATCACATCATACAAGTATAATTATCAAACAATTAATTAAATTAACAATTGATTAATTAAATTATATCATTATCATTCATATAATGTCAAACAAAGTAAAATGTTACAATAATTTCAAAATAGAAAACTAATATCAGATACTATCAAACACAATGTCCGTGAAATTCAATTAATAAAAATAGAAATAAAAATGTCAATTACAGGTTAGTCAATATTTATTGTATGTCAATCTTACTATTTAAATACTCCTTGACTGAGTAGAAACATTTAATTTTAAGCCAGTTTGATAGTTTTCTTCTAAATATATTCAAATTAAGTTTAGTAAACGAATAAGGTAATCTATTATAAATTATCACACAACTGGGATAACAGTTTCGTTTAAATAGGGCGGTGTGCATTTTGGGTAACAAGAGCTTTCCAGGATATCTGTTACTTCTAGTAGAATTTATATCTTTACGTTTGAACAGACATGGGTGAGTTTTTACAAAAACGCAACATTCCAGAATATACAGCGAAGGAAGAGTTAATAAGTTCAGTTTCGGAAATAACTGTTTACACGACGTCAAAGGTGGTACATTACATATAGCTCGTACGCATTGCTTTTGAGATATAAAAGCCCTATTCAAATCTATTGAGTTTCCCCAAAGAAGTATTCCATATCTGAGATTGGATGCTACGTATCCATGATATGCAATTAAAGAAGCTTTCTGATTTATTTGCGTCGTTAATCGCCATAATGCGTATGAAAACCTGTTTATTTTGGTGCATACTTTCTTAATATGTGCTTTCCATGAACATTGAATGTCAATTGCTATACCCAAAAAAACAGCATAGTTTGATTCTTGTATAGCTTCATTATTAATAAGTATAGTCAAGTTGTTTAGTTTGGGTTTTTTATTATAGAATCTAATGTATTTTGTTTTATTTATATTAATATTTAAATTGTTCTTCATAAGCCATTCTGTAATCTTGTTAATTGTGTTATTAATGTCATTATTGTAATTTACGTTTGGGTCCAAAGACCCACTCACGTATCACTACTGATATATCGTCCGCAAATAAATTACATTTATGTCTACTCACACCAGGAAGGTCATTAATGTAAATAATAAATAATAATGGTCCCAAGATAGTTCCTTGTGGAACGCCTATGTTATTCACCATGATTGAGGACTTTGATACAACTTCCTCTTTATTTTCGTTAACGTATTTAATTTCAACATACTGTGAGCGATTTTGTAAATAAGTTTGTAGCCAATTTATTGCATTCCCTCGTATACCATATTTCTCGCATTTGGATAAAAGTACATTATGCGAAACAAAATCAAAAGCTTTACTCATATCAAATAATACCACCATAGTATCAATATGGTTATCAATATTTTCTGTTACATTTTTTTTTACGCTAAAGAGGTTGATTTACCTTTTCTAAATCCATTTTGTTCTTCAGCTAGTATGTGGAATTTTTCTAAATAGTCATAAAGCCTAGTGTGCATTGCTTTTTCAAAAATTTTTGCCAGTACTGGTATTAAAGCAATGGGTCTGTAATTATCCATTCTGTCTGTTTCGCCTTTTTTATGTATAGGTTTTATAATTGATAATTTAAGAGCCTCAGGGAATGTGCCTTCAGTCATTGATAGATTCACCAAGTAACTTAAGTAGGGTAATATTGGGCATTCTGTCCCCCACTCGTTCGTGTCGGCGTTTTGCCGCCACTCACTCATGGAATGACAGTATGCCCAATATTATAAAAAGATATTACATTCATTTGATTACGTAGTTTTTTGACGAAAATCCATAAAATGTTTCTGATTATTCGCACTTCATATAAATAGTCAAATTTGTACAAATTGACTCACTTTATCTAGAACACCCGAAAGAATTGCTTACTACTATGAAAGGGAATTGTTCAATTTTGGCGTTTGGTGGACAAGCTAATTAGTAAAAACTATGTAAACAGTAAAATATTATTAAAACTGAAAAAAATATTTTTTATACTCTCGTCATGGGAAACTAAACATTAAAAATATTATTTTTAAAAGTATTTTTTGGATTCGGATGTGTTTTGTTAACACGTTTCACAGTGTTTCCATATCAATAAATGTTATTGAAGTACTATTACTATTAGTATCGATTAATCGATAAGGTTTAACTTTAATACAAATGAAAGTAATTAAAGTATATATATATTAATGCATATACAGTAGGTGATCTTTTGCAAAATCATGCATCAAATATATTAAAAACATAACAAATAATCCTTTTCGGTTAAATATAAGTTAATTTACACTAACAATCGATTACTTTCTAATCGATTAATGATTTTTATATGGCAGCACCATTTCACTTTGACAACAAATACGTTTGAGTGGTAATTTTTATTAAAATGATTGTTTATATTAAATAATTCCTTAAATAACGTATTAATATCGTTTAACGTGTTGTTTTTGGTAAATCCATGTAGAAAGATAGAATTGGTAATTCAAAATTGTTTGGTTTAATGAATGTTTTTAAATCGTGTAATGGTCTCTTACGTGAATATCGTCGGCAGCTTTGTATAAATTGTGAAAGATCTATACTACGTACTAGATCACATCTACTGCAAACAATATCCGACAAAGAAACACACATTAGGAATGAAATTATTGATTGGATATCCCCACGACAGGTAGGATTATAGTTATTTTTATTTATTATGATTACTATAATTAATCGTAATCATATCGTTTAAGTAACATTTTGTTTACAAATAATTTAATTATATATTATACTCTTTTAGGTGTTCATCCATGTTGGGAGTGAGCAGATAGAGGATTTTAAAAGAGCATCTGATTCACAAGCTGTTCTGAGCTGAGTAGCTGATGTTTTGTTCCGGGTTGAGACTCACCACAGCAACTGACAGTTCCCAGATGGCTTCAGGTAAAATTGTTGATTTTAACTTTTATGTACCAAAAACCAGTAGACTGTGTAATTCATTCATATTATAATAATTGGACTGAATGGTTGTCTATCATGCAAACTATCCATACATTTACTACAGAACTTATATAAGATTTTGCATCATTTGTAAAAAAGAAATCTTACAATGGATTTTAACAATATTGAAGGAATGACTGAAGACATTTTGCACTTTTTAAGGTTCGTCTAAACAGGAGTTCCTTCAGTTAAAATTAAATTGATTTAAAAAATTCTTTTGTTTGGGAAGCTACATCTTTCATCAGGATGATATACTATTAATACTGCAACTATTAACTAGTTTTTCAATATTTAATGTTAATTTATTATTAAGTAGTTATGTGCAAATGTACTGAATAGGTGTTTTAAATAGTCCTTTCTGTTAATAGGCGCAGACGTAAATGTGAGTTTACAGCCTCTCCAAGCCGAAGAGTTGTGCTCAAGGATGAGCACAAATCAGGAGAATAGACTTGTTTGATGGAGAGCACACATCAGAAGAGGCCGTGGAAGATTCAAAGATTAGGACGTCATGTGACCAACTTATATAAATGTAGCTGCTTTTTTGACTGCCCAAATGCCAGCCTCCAGCTGAAGAGATTCTGTATGAGCAGTGTAATTTATTTATTAAGTGATTATGTAAAGTCTATTCTTATAAATATGTGTATTTAGAAGTACTGTCTTTTGCTTGTAGAATTGTATTGTCAAATTAAAGGTAAATATGTGTAAATCTACAATTTCTTTATTTAGACATCTCTGTTTCTTATTTTTAACATAAATAAATTAATATGATGATAAGGTAATTAAAGTATTTTAAAAAAAAATAACTTTTTCGTTACATCGTTAATGGAATACTACACATGCTTATATATATACAATTTCAAACTTTCCCGTGAAAATATTAAAACAGTTAACTTCCTTAAGATACGAAATATTAAAAAATAATGTTTTTTATAACTGTAGATAATGTCCACTCAAAGCCAAAGTGCCCAAACAAACTGAACAATTCCCTTTATAAAACAATCTGAAACGTTGCAATTGGATAGAATTTGTTCAGATGCTGAGACAGTTATTTCTCGACATGGAAACTTGCTTCCTAATTCAGTTCGGTGTTTAGTTTGCGGTCCATCAAACTGTGGAAAAACAAATTTAATAATAGGTCTTCTGTTGCATGAAAATGGATTACATTTTAAGAATGTATATTTATACTCAAACACTGTATCAAACTAAGTACATTTATTTAGAGAACGTCTTTAAATTGCTACCTAGTGTTACGTTTGCAAAATACAGTGATAATGAATTGATTCTCAGTCCACATGATGCTAAGCCCCATTCTGTAATAATTTTTGATGATGTTGCTTGTGAGAATCAAACTAATATGCGAGATTATTTCGCTATGGGCAGACATAAATTTATTGATTGTTTTTACTTAAACCAAACATATAGTAAAATACCAAAACAACTAGTAAGAGACAATGCAAACCTTATAATATTATTCAAACAAGACGATATAAATTTACGACATGTATATGATGAACATGTGAATACAGATATGTCGTGGTCAGAATTTCGGGAAATGTGTTCAAAAATTTGGAAAGATACATACAACTTTTTAGTCATTAATAAAGATTGTGCAAAAAATGACGGTTGCTACAGAATGAACTTCGACACCTTCGTTACTTTCGATGAGTAACCAAATAAAGTTACTTTCAATCTAGAACACAATTCATTTAAGAAGTAAAGCTATAAGATACAACACGCTGCATAACTCAAGCTACTGTTCTTTCAAAATGGAAATGGAATTAAAAGCTGAGGTTGTTCGAGCTGCAGAAGGTGTTAAAAAGAAACTGAAGGAAATGCGTATGATGGAATCTTATCAAGAAAACATGTTTAATACAGTTTTTCAACCCATCACTAAACCACTTCATCAAATAATTCATCATAACACAAATCCTTCAAAATCTAACAAATCTAAAGTCCCTGAAGTACCTAAAGATGACAATTTGAATACAGACTCTGAGAATACATATTTTAAAAGTAACGATTCCATATCCGAGTCCCATGATAGCAATTCTGATGACAATATTGATGAAAATAGTTTCGATGGTTAAAATAAAAATAATACAAGCGATACATCGTTTGCAACAGTCGAGTCCGTCCACAGTCCTTACCGAGATGCTTTGTCTTGGTCATTATCTTCGGAAGTTTTTGAGGATGTTCCATTTGGTGTCAGAAGAGAACGAGGTAAACTATTGATGGGTAACTCACGTGTGGAAGTTCACGAGGAGAATATATCCGTAGCAGGTCGAGTATACAAGAAAACTCCTGGATTATATGAACTTTTGTTCGAGAGAGTTCCTGAATTAAATTTGGTTACAGAAAAAGATTCGCAAGTATATAAAGCATTGTTGTTAGAAACAAATGCTCATCGAAGAGATTATGATCCAAATAAACCAATAAAAACTAATCGAGGTCGAAAGTATTTGCAAATTATAAAACCGCTGTTTAAGTTACGCAAACCGACAACATCTTCTGTTTCTTCTAGAACAGAACAATTAAGTGAAGGAGAAGGGTTAAGACTTAAGAAAAAGTTCAAGAAATATACTGATTATACGATATTTATTGGGATGATCCTAATGAGTTAGTTGAAAGATTAAAATTACTGATAGCTTCTAAAGAAGCAGGAAATACTGGAGTAGAATATGAAATAATTTCTATTATTGAAGAATTACGTGAAAACGGAATTATAAAATAGTTGTCATAGTTTATTGTTTTTTATTTACACACTCTCCCTTGATTGCATCGGATCTCTAATTAATAAAAATGAATATTGATAAATTCGGGCATCATGTCCACAAAAGGCTACGTTTGTCTGAACTGTTAGATTTTAGGGAAAACTCTTTAATGAAATCAGAAAGTGGGTGTTTTAATTTACAATCATCTAGATTAACTGGAGTCAACACACCTTTGGAAAAGGATGACGCTGTCAATAAACAATACGTAGATGAAAAAATTGCAACCATGTGCACGAAGCATGAACTGCATGTTTGGATAGAATCAATAAAAGCTGATATCACCAACAAAATTAAACAGTTTGAAGAGAAGTTTAACACTAAGAGCTTGAATGAACAGAATGTAACCAACAGAAAAAATGGTCAAGCTCCAAGTAGTAAAAGAAATCCATAGGTCTGCACGTAAAAACTTTATTCGAAGATCTGTTGTACTAAAAGGCATTAATGATCTATGGCAAGGAGATCTAATTGATTTTAAATCTTTAAAAAAATATAACAGTGGTTACACATATATTTTAATTGTTATTGATTGCTTTAGCAAATATGCATGGGGTATTTCCTTAAAGTCAAAATCGAGAAAATGTGTGGTTAATGCGTTTAAGAGAATTCTCAAAACAAGTGGTCAATCTCCTGTTCACTTACAAACTGATATGGGAACAGAATTTTACAATGAATCATTTAAAGAACTAGTGCAGTCACTAAATATAAAGCACTATTTGACTTACTCTACAAAAAAAGCATCTATTGTTGAAAGATTGATAAGAACATTAAAGAACAAATTGCATGTATCTTTTAGCTATAACGGTAGTTATAAATGGGTGGGAAAGACTTTAGAAGATGTTTTGAATACTTATAATAATAGCAAACATAGTGTCACTAAACATAAACCAGTTAATGTAAATTCGATAAATGAAACAAAGGTTAAGATTAACATCGAAAACTTTTTTTAACAGACGATAATTCGTCTGTTAAAAAAATTTTTCGTCACAAAGGAATAAATTTCAAATAGGTGATTTTGTTAGAATAAGCAAATACAAAAGCAGTTTTGAAAAGGGTTATACACCGAATTGGTCAACAGAATTATTTATTATTAAATCGGTCAATAAAACTGATCCTGTTACATATAATTTACAAGACCGAAGGAGTCAACAAATATTAGGAACGTTTTACCAGGAAGAGTTACAAAAAACTAATCATCCTGATGTTTATTTAATAGAAAAAGTAATTAAAAAGAAGGGTAATAAATTGTTCGTTAAATGGTTAGGTCTCCCTAATAGTGAAAACAGTTGGATTGATCGCAGTTCAATCACTATATAATATAAGAGTTAAATAGCATTTTTTGTAAACATTGCATATCTAGATATGTAAGGAGGAGGACTAGTCAACAGTATAATTGACAGTTTACCGTTTGAACTACATTTACCAGGATACACCTATTGTGGACCAGGGACCAAGTTAAAAGAAAGATTAGCGAGAGGTGATAAAGGAGTCAATGAATTAAACGAAGCCTGCAAATTTCATGATATTGCGTACATAAACACCGATTCAAACAGTAGACATAAAGCAGACTTGGAACTACTCAGCATGGCTAAGAGACGATTGCATTCGAAAGACGCTGGAAGAGGTGAAAAACTAGCGTCATGGTTAGTTAGTAAAGTTATGAAAGCTAAAGTAAAAAGTGGTTCTGGAGTAAAAAAAATTAAGACAATTGTATCGAAAATTCAATCTCAAATAAAAAAAAATCAAACCAAAGAGCCATACAGCTGCAATTAAGTATGCATATGAAGCTGCTAAAAAATGCTTTCCCAAAAATTATCATTTTCGTCTACCGCGAATAATACCGATTCCAAAGACAGGAGGAATATTACCTCTGATACCCATTTTTGCGGGATTGTCTGCTCTAGGTGCATTAGCTGGAGGTGCGGCAGGTGTTGCGAAAACGGTAAATGAATACAAAGCTGCACAACAAAATTTAAAAGAATCAGAACGTCACAATAAAACCATCGAAGCTATTGCATTGGGAAAAGGTCTTTACATCAAACCGTATAAAAAAGGCTGTGGTTTATTTATAAGAAGTTCAAAAAACTAATTTCGCAGTTACCCAATAAAGCTTTATCTAATATTGAGTTAATGAAATATTCTAGAAATATACCCCATTTTCGAGGAGTTTATATGAAAGATAGATTACCATCTAAGGCAAAACCAATAGAATGTGCAATCGTTAATTTAGATAATCATAATAACAATGGAACGCATTGGGTAGCTCTTTTGGTGATTTAAAACCACCAAAAGAGTTATTGAAATATTTCGGTCATCGTGATATTTATTAAAATTATAAACGATATCAAAAATATAATAGCGTTAATTGTGGACATTTATGTTTAAAATTTTTGCACAACTTTTGGGATCAAGTTAGTATATATTGACAGACTTGATTTTTATATATACATTTTCACGATGTCTTTCACATTGTCTATAACTGGCAAAAGTTCCATATTAACCACGAACTACTCACCAACTTTAAATCTAAATGGTGATTATGAATGTGCATTATTGCATTTCTCTACTTTTAATTCTATACCGAATATCACTAAAGCTAATAACAAATTTCACTATGGTACTAATGAAGTGGTTGAGATTCCTGAAGGAGCTTATGAACTACAAGATATTTACGATTTTTTAAAGTTTGAAGTAAAAGATTGTGATTTAAAGTTATATTGCATTAACAATACACTTAAGCCAACTATATTCTGTACTAAAGATATTCATTTTGAAAAACACGATTCTTTCGGAGAATTGCTTCTTTCGGAAAAGTCCTAAAAAGTCATATATTACATGAGTCACTTCTTCCCGTAAACATTTTATCAACGACTGTGGTGAGAATCGAATGTGATATCATAAGCGGGTCGTATATAAACGGTGAACCAAGTCACATACTACATGAGTTTGCACCCACGGTACCTCCGGGTTATAGAATAGTAGAAATACCAAAGAATAATATATTTTCCAGTGAACAGAGATACTATCAATAGTATCACCATAAGAATACTAGATATATATAATAATCCTGTTGACTTTCGAGGAGAAGGAGTGAATTTATACTTACATATAAAGAAACATGATTGATTACAATAAAAACGTATCATCTCATAGTCACAAGTTTAGTGGTATTCGATCACTTCGCAAGAACACACATTCTTCTGCTAATATTAAACTAACTCCACAAAATAAAGCATTTTTGAAATTGATTGGATTGTGATCAAATTTGGAGATAAGGGTACAAAAGAAAGAGTGCCTTCTTTTCATTTTACTAATAATGCGTTGATGTACTTGTTTCAAGACATACGTTATGAGTTAAACGGCGTTGAAATAGATAAAGTGAAAAATGCTGGTATAACAACTACTATAAAATCTTTACTCTCCATGAATGAAACTGAATCGAAGATATCTGAAGTCTGGGGTTGGAATATACAGGGTTTAAAAAATACTATCGGTGGTCACTTCTCTGTATCAATACCACTAAGTAACATACTAGGATTTGCTGAAGATTATAAAAAGGTTATAGCAAATTGTAAACATGAGCTTGTTCTATTACGAAGCAATACAAACCTCAATGCTTTAAAACTTAATAACGATGAAGTAATAGATAGTATTGATATACATAAAATAATTTGGCGTGTTCCTCATGTCAAAGTATCTGACAGAGAAAAAATCAACTTACTCCAAATTCTGGAAAGAGATAAACCAATTCAATTGACGTTTCGGAACTGGGATCTTTATGAATACCCAATGCTACCAAAGACCACTAAACATACATGGTCAATTAAAACTTCTACTCAGATTGAAAAACCTAGGTATGTTATTCTCGGCTTGCAAACTAATAGAAAAATAATGGATCAAAAGATATGTCCCAATTTGATTATTGTAATCTACGTGATGTTAAGGTTTATTTAAATTCTATTTATTACCCTTATGAAAGCTATAATACCGACTTTGCAAAGCACAACTATGCCTTAATATATGAACAATTCGCAAATTTTCAGCAGTGTTATTATTCGCGTAAATCGAGTTGTTTATTAAGTGCTCAAGAATTTAGAGAATATGCACCATTATTTGTAATCGATTGTTCAAGGCAGAACGATAATATAAAAACAGGACCCGTTATTAACATTCGCTTAGAATTAGAGAGCCATAAGGAGATACCGGACCAGACATCAGCATATTGTTTGATTTTAAACGATTGCATAGTCGAATATAAACCTCTTAGTAATATAGTTCGTAAAATATCATGACTTCTACTGTTTTCGTCGATATTCAAAGATTTAAAGATTATCAAAATAAGTTTATTTTAAAAGAATTAGCATTGTCGACGAAGGATATTTCTCAGGTTTTCTTAGTAAAACCACCCTACCCGTATTCAAAGTTAACCGTGGATGAAAAAAAGAAGGTGAGATGGATTGAACGAAAAAGAGGTATCACGTGGAGTGAAGGAAATATTGACTACAGAGAATTCAAAAGACTTATCATTCCAATTTTACAAAACAAAACTATAATCATGAAAGGATTAGAGAAACAGAAATGGATAAAGGAATTGTGTGAAAACTGTTTTTTGATAAATATTGAAGAAAAAGGTAGTCCTAATTTTTTAGATCTGTATAAAACATATTGTAAGTGTAAATCTAATTTTAATTGTTTAGACCATAAAAAAGAATGTGCGCTAAAAAATGTTATCTGTATTAAGAAGTGGTATTTAAATAATTGTGTGTAATAATGTTTAATAAAATTAAATTTATAAGAAAAAGTGTATTATTTAAAATTAAAACCTTACTATTATTTTGCATATCTGTACCATTCTCGAGTCAATCATGACTAGGAAATTTCGTAAGCATCCGTTGATGCCACTACGACAACTTTAATCTTAAAAATAATGAAAATGTCAAATTGATAAAATAAAACAAAGAAAATATGTTTTAGGGTTTATATTTCAAAATAATATAAAACTAACTACTACTAAATCTAATAATTCACTTAAAAATTATTGTCACATATTTTCTTACTTATATTTCTAATTAATTGTTCCGTTTGTTCCATAATTGGATCATAATTACCAGCCACTACATACTGACTGCTGTACAGTATTTTTTCGTTGTCACTTTCACTTTTCACTATACTACTGTTTTCCAAGTCAACAATCTCCACTTTGATGAGTCGAAAACCTCGTTAAGGTTCATTAGTGTAAATATAGGATCACACACTATGTACGTTCGATCTTTTCGAAGGCACCACTGCACATTCTTCTTGAGCTCCACGTTTTCCCCTTTTCTTCTTTGGCTTTCGTTGAAGCTTAGCCAACTCTGGGAACATTTCGTCAAAACCAGCAAGAGGATCCTGAGCATTTTGCTCAAACAAACTGCATGAATTAATTTCGTTTTCCATTTGTAATTTAACTTAAAATCGTATTGATATCACAATGACCAATTGTGGAATGTTTCAGAAACCACATAATGTGCCAATAAGGTGATGTGCCTACTGACAGTACAATAATGCTGACTTAATAATGAAATCAAGTTCATGTAGCAAAGCATATTCAGCAATATTTATTTCCTGCAGTTATACATACAACCTTGATTTAATTTTAAACACATGCATCTATTAAATGTAAAGTTTTATATTTTAATTAATAATAACAATAAGAATTTTTATAATATTACACTTCTTTATAGAATTGTAGTTACATTAACCCTATTATAATAATTTAGTTAAAGTACTAATGTAACTTACCTAATATAATAAAATAACCTAAAAAAGAGACATTTTAAAACGTTCACCAATATAATATGCCAACCGTTACAGTATATTAGAACTACCCCAAGCAGTAGTGGATATTCTATCAGATGATATCACACTTTTATCATCATTACCAGAGAGAGCAATTTTGTTAACACCTCTCGTAAAGATTTCATGTTTGATGGATTTAAACAAAATTTTTTTTTTACGTATTATATTCGCGTTTAAAAGCACTGATTCATAGTCACTCATATTAAGGTCGCGAATTACATATGATTTGACTCCTTTAGCTTTTTTTATAACTTTATCTAAAGTTTTTATACAGTACAGTTTAGATCTTAGTCCAACAAAATCAGATATCAATTGTCCTCCCATTTCATCTTTGAATAATCCTGGTACCTTTTTATTAATTAAAGGTATTTTGAATTGATTTTCTTCATTAAAATTACAAGTATCAAAAAAATTTAAAAAAATGTTTTCAGATCTTTATAAAAATCTATAGTTTTTATGATGTAAATAAAACTGTCGGTGTCGGTATAGCAAAGCTTCACGCGGTCATGATAATACGGCTTAACTATATTATAATGAAAGTGGTACATATGTGCTTTAGATAGCTCTAAAACGGTAAAACCGACGTAGATGGGTTTGTCTACTAAAATTTCATCAGGTTTCATTTGTACAGCAACCAAATTTTCTGTAAATACAGAAACGCTATGAAAATAAGGATTAGCGATTAGTTTACTAGCACTCAATCTTTTTTTAGTTTTATTACCAGTATCAGACCAATAGTTCACTAAATGTACATTTACACGAGCTTCATTATTTTCTAACGTTTTCCCATTCACCGAGTTGTTCAAGAGCTTAAAAAAAATCTTGTTCAAAGGTGGATTCTGCCTTTTGACGCAAACGTGTATTCAATTCTATATATTTTTTAAGATACGCACTTTGTCTAAATGTAATAGCTCGATGAATTTTGCGTAGTTGAAGTCCATGTTCTAAACATTTTTTTAAGTGTACGTAATGAATGACATAATTATACTTATTGTATAATTAGGTATCAGTTTCTTATTTTTACCACCCGGTGGAATGAATTTTTCAGGACAGAATGGTAAATCATTATGATAGTGATGCAAGTGTTCAGGATAAAGCAAGTCCACTTTAAGAATATATCCGTTTTCTGCGTTATCATCTATGGATAAAACTTTTAACTCCTCTATTTAATTATTATTTAAAAATCTAAAGTTAGAGTAAGGTAGTGATAGACTCATACTGTAACCATATAAATTATTACAGTCTAAATAAACTATAAAAGAGTCTTCTTCAGAGGGATCATAGTCAGGCATGTATTTGTTATTTGCCTTACCATAACGGTGGGAACACATTCACACTCCCCCTCGTATTCCTTTTTGTATCATACGGATCATTGATAAATCATCGAGGAGCTGAAGTTGAACACCTGTTTTCAAAAGCATTGCATCAAATGATAGACTGGGCGCAGTAACATAAAAGGCAGGATCGAGTTCGTAATGACATTTACATGTTCTGCGAAACTTTTCAAATATATGCGTTAGTAAAAGTACGTCTGTTTTTAAGTATAAATCGGTATAAGCGCCTAAATCTCTTAATTTGAAAATTGACCAAACAGCTTCAGCGTGTTTATAGTCATCTTCAGAAATATGTTCATTAGTTAGGGAGTTAAAAAAGCATGATTTAGAAGGTAACGACTTTTCTGAGTATCGATCTAAATTATTCATATAATCGTAAGGGTACACTCCTTTTCTAGTTAACAAATCAAATTGCTTAATGTTTGGGAAATGAGAACGTAAACAGTGAAAATCATCTTTTTTCATAGTTTTGGCTAGTTTATCTAAACTCGTACCCAAAAACTTAAATGAATCTGTGAAACGTAATTGTATAAATTCGCCATTAGACATTGATAAAAACTTGGTAAACGATATATAGTTTTCTTTAGTTTTCGCTATAACTTTTACCTTGCCAGGCATTTCACCTAACTCTTTTATAAAAAGGTGACAGTCATAGCCAGATAAATTATGAAAAAATATAGGAATAAATTGAGGAGTTTTGTAACGCAAATTACAAATTTGATGAGCCGCTCCGCGATACAGACCGGTAACATGACAGTGATCGCGTACTTTATCGCTCTACAGTAGATGGTTACAAATGTGACAGCTCGAGGCTTTGTTAAAGTTTTCCTCGTCTAACTCGGTAAAAATCATCGGTTTAGTAGAACTTAAAATATCATAGATTTTTTTTGCTTGAATATGAACTAATTTAACGAACTTCGTAACACAGTCATGACCACGATATGAAATAAATTGATTTTTCGAGGCGTCAAAGGAACAGACAACATTATATGCGAATGCAATTGGTATGTGTCGCTGTAAGTCGGTAGTACCCGCAAAGTTTGGATTTGGTTCACACCCCGATACTGGCTGTAACATAGTTTCGAAATCAGCGTAAATTACAAAAGGTATATTTTGCTTGCGATCGAAATTTTTAAATTGTAAAACAGAACCTTTTTCAGGTAAAATAGTAACAACTCCCCCGCAAACATGATTATTAAGCTTATCTGTTGATGGAAAAAATATTAAACAGCTGTCGCAAAAAAACAAAGACCCATGATGTTTAGTAATTTGACTTCTAACGAGACGTTCTAGATTTTTAATTAAACAGTAAGGAGACAGGCTGCCAACCTCTATAAGTAAAATATGAATGCGCTTACCACTTTTATTTTCAGATCTATACAACGGACCTGTAACAAACTTATTATTTTTTAAACCATAGACGTTAATACTGACACAAGGATTATTTCTCTCAAAAATATTGATATCTGAGAAATTTACTGGAAAAGAGATATCATTAATATTAAGTACATGTCTATAATGTGGATAAGAGGTTACACGCTCAGGGTGTTTATTTGTTGGATACAAAGCCGCGGTAACACACCATAAGAAACAATGTTTGTCTTTGTTGTGAATATTGAGACAGGCTTTTTTATTTTTTATCTCAGTGGCTGAAATTTGTTTATGTTTATTTCAAAATGAGAATTATGTAAAAATGTCCAACCACTATCTTTACATTGAAATTCTTCTATATTCTTAACCAGAGAGTTTCTTATATTTAAATAAAGATCATTAAAATTATAATTTAAATGGATTGAAAAATTTTTCGTTGCAAATGATTTGAGTTCCTCTCTGTCGTCTTTTATTAATAAAAACATGGAATATAGTTCAAAGTTGACTTTAAGACAGGTATGAATTTGCAACGATTCACCTAAAAGGACTTCAACTTTAGAACGAAGAATATCTAAGAATGAATTTATAGAATAAAGTTCCTTGCCTTCACAGGCTCCTATTCTATAAGCAGCAATGCGACCACGAAATGCCGACTTTATTAACTGTACCCCATCGCAATAAGGAGAACTATTATTGTTTTTGTGCTTGTTACCTCGTAAGTGTCCTACCCAATACCTACTGTCTATTGTCGTATTACAAGATGTACAAAAAGGCATTATTACGATTAAGCGGTTGACTATTGATAAGAAATTAAAAAAAATCTATTATACTGAATCGATATGGGATATTATGATTGTGTTTAAAAGTGTCTCATTAATAATAAAATATAATTTATTTTACGCTACGCTTAATCTCTAATTTATCACTATAAAAAACAGGATTCGCGTCCTGAAATAAGAGGTTCGTTTCTTTTACAAATCGCTGTAAGTGTTTCCACCGCGTCGAGTCGTTTTCCAGTAAACAGTTCAATCGCAACAGAGCCTTCTTCCAGCGTTCGTCTGGGAGACTGGTTTCAACGTCGTCTCGGTGGTACACTTTCAGTTCCACATAGAGGTCACCGGTTGTAGAGGCGTATCGACGTTGGGAACCGTTCGCAACTTTGTTTATTATAACCGACGACAACTTCGAAGACTTCACCTCTGTCACTTCGGTGTCTTCCTCGCCGTCACATAGGCCGAAAATGTTCACCACCTTTGGCTTCTTGTTGGTACTTCTGAAAATAATTTTAATGTTTATCAGTGTTTAATAAAAATATAATATATAAACCGGTATTCTTCTCGTGATCTGTAAAAAGTAATGTAACGAAAAAACGTACCGCAAGTCGAACACAGTATTTCATTATGCTAACATATAAGTGATCAATCTACAGTAAAATATGTTAAACATAAACCTTAGTATATAGCTTTTTAGTTCTGATTCGTTATAATAACTGTAAGTGTTTGTTTATATAATGTACTGAAATAAAACATCTTAATAACAACAAACAAAAAATAGATTTTACCTTTGTGAACTGATGTTGCTCTTACGCTTATTTGTTGGATTTTTCTTTGCGCTTTTCGCGATCACGTTCGGAACAGCAATGGATTCACACTCGGAGTCAGACCTGGAAATAAAACAAATATTAGTAAGTGAAATACTAAGTCTATAACCTGGAACTAGAAAATAATTCGTGAGTGAATACTAAGTCTATACATGAAAACATTATCCAAACAATTCAAATAGATTATATTTATAAGTAAAATTATTATAAATACTCACTAACATTTTTTTTACTTTTTAAGAACTTGTGCACACCTCAATATACTCGATGAAGGTTGGGGCAGCGGTGTGAAGTATGTGGAGTGGCAGCAGCGCTCTTGCAGCTTTGTACTTGCAAATACTTGTGAAGAATGAATGAAAATTGTTCGAAAATTCGGGGTTTTATTTAAAAAAATACGCTTGTACAGCAGTTTGTGATTGTATTTAAAAAGACGTAAATACATATTCCGTTGTTGATTTAGCAAAATGTGCCTTATTGTTTTAAAGTTATAACTCATTAGCATCATATCGGATGACACGCGCAAGTTAGTAAATCAATTTAAAAAAGACACAAATCAATATCGTAATCATGACGGCAATATGAACTGTATTGCTTACAAATTATGAAGACCGCGTGGTTGAGTGGTTAACAAGAGACGGTTGTATACTAAGTTTATCCGTGATAACTCGGACTTATTATCACCATCAATAAAAAATAGTTTTATTAGATTATATTGAAACTATTTCTAAAAATTTTTATATTTTTTTTTAATCTCTATACGAAAAACAATTACTTAAGATAGCTTTAAAGTAATTTGCATAAAAATCGATAATACATTGAATTAGAAATGAAGAATAAATAAATATTACACAACATTATCACATCACGTATATTGCTCAGATTCCAAGATGAGTAGCTAAAGATGTACTTGTATTTGAAACATCGAAGGTGCCATTAACATCTAGAACCTGATGCAATATACAAAAAAAATTTTTTCTACATTGACCCCACTGGGAACCGAACCCGAGACCTCAGTGACATCGACTACGGAGGTTTTTTATATTTTAGTGTTTATTCTTTATCTAGATACATCGATGCATGTAACTTATAATAAATAAATATTAGATAATATTTCATATTGACTCGACTGGGAATCGAATTCAGGAACTCAGCAGTGGCAACACATTGAAACCGATGTGTTAGCCTATCGATAGTATTAATATTAGAAGTTCATTTTCTACAATGACCCAAACAGGAATAGAAACCAAAACCTAAAAGATAGCAACCGGCGTGCGAACCACTCGACCACAGAAATCATCATACAAGCTATACTTACATAGTTTGTGATATAATAAATGGTGATATAAATGCTCCGTTGCTGAGTGATTATTAGGAACGCCTCAGTGCTAACATCATTTTAACAAAGGTGTACCGGGTTTGGTTCTTGTATGAGTTCATATAAAAAAAATACTTTTCTACATTGTATCATCGTTCTCATATGATTTGATTTTTGTGATAATAATACACATCTAAATGTTGATATTAGAATAATATGGACTATGTAAATATACTTTTTCTCAATCGTATATATTGTGCTATTTACTTAGCATAATAAATCGTTTAACAATACAATGATAACAACATGTAATAAATTTAAAATAATTTTTGAATAAAATTCGATTTTATTATTTACATTAAAATGCTTATAAACTCGTTGATTTCATTTTTTCGGTTTTATAAGTATTTTTTTTATAATTAGTAGATAAAAATAACAAGTAAAACCACGGCAAGATTATTTACTTGCTAAAGTATCACGTTTCATTTAGCGGATGTTAGTCGTATACCACTTTATGCCTTACTTGCAGAAAAATATACATAAACAACGTTGCAGAAATGAATTATAGAATAATGTTATATAGTGCGGGAGCTGTGTGATAAATAATTTCAAACAGATGTTTTTATTGTTCTTTGAATATTGTTTTCTTTAATATATTCTTCAATAATAGTGATTTATTACATGTCACAGTTTTTATTCATTAATAGTAATATAAAAACTTACTATTACTATTTATTAATAATGTAAATAAGTAATAATAATCGTTTCAACGACTCATCAGGAAGATAGCAATTAAAAATACGTATTATTACAAAATAAAAACCATATAGTCTTTATAAAATCAATTTTCAAAAGCATTAGTTACTCGCTTATTAGACTACTCGCGGATGCATAACTGTAATTGTTTTATGGACTATGATAGGATACTAGAAAAATCTAAAACTCGATAAGTAATATTGTTAAGAATTATTTTCTGTTTTAAATCTATTTTAGATCATGTCATCGATTTTATTTATCATACAACTCCTAGTCTATAACCTTCAGTGTTGCATATAATGTGGTCCAAGTCAAAGAAAACAAGATTATAATGGTTCACATTGATTCATATACTGCGATATTTATCAAACTTGAATACTTTCGCATAAATAAATAGGATCAAACAATAGACTTTCTAAATAGAATGTATAGTGTTATTATTAAATGAAAGTATACTCACGTATAAAATATTAAGTTAGTTAATGATAGATTATAAATACATATATCACAAGTATGTATGTTTAGTCATCTCACTTAGTTATTCTATTAGTACCTAAAAACTTTTTGTGAGTTTAAATTATTACGTTGGTTATTAATTTAAACATTAAACTATATTTTTTTGTGATGAGGACTTAATTATTTTAAATTTCATACATTGGTTTTATTTCAAGGCAAAAACGCAATATAATAGCGATCAGTTCAAACCAATTCTTAAAACGCTTCCGCTTATAACTTGAATAGTCACACCGTTTGTACATTCAGTCAGTCAGTGTTCCGATAAGCAACGTGTAAAGTGTGTGTATTTAAACAGTGAGAAACAAAATAATTTATTAGATTCCAATTATCATTTAGATGTTACCTAGCTAGTTAGGGGTTATTGGTATTACTTTTTAACTATATTGGGTGAGGAGACACGAACCAATCGGGTACAGAAAAAATCTAGAAGTCAAGATGGTAACTCCGAAGCAAACTGCACTGAATTTTTATTCAGGGAGACCATGAGCCAATCGGGTCGAGACTTCATAGAACTAAAACAAATATGATACTCTAGTGGCAACTCCGAGGCAATCGGCACTGAATTATTATTCAGGGAGACCACGAGCCAAACTGGATAGAGTATATAATTTTACTACCATAATTTCCGGGTGTTAACTGAGGCAAGCTGCTCATCCATAAAGTTATAAAAGTATACCGTAGTCCTATCGCTAAATTTTTAATATGTATGTTCATTGCGTTAGGCATATTAAAGGAATCTAATGAATGTTTACGTTTCAGTCAGTGTAGTGAAAAAATGTGATCAATCTCGCTGCCATGGTCACCAGGTTAGTCGATTATCCATTCAATAAAACTTGAATTAAAAAGCGTGAATAGCATCAATTCTCTAATAAATTCTTATACTGTTCTAATATTCTTATATATAATTCTTATATCCATTTATAATATTGGGCATTCTGTCATTCCATGAGTGAGTGGTGGCGAAACGCCGACACGAATGAGTGGGGGACAGAATGCCCAATATTACCCTACTAACTTAATACTTCTGAAAGAATAAGAGCGCAGTATTTTAAAACTTTCGTTGGTAACTCATCATATCCCACCGATGATGTGTTATTGAGTGACATAATTATTTTAAATATTTCATCTCGTGAAGATGGATAAAAGAATAAGTTTGTATCTAGGGACGTTATATCATTATGAGAAATCAAATTGGTTTGTTTATTGAGATTGGTAAAAAATACGTTAAAATTATTAGAAATGTCAATAGGATTTGTTATATCAATGTCATCAATTTTAATTTTATTTATTATATATTTATTATCTAGCTGTGATTGATCATACGATTTGGTGAGATTCCATGTTGTTTTACATACATTTTTACTGTTGAGTATGCGTAATTCACCATTCAGTCTTCTTGAGTTATTAATACATTTTTTCAAAATAGAAGAATATTTTCGATATCTTCTTTTACTGGACTGAGTTTTGTTTAAATAGTAATGAAAACGTAATTTTCTTTTTGTTACGCATGATCTCTTAATACCATTTGTTATCCAGTTACAGGCATTTAATTTATTTTTAAGTAATACTTTATTGACTGGAAAGCATAAATTGAAAAACATTGTCAGCGTTTCATGGAACGAATTAAATGATTTATTAAGATCTGTGTTTTCATATATTTTTAACCAGGACAAGTTTGACAAAATTTCAGCAAATTTTTTCATATTGTTCATACTAAAATCCCTATTGTAAACGTATTTTATTTGAAATTTTTTGTCTTTATTTTTCACTGAAAAAGTCAGGGTTTGACAAGTATCATGATCTGATAGCCATATGGAATGTATCTTTCCAATTGCTGATGGAATGTTACTTACAATCTGATCCAAACAAGACTTTTTACGTGTTGGTTCTGTAATATGTATAAATGTTCCATAATTTTCGTTTATTCTCATATAGTCAGTTCCAATATGACTTTCTTTTAATATATTTATATTGAAATCCCCAGCTGTTCATGTGAAACGGGCACATCCCTATATGACGCGGGCGCACGCAGCGCCGCTCTCAGGATTTAAAAGTAGTCTCCATAGAGTATCTTTGTATACTGGAAATAGAGAACAAACTCATTGCCTTTTTGTGGTAACAAGTTACTAACGCCATCTATCCACCTGACCATACAACTTTTCAGAAACTATTTAATATGCTAGATGGCGCTAGTATGCCTACTAACAATATAGTTCTATAACATTTTTTCCTTCAATGGAATTTGTTGAAGTTATTTAAACAAATCCCATTGAAGGAAAAATCTCGACGAAAACGGTTTTTAAAATAAAACGAATTGTCAAGTTGCTTGTTTTATATTTAAGAAATTTTACATAGTATAATTTAAAAATAACGCGATTAAGCCATATATTTTAGCGAACTTTGTTATTCAAAAGGTATCTTTAATGTGGACTATTAAAATAGAATTACACACAGAAGAGTTAGCTGTATAAGTCAATGACAACTATAATTATGATTAGGAATAACAACATCACCAATCATTGTGTGTGAAGTTACTAAAACTGGATCTATTTGAAACTAATTATTTGATTTCCTTTACAATTCAATATTTAGTAAAAAATACTTGAGTAGTACGAATTTCAAACAAACTTTTAATCAAGGTCATTGGAAAATATTTTCTTCGCCAGAAAAATTTATATGTTAAAAGCAGAGTGGAGATATTTGAGCTTGGTAGTAAAAGCCTGATGTAAATAATTTCTAGTTAAATACGTTATGGAATAGATTAATGTTTAAGTTTTCACTGTTTTAAGTCTTTATAGTATCTTTTTATGTTGAAAAGAAATTTCAAAAACAATTTTCACATTTATGTTAATTAAAATGAGAAATACACAATCATTAGTAGTACTACAATAATATATAATTATTATTATTATATTATTCTAAAGCAAAAAAAAAAGCTTTTCTTTCCTATATTGCATTCAATGTAGATATTCCTTTTTCTTTTTTTTTTAATTATATAGTAAGTTAACAAACTTCACTGAACGCAAAATACTTACATAATAAAAGTGGGTTTTTTATCATTTCCTTTTTACTTTTAAACATTTCAAATAATAGTTTTCTGCAAGGTTTTGGAGATAATCTTTATTTGTGTCTTTTTTTCTGCGTCCTGTTAATATTTTATTAATATCTTTGCAATAAGACATAATATATGATCAAACGAACTTCTAAGTGAAGTTCGATCATTATTATATGAATAGCTCCATTCGAAGATATCTTATATACCATGTAGTTTCCTCAACGTACTAGGTAGCATCGCACATTTAGATAATCGATCAATCGATCATATATTATATTTTCATAGCTCCATTCTTCAGATATCTTATATACCATGTAGATATTCAGAGGACACAATCTGTTATTCAAAGTTTTGGTATCAACTATGTAACTGTGTAAACTAGAGTACTTAATAAAAAAATTAATGCAATTGAATAGTTTTTATTTTCCTTTATCATCATCATAAACATCCTAAGCACAATCATAAATCATAGTTAAATAGTTACATTATATACCTGTATGTATAAATCTAGCGAACATTAATGCTTCAATCAATTATTTTCAAATATAGACCTAGCTAATTCTTGGCATATAATCGGGCGATTGTAAAATTTTGCAAACGTTTGCGATGTTGCTGTCCATCCGGCTGTTTTTCGAATGATGTCTAATGAGACGCCCGCGGCTCGAGCGGTCGATGTGGCGACATGCCGCGTGCTGTGAGCACCAAACCTCGTCACATCGACACCGCTATCTGCTAACATCTCTTTTATCCATCTACTAATCGTCTGTGATGTTACAGGTTTATGCGGACGTTTGTGAGTTATAAACAATTTATCTGAGCTATTTTCATTTCTAATATTTTTGTCATTTCTAAATAATCTTCTAAACATTGTGCCGGACAAACGCTAGGTCTGTCTTTGAAATATGGTACAATCAAAGTTGGTTGTTCACGGTTTACTGCTGATGTTTTAATTAAATTTGTGATAGTTATAATAATTTGATTTTCATTGATAACAATACAATTCGTTTTAATTAGCGACAGTGTTTGAACACGGTGAGCTGTACAAAGAGCTAAAAGAATAACCAACTTTTTTGATATTTGGCACAAACTTAAATTATTGTTAGGGAACCACTTATCTATAAAATCAAGTACTATTTGTGGATTCCAGACACTATTATATTTAGGTATACTAGGTCTACATTTAAATACACCTTTTAACAATCGTGACACTTGTGGGTCAGAGCCTATATTATTACCTAGAAGCAACGAAATAGCTGCTCGATGGCTGTTAAGAGTGCCATAAGCAGCTCCGTTTTCAAATTCTCTTGTTAGGAACAAGATTACCTCTGTTTTCGAAGCTTTTAAGTAATTAACATGCTTAGATAAACAAAATTGCCACCACAATTTAAATGTGGTGTTATATTGCTTAATGGTACTTGCCGCTAGTGATGAAATCATTAGTTCTATTGCTTCTAAAGGAATGCCCTGATTTGTAAATGCTTCCCGGAGACAATAGCGGCTGCCAGGGTATTCTCCTGAGGGAGATGTATCCTGTAATCAGATTGAATTGCGTCTTTTAAAAACAAAATTTTTGATGTTATCATATTTTTTAATAAAGGGAACCAAACTTGTGCGGGCCAGTAAGGAAATACGAGAATTCCAGTAGATTGTTCGATAATAATTTTTTGCAAACATTTTTGTATTAATGCAAAGGGTGGAAAGCAGTAAAAATAGTATTTTTTCCATGTTATTGTAAACGCATCTACTGCAAACGCATTTGGATCTGGTTTCCAGGATATATATACCTCACATTTGGCATTGGTTCGAGATGCGAATAGATCGATATTAGGTTCACCAAATTTTTTAATAATATTTCTATAACTATTTGGGCATAATTTTATTTCAATTTCTGGATTAACTCTACGAGACTCTTCGTCTGCTTCTTTATTATCTTTAGAATTAATATAAGATGTAAACAACCTTAAATTTCGGGTCTCGCACCATTGCCAAATGGACCTTGTCAATTCATTTAAGTGTGGGAATTGTATACCTCCCATTCTGTTTATATAACTGATGGCTGTCGTGTTGTCTATACGCATCAATATATCGCAATTAGATTCATTTTGTGCAAAGCATTTAAGCCCAAAAAAGGCTGCCTGAAACTCTAAATAATTAATATGGTACTTCAATTCATCTACTTTCCAATGACCATTAGCGCGTTTCTTATTACAAACTGCACCCCAGCCTGACCTTGAGGCGTCGGTGAAAATTTCTAATGTAAAAACAGGAGGTAACATTGAATTTTTTGATACTAAAATAATGTTTTCCCACCATGCCAAATCCGGTACAATTTTATTACCTGGTGTCATAATTGCATCGTAATTATTATTGTACTTTTGAAGTGCTAAATATTTTTCTCGTTCCAAATTTTTTGTGTATAACCAACTATATTTTATTGCTGGGCATGCAGCTGTTAGCACACCTATGAACTGAGAGAATTCTCGAATTGTACAACTTTTCAGTCTCTGAAATTTTTTGGTTAATTGTAATATTTGAGATTGTTTATTTTGTGGTAACATTATATTCATGTTTTTTGTGTCAAATATGAAACCTAAAAACTTGCATATCTGTGTAGGTTCTAGCATACTTTTTTCATAATTTATTACAAATCCTAAACATTCAAGAATTCTGACAGTTTCCCTAACGTTATTAAAACATTCTTCATAAGAATTTCCTATACACAAGATATCATCTAAGTAAATAATGGAACTATAACCCTGTTTTCTTAAGTAACCTATTACTTCTTTCATTATTTTAGTAAAGGTTCTGGGTGCTGATGACAGACCGTACGGTAAGGCATTAAATTCATAGGTTATTAATTTTTTATTGTCATCCTCAAATTGGAATCTTAAAATTTTTTTGTCACTTGAGTTTATAGGAACTAATAAATAGGATTCTTTTAAATCTATCGAAGCCATATAATTATTTTTTGATAACAAGGTGCACACGCGTCTATAGTCTTCCATTTTGAAATGTTCATTATATATGAATTTATTGAAAAATTTCAAGTTTAGTATAAGTCGATCTGTACCATTAGACTTAGGAATCAAAAAAATCGGTGACAAAAATTGTGATGGTTCATCTTCACACTTAGAGATAGCTCTTAAATTTAGCAAATTATCTATTGCAAGTCGAATTTTTTGTTTCTCTTGACGAGACAACAAAGGGTTTTGTGAAATGTGTGCACGTGTAATATTAGGGTCCGTTAGTGGTAATCGATAACCATTTCGAATGTAGTCTAGCACTTTCTTATTTTTTGTAATATTGAGCCAACAATTATAATAAAAATGTAAACGACCTGCATGTACCTGAGCTATTGTCGTGTTTGGGCACGTTGTTTGGGTATGGCCACCGATCTCATCGGTGGCAGCGCCGCTGGCGGTGGATACCGAGGAGGGGGCGTCCAGTTTCCCGCGTTTCTTACTTTTGACGGCATTTGATTTTGATTAGTTTTCTGTGAAATAGCTACATTCCGTTTAATTTGCCAGCCTTGTTTTTCTATAGCTTTTGCTGCTTTAATTTTTTCCGATAATTTATTTCCAAATAAAAGATCGTCCCTTTCTTCTTCTTGAATTATGTTTAGTATTGATTTATCGAGACATGGAGTAATGCATTTTGTTCTAATTAATGTTTCTGTAAAATGAAGATCGGATAAAATTTTGCAACCTTCTGATAAATGTTTGATAACATTAACTTTTTTCCCGTCATTGAGAATTATCTCCATAGCCCTAGAAATGGCTGTGATTCCTAATCCTAACTGATTTTGTTTTATTTCCATCTTTTTATCTCTCACACGGACTACTTCCGCGACAGCCGCCGCAATTTCTGGGTTTAAACCCGGTGATTTTAATAGTTTACAGTTATCTGGAATTTGTTGTTCTTGAAGCAACTTTTCTTTGGCCTCTTTGGTCAGGCCCTTTTTTAAGATTGGTAGCCACCGCTGCGCCAAATCACTATGAATATTGGGGCCATATTTAGGGGTGTCCTCAATAGGATCCCCCAAAGCCAAGCGGATTTCGGGATCTAATTCGATCGAAACCTCGGCAGAATTAGCGTTTTCATTATTTGGTAGATCTTGCTCGGAAGATTTTAATGACTCAATATCATTTTTTGAAATACCCTCGGTATCTGTTTGTATTTGGTCAATTGGTATTTGTACATCGCCCAGTATTTCTGGGCAAATATCGGTGACGTCTTTTACGTTATTATTTGGAATTTGGATATCTGAAATATAATTTTTTAATATTAAAATACGTAATGACATGCTAATTAACTTAAAATCATTGATTGTATACTATATTCAAATCGCATAAAAGTGTTAACTATTATAATTAGATATATTTATTGCATAATTTGTATCATATTGCCCTCGTGAATGACCCGCAGTCAACCTCCAGGCTTTTATACATATTGCATCCTGTCTAACCGTCGTGGTTAACTCGCGGTTACCCTCCAGGAAGACTTATAGATGCTTTAATTAATACAGAGAAGAAAACAAATTAGATATCTCAAATCTTTGTATTTATTTTACACTTACCTTCATTTTCTATATCAGATTCAGAATCTGAAATAACGTTATGACGTCGCCGTTTATACACTTTTTGTTTTTCTTCCAGTTTTTTAATTTTTTCTTGATAACGTTGTATTTTACTGTCCGTTTTACGTTTCTTCATTTTTTTTTTTTTTTTGGATGCGTGCGTTCACTACCGCGCACAAAAAAGGAATGAGGACTCTGCGCAGGCGATGATATAAGCGAGTGAATCGATAATCGAAAAATTAAATCGATTATCTAAATGTGCGATGCTACCTAGTACGTTGAGGAAACTACATGGTATATAAGATATCTGAAGAATGGAGCTATGAAAATATAATAAAGAATTTTAGTGTATAGCTGTACAAAAACTCTATTAGGCGATGTTTGTGGAAATCACATTTAACAAGATGGTTTGAGTCTATATGATAATCTATGACAAGTCTAATATATTGCAATAAATTGTGGCAAAAAAATTTGTCTTTAATGACTTCATAGAAAATATCTTGGATTTGTGATATGATATTTATAAAATTTTCACTGGGATAACAAAGCCAACCACGGCGGGAATAATCTCTATATCTTAAATATTCTTGATCCTTATTTTTGTTAAACAAATAATTGTTACAATTTCTACAATTGCTAAAAATTCTTTTCTTACATACTTTTAAGAAAAACCCACTTACATATGTTAGTGAATTGATGGCTTTAATATATATTTTTTTTTCACTTAGTGGTATTATTTCAATTAATTAATGGTTTATATCAACCTGTTGGACTAGCTCATTTTGATTTACTTCAGGCTCTACTACCAAAGGCTCTAATCCTACACAAAAGTCTTCTTCACAATTATTACCCACACTGTGTACACTTGATAAATTGTTTATTAACAAAGCCGTATAAGCAGACTGAAATGCACTTGGACTTGGATTTACATTTCGGCATCCATGACTTCTGATTGCTCCGAAAAAATTTTCCAATGGGTCTTGGTTTAGGTGTCTTGTCCAGATTGATGTTATGTTCATACTAGCTAATTTTTTTACTAAGTATTGTAAACCTTCAATAGTCCATATAAAATTCTGCAATGTTGGCGTTGCTTTTGATTTACCTTCATGATCCACAAATTTCATTGTACTCATAACTTTCTTGGTCTCTCGCCACAACTCATGGTGTGGAGATGTAGGAGTCACTGGACCTGAATATTTTTTTCCATGTTTTGCTTTCTTTTTATAGGACGAATTCATGGAATCAAATAATTCGTCTATTATTATTAAAAGATCAGCAGTGTCTGTAGATTCAGGTGGAATAATTTGGTTTTCTGAAATTAAAGACATAAATATTTGACTTATTTCAGTTAAAAGGGAGATGGAATTAATAGATAGTCTTAGATAATAATAATTACCTGCACAAAAGCCCATTACCAGTCCAACAGTTTGGCTGAAAATCTGGCTGGCAAACTTAACTTTCATTTTTGCTATTTTATCTTTAACAACATGCTGCTCTGTTAAGTTAGGGACAAGCCTTAGACCTTTGTAAGCTAGGTTTTGTGTATAAAGCTTTTCTATATAATTCCAACTTTAGGGCAAGTTGGAATTATATAGAAAAGCTTTCTCTATTAGTAAATATTAAGTCTTTTAGGAGCAAGTTATTCCTAATTCCCTTCAATAAATGGGGAGGATCATATAATGGGATGATTTCATCACCATTTACCTCAAAAGTATTTTCTTTAAGTTCCTCCCCATTTTTCAGTTTTTTTGCTCTATTTTCGTCAACTAAACTCTTTATAGCTTTACGGTTATTCGTCCCCTGGTCACAAATAGTAGCTATGATGTTAAAACCAGCCTCTTTCACTCTTTTTATAATTTCTACAATATAATTTTTTAAAGTGATTGAACTAGTTGCTCCGGAACAAAATGTGTAAGCTATTAGTTGCTTGAAATTTTTAATCTCAACATAAATACTAACGCATGATTTGCAAATTTAATAGTATTTTTCTCCTCTACAAGACCATTTATTTTATCGTGATTGATATTATAACTGATGTAGGGTTGTAAAGCCACTTCATCGAATAGCAGTATGCATAGTTTATTATTAATATTCGTAATAGTTGATGCTTTTTTCTTCAATTGTGCGAAGACTTTTTCGTCATAGAATGGTGTTATGGTGGCCTTTCGTACCATTTTATCTAATGTTTGTGGAGCCGGTAAAAGCATAATTTTTCTTAGAAATCTGTAACTCTTGGGACTTTGTTTATAGATTGACAAAGCCATAATTTTTTCTTTTATAGTGAAACGACGACCCTGGTCTTTTTTTTTGGCTTCCCGAAATTGTAATTTAATAAATGTGCTTCCAGCACTGCTCATTTTTTCTAAAGTTGTATGGAATTTTTTGTTTGTGATAAGATTTTGAGCCATTTTAAATGACTTACTTAATTTATGGTTTTGGCTACGGCTTTTACTCAATTTTATTTTAAGGCTTCTTAATTTGTTATATAAAATCTGTTCTTGTCTGTTGATTAGATGTTTTTTACACCTCTTTTTTAGAGAATCTGAAAAAATGTAAAAAGAAATTCATAATTTTGTCTATCATATACATGTACAAATAGCATATATTATTCACGGGGTCAACAACCAATTTACATGACCTTGCATTCATATGATGTAGACGTAGAATGTAACTTCCAATAGATGAATTTTTTTTTAAGTATGTCCAGCCTATGCAATGTAAATAAACAATCAAAACTTTCCTCTTAATAATATTAGCATATATGTACAGACACACCTGTTTTGTAATAGTATAGATTTAAAAGTAATATTACCTGACAAAGTTGATTTTTTCTCAGGTTTTTTACCATGCCCGATATCTAAAATATTAATCTGCGATGGTAAATTGTCAACAGATCCTGCAAAGATAAATTATGGATAAAAAAGGAACTGATAAAATAAAGCTGACTATACACTGGATTACTGAATAAAGCAGAATTAAATTTAATTGGCTTTAATGGATGAAGATTTTATATCTTGGCATTGTATTTAGGTGGTACTGCTCTCATAGCATATAACATGGTACAGCATTCACCTTGGTTCTTTATTTATAACCTATAAATAACAAGCAACCAATGAACTTAATACTGTTGTTTGTAAGATAATCTACTTTGTATTCATGTTATTAGTCTGGTCCTTATTATTTGACTATCTTTAAATATTACCTGGAAAATGGGGTAGACTAGAAGATTTTTGAAAACACACAAAATCAGAAATTTCCATCTTAGATGAAGTATTAAGAATGGGCCCTGGAAAGAAAAACAATATTTAATAAAATAAAAAAATCTAGAAAATTAATCTTCATGGACAATAAAACATATTTTATCACATATTAAATTATAATTGTATATTTTCAACCCCTCTAACACTGTCATTGTTATATTAATATATAGCTTCTTATGGGAGCTATAAAATCCAAAACTTATTTTCTCAATAAAACATGGTAATTTCTGTAAGCTTTTGTAGCTATGCTTTGGAACAGCATGGGTGAGTTGACAATATCATTTTTAAACTATGACTTTACGGAAACACACTTTCATTTTACTAATCACTAATACCAAAGTATGTCATAAGAACATTGCCATAGTACCTTGCAATTTAAATAAAGCATTTCCACTGATTAACATCAGTATTCTCATATAATCGGATGCATGATAGTGATCATAATTTACTTACTAATATTTTCCTTATCAGCAGATTGGTCACTGGATGGATTAAAATTTTGTTCCATTTCTTGTTCTTGTTCAATATCGACATCCATATCATAGAGAGAATAAGCAGCTGAAATATTATTAAGATGTGATTGAATTAAAGTGTATGGAAATGAAATATATATACAGTTTTATTATATTTTACAAGTTTTAAGTGTTAAAACACTGTGTTGTTGATACACTTGGAAACACATAGACACACAAAAAAGGAAAAAATATTTCTAAATCTATGTTGATAAACAACTATTAAAAATATAGTTATCACAAATACCTTTGGAAGTTGATGGCCTTTCTATGTTAATGATATCCCTCATGCTCTTGGCTTGTCCACTAACTCGAAAATTGGATATTGTCAATGGTCCTGAAAGTGATTCCTTCATAAGATTCAATTGATTATACTAATAGCTTTCACCAACGGCTATGCCCGTGTGGTCCTTAGGGAACTATTTAGTGAGATAAAATGTAGCCTATATGTTAATTCACACTTTGAAGTATCCATACAAAATTTCATAAAAAATCTGTCATTGATTTTTGTGAAAGAGTAACAAACAGTAGGTATGTACATCCTCATTCTCTTATGACACTCTTATGAAGAGTTGGGGTAATGAAATTTGCCATCAGTTTTATTAAAATTTTGAAGGAAATGTCATTATGTGATAATGTGGTTGCAGATAAAAGAAATACTATAAGTCAACTGTGCTTAAATTTGAAAATTTACCTGGTAACTTTTTTGTTGGTATTGCAGTTCTGCTGAGTTTTAGTGAATAGCAATATTTTTCATCAAAATGACGATGACAGACTCTGCGGTTTTTAAAAATCCAGTCATTGTCTAGGCCTAAAATATCTCCACCAATAGCGAGCACCCATGATCTAAAACGATCCGGGTCTTTCTCCGGGTTAGGAAACAAATGCAGTGTAGAACGTTGTGAACCTTTTTAAAAGAAAATTTACACAACATTGAAATAAGTTGTAAGTAGTAAAAAGATTAGTCAACCTCAAATTGGGTATCTTATCTTACCTTCACTATTTGAGCATCCGGGAACACAGCAATAATGTTTGGACATCTCGAATAATAAACTTGCAAGATGCACAACGATAAATTTAACTAACACTAAGGAGTCCTGTCTCACACAAAACTTAGTCTTATCTCGTAACACACATATAACAAAATAATTGTAACGTATTTTGGCCGAGCCAGAGGAATTACTCAACTCAACAAACTCGGCGGAAAACGACAAAACGATTAAATAACTAACTCTGGAACTTGAGGACAAAAAGACGCACAAGCAATCACCCAAACAACATAACAGTGGCCATGTTTGTTTTGGTGATTGTTGGAAACCAAGTGTTACCAGTAGTATGAGTGTCATATTCTTGCAAAGAATGAAAAATTAATTATTTTGAGTTTTAAAAAAAAAATTACGTTATATAGATTACAATATGATTACAACAAAACTCGACCCAAAGAAAATAGTTCAATAATGGGAAATCACGCCATATTCTTTTTCTATGTTTCATATTTGTATCTACTATCTAGGTTTTTATGCTTAAGTATGGCAATAAATTTAATGTCAGTTGGCGTAAATAATGACATTAAATTATGAAGTACAACTTGATATCGCATACAGTATATTATCCTACACTTTTCAATTTTGTCGAGTTGCTAATGCACACCCTCGCCATCTGTGAATCTGACGAGCATTAACCCAATTAAATACTATTAAATTATAATGTAACCCTTTTCTCTAGTTTGTGTATGATAATATACACCATCTTTACATATCAGGGTATTTTTACCGCTTGGTAAAGGACTCTTGTACTGAGATTGTAGGGCCTGGTAGTCTCACCCAAGCCGTCTTAGAGCACGGTCACGCACGGCGTTGCAGCCGAATTAGTTAGTAATAATTACAATATATCGCGTCGCGCGCCATACTTAATATATAATAAGTGAGATCGACGATCTGATGTAACTAAAAGGTGTAATAGTGCTTACAAATGTAATACGAATAATAATAATCGGTGAGGCGCCATATGTACATGTAATATAATAATACTGAGGGGAATCAAACATGTATAGAATACGAGAAGCATCGTTTTATTGACGAATCCTAGGAGCGAGGCAACCTAGATGATCGCGTAGAGGAGGCACCTCCTCTACCTACCAAGCCACCACGAACACGAACCCGCACCTCTTCGAGCGGCACGACGCACGAGCGGACGAGTTACTCAAAAGGGGGTACCGAGAACGAGTCCACCGCACCCGCAACATTTTTGGTGGCCCATGAGGGGAACCTACGTTTTGGAGTACGTTGGTAACGTTACTTTTGGAACGGAAGGAATAAAGTACCTAAGGTAGGTACATACGACGCGGCGAAGATCGCGACGTACACGTGGTGCACGTGGGTGCATAGTACGCGGAGCAGCAGGGGCAACGGAGCCCTAGGTCATCGCGAGGTAGCGCAGCATTGAATCATCATTTTCATCATCCACGCGGAGCGGCGGGATCTCAGGTACGAAGAATACCTATTGAAGAGTCGACGCGGCAACCGGCCTAGCATCGGACAAACATGACCATATATGGTCAAGTGAGTGGGTGTTTCTAGAATTCTCGATACAGAGAAAATTGGTCTTTAATACTAGTGAATAAAGTGCAAGTGAACCTGCGGCAGGCGGCACCCAATAAGAGACATTAATGTGAGTTAATAAGAACTATAATTGTGTAACACAACCATATGGAACATTCTAGTATCGACAATTGTTCGAACGTAATATTATTATTTGTAAACGGTAGGTAGGTAACTTTGAATTTGTGGAATTGATTTTAAGGTTGGATTGTTTTTACTTTAATTAAGCTTGCTTACATTAAACGTATAATCGGAACGTTTAGGTACAATGATATAGGAGTAAAATATATTGTTAGTTAGAATTATAGCAACAAGTATACGTTGCATTGTTGTAATCGGAGCGGTTTGGCATTTTATTATTGCTAGTAGTTGTACCTAATATAAAGAATTACATTGTTGCGATCGAAGCGGTTAGGCATCTTGTTAGAAAATAAGTTTTAGTTTAAGTACTGATACCAACGACGCGTTACGTATTATTGTCCTAGATTTAATCTTGTACTAATTTAACCTTGGTTTTTGTATTTTTCGGGGGGAGTATTTTGATTCGTTATCATTATTATTTTTATCTAGCTTTCATATAAAGGAAAATGGATCCTAGATCGGCGCGAAACTACTTTTCAGTAAAGGCGAAGATGCTTCGCGATTTCGCGAAATCTATAGATGACACTACGTCAGCTATAGCTGTCCGGGTCGTCAAACGACAGTTTGACAAATATTATAATGAGTTTGTCCAGGCTTATGAAGTGCTTATCGCAAGTGGTGCAGAGGACATCGAGGCGCTGAACGCAGAATTCTCCGCCATCAACGGGTTGCTGGTCGCTGTCGAGACCAGGGTGGACGAGTTCGAAATGGGACCGTCAGCACCGCTTCCGATAGCGAGTAGCTCGCGAGAGACCGTCGCGGCCAAACTGCCATTCATCGAGTTGGGGCAGTTCAGTGGTAATCCAAGGGATTGGGTAAGTTTTTATGACCTGTTTTTGTCATTGGTCCATGACAGACCTAACCTGCCGGAGACGGAGAAACATTATTACCTCCGCAGCTGCCTAAAGGGTGAAGCATTAACCCTGGTAAAGCATCTACCAGTAGACGCGGCTAACTACGAGGTAGCTCTTGGTCTTCTGAGGGACCGCTACCAAAATACAAGGTTGCTGGCTGACACCTATCTGGAGCAGATAGTGTCACTGCCTACGGTGCCGACATCGTTAGAGGGTTTACGTCAGACCTTCTATAATCCGTTGCTGGAATCAACCCAGGCGTTGAAGAAACTGGGACTCCCTGTGGGAGAATGGTCATACTTATTATTGTTTCTCGTCATGCAGAAGCTGCCTGCGAGACTCAGGAATCAGTTCGAGGAGCGATGCGGGGCAACCGCCGGGGAGCTACCAACCTTCTCCTCGCTGATGGAGTTGCTCGACGAGATTTGCCGGCGTCAGCTTATCACATCACCGGGTCCGAAACAAGATGAGACCATGTCAACGCGACAACGGAGGTCGCCAACTGCGCAGCGCAAGGTGACACCATTTGGGGGCCGACGGTCACCACCCTCGAACAAAGCTCACGGCTACATAACCGTCGCAGCGGGCGAGGTAAGGTGCATTTACTGTACTGTTTTGGGGCACGCAATTACCGGATGCTACGGCTTTAAGCGACTCGTAGTGTCTGCGAGGAAAACGTGGGTGCGCAACAACGGAGTCTGCTTTGTTTGTTTGGGACAACACTTCGCACGGGAATGCACCCAGGGTGCCAGATGTGGACGCGTAGCAGCGTCATACTCTCCTGTGCGCAGACAGTGTAGCAAGGAGCGCACAAGACGTGCGGGCGAGGCCTGTACACCACGCGGAAACGAATCCGCAAGCACCGCCGCGGGTCAGGACACCGCCGCGGTTGAGTACACCGCCACGTGTGAGGACACCCCCACGGCGTACCAGTCCAGTGGAGCACGACCGGGCGTCGGCGACGCAACAGCGCACTTCGGAGCAGGAGCCGCAGCACTATAGGCTCGAACCGGGCTCAAGAACCGTTGGCGCCAGGTACCAGCGGGCCCAACGGCAGTTCGAAGAACTCAGGTATGGACGACCTACTTTTCTTCCGAAACCGGAGCCGTTGGAAGAATATAAATATTGAAGTTTAGCTCCTGTCGGTGCGAACGCATACACGGTCGGTTGTGGTTTTAGAAACTGTCTCAACCCCACCGTGACATTAGGTATAAGGAATATAAACGGCAACTTCGAGGAGGCCCGTGCACTCTTAGATACTGGAGCAAGTGTCTCCGCCATCAGAGAGACTCTGGTGAGTCGGCTTCGCTTACACCGACAGAAGAGCTCTATGGAAATAATCGGAACAGGAAATAATACGGTGAAAACACCGTCCAGTAAGGTTAATATAGTTATTAGGCCAATAGATAAACGAGTTCCTATAATTAGCACTGTCGCAGTAGTCATGCAGGAAGTCACTGCAAAATTACCGGTGAAGGGGGTTTCACCAAAAGGTATATTGAAGCGGGCACCGCCCACACTGAGACTAGCGGATACCTATTTTTCTCTACCAAAAGGGGTAGATATGATACTCGGAGCTGATGTATTAAATTATATTTTCGATGGCACTAAAGTAAATATCGGAACAGATGGCGCAGCAGCTTATGGAACGTGTTTTGGGCACGCCATCATGGGACCAGTGGACGGCTACGAGGTTGCAGACCACCGGCCGGTCAACACTATGACGCTGACTGAAGCCGTCAAACGCTTTTGGACGTCGGAGGAGCCACCGACCGAAAAACCAATGGACCCTCGCCACAAAGAGTGTGAGAGGTTATATGGAACTACTACGGTGAGGCAACCAGACGGAAAATTTATGGTACGTTTACCTTTATTATTTGACAAACCGGAACTGGGTAATTCATTGGATACTGCGACGCGTAGATTCTACGCGCTTGAACGAAAAATGGAACGACATCCAGTGTTTGCAGCCAAATACAAGGAATTCATGAACGACTATGAAAGACTCGGTCATATGTCTATATCGAAATTTCAGTTCGACGCTGAACATTACGTAATACCGCACCACGGTATATTTAAAAGGGACTCTGATAAGCTCAGAGTAGTATTTGATGGTAGTTGTAAAACGACTACTGGTGTTTCATTAAACCAATGCCTACATTCAGGTGAAGCACTTCAGAATGACATTACCAAAATTCTAATGAATTTCAGACGACATCAAGTTGTATTCACGACGGACGTGAAGCAGATGTTCCGGATGACCTGGATCCACCCAGAGGACAGGAGGTACCAATTGATACTATGGAGGAACGATCCATCACAGGAACTTAAGGTATACGAGTTAAATACTAATACCTATGGACTAAGGTCCAGTCCGTATATCGCAATACGAACATTGTTGGAACTGGCAACACAATGGGAGGAGCAGCATCCTAACTCGAAGGCAAGTGAGGTCGTAAGACACGACGTATTTGTCGATGACATTCTTACTGGATCGGACTCTATTAGTGAAGCGGAAGCTTTGAAGGCAGAGTTAATTAATCTAATGCGAAGCGCGGGTTACGAACTTAGAAAGTGGTCTACAAACGACTCCCGGTTATTGAGAGACCTCCCGGAGGATCATTGTGAACAACCAAAGGAATTCAATACTACTGATTCAAGAAGTTTCATAAAGGTGTTAGGAATACAATGGGAACCGACTTCAGACACGATGTCATACTGTCTGAATGTACCTGTAAACAGGGCCGTAACGAAGCGTACAATATTAAGTACTATAGCGAGGTTATATGATCCGTGTGGTTATTGCACACCAGTAATAATAAGGTTTAAGAATTTATTACAGAAAATATTCCTGGATGGGTTACACTGGGACGAGGCTGTTTCGGATGAAATTGTAGAGCAATACCAGGATATGATTCAGGATCTGTTACACTTGGAGACACTGAAAATACCGAGGTGTATCGTAATATCAAATGCAGTATCATATACTCTTCACGGGTTCGGAGATGCTTCTGAATCAGGATATGCGGCATCTATTTACCTTCGGAGCAAGGATGAAGTGGGAAATGTCAAGGTTAGTCTCGTAATAGCGAAATCGAGGGTAGCGCCTATGAAAACGAGACAGACAATTCCGAAATTGGAACTAAATGCAGCACATTTAGTGTGTCAACTTCTTAACCATGTAGCGGAGTGTTATGAAAGATCAATTAAGATCAATAATTTAAATGCATGGTCGGATAGCTCAATCGTTTTAGCTTGGTTGGAGACGCAGCCACATTTATTACAGACGTTCGAATGTAACAGAGTACAGCATATACAGAACTCTCCAAGGAAGATCACCTGGAGACATGTTAAGTCGGAAAGAAATCCGGCAGATTGTGCGTCACGAGGTGTGACCGCTCAAGAGTTGATTCATCACTCATTGTGGTGGAATGTTCCGTGGCTGGAGCGAGATGAAGCTGAATGGCCTAGAAGGCTTGTTAGACGAGCAGAGCTCTCTAATTTACCGGGGCTTAAGAAGTCGGTTAATATAAACATTATTCGAGAAGAGCCATGGGACACACAATTATTGAACAGAGTTAGCAGCTTTACTCGACTCATTAACACTACAGCATATGTGGTGAGATACATACATAATCTGAAGGCAGATAAGTCAGAGCGACCTCACACTAAAGTGTTATCGCTAAATGAGACGCGAGGCGCAGTCAAATATTGGATAAAAAGAATACAAGGTTTGGAATATTCAAAGGAAATTGGCCTGTTGAAACAACAGAAGAGAGTCATGACGTCACTTCAAAAGTTAAGTGTCTTTTTAGACGCCGAGAGTGTCATCAGAGTTGGAGGTCGACTAAGGCATTCCAATTTAAATTACGGTGCGAGGCATCCGGTATTATTAACAAAAGATTCGAAATTTGTACAGTTATTGATGGACTATTGTCATAGGTCCTACTGTCACGTTGGAACTAATGGTTTAATTGCTATGTTACGCAGGGAATATTGGATTACTTCGATCCGACGACAGGCGGCCAAGACTGTACGACGATGTACGAGATGCTTCAGGTTTTCTGCTGCAGAACAACCCCCGCGTATGGCAGACCTTCCAGCGGATCGCGTGCGACGCGCTCGACCCTTTGATGGAGTCGCGACAGACTTCGCAGGACCATATCTGGTAAAATCTAGTCTATTAAGAAATGCAAAGTCGGTAAAGGCCTACTTTTGCGTCTTCGTTTGTGTAGCCACAAGGGCTGTTCATGTTGAATTGGTATCCAGTTTGTCGGTTGAAGCATTTATAGCCGCATTTACAAGATTTGTGAGCCGTCGCGGGCTCCCATCCCTAATTCGTTCAGACAGGGGGACGAATTTCGTTGGAGCAAACAACTATCTCAAGGAAATAAACCAGTTTCTGTTGGACAATCAACACATCCTGAAGAAGCAGTTCAGGAAACAAAATATTCACTGGGAATTTAACCCACCTGCATCACCACATATGGGTGGTTTGTTTGAAGCTGCAGTTAAGAGTGTTAAGAATCAAGAGGTTCTCTCTTCAACGGGAAATTGGTGATACCATACTCACGTATGAGGAGCTGTCAACGCTTCTATGCAAGGTCGAAGCCATTTTAAATTCCAGACCTCTTGTAGAAATGTCTGAAGATCCAGGGGATTTGGAAATCTTGACGCCAGGACACTTTCTCATTGGACAGCCACTGATAGCAGTGCCTGAGTACAATTGGTCAGAAACTAATATGTCACGTTTATCTCGGTTTCAGATGCTGCAGAAGCTGCACCAGAACGTGTGGGCACGTTGGCATTTAGAGTACCTCAGTACTCTGCAATCGCGTAACAAATGGTATCAGGATTCCATTAATTTATCTATTAATGATATCGTTTTCATCAAGGATGAGAATAATTCATGAGAATACTCGTGAATTGGTTAGACCAGTAATTAAATTGGTTAAGTTATCTTTAGAAGATTAAGTATATTATGTTTGTTATGTTACCTTTAGAGGAGGTTTTCCAACCCCGCCCTTAGGCCCGGAGGAATGTTCATGTGAAACGGGCACATCCCTATACGACGCGGGCGCACGCAGCGCCGCTCTCAGGATTTAAAAGTAGTCTCACCCAAGCCGTCTTAGAGCACGGTCACGCACGGCGTTGCAGCCGAATTAGTTAGTAATAATTACAATATATCGCGTCGCGCGCCATACTTAATATATAATAAGTGAGATCGATGATCTGATGTAACTAAAAGGTGTAATAGTGCTTACAAATGTAATACGAATAATAATAATCGGTGAGGCGCCATATGTACATGTAATATAATAATACTGAGGGGAATTAAACATGTATAGAATACGAGAAGCATCGTTTTATTGACGAATCCTAGGAGCGAGGCAACCTAGATGATCGCGTAGAGGAGGCACCTCCTCTACCTACCAAGCCACCACGAACACGAACCCGCACCTCTTCGAGCGGCACGACGGAGCGGACGAGTTACTCAAAAGGGGGTACCGAGAACGAGTCCACCGCACCCGCAACACCAGCAATTATAATGTTTGTATTTCTCCTATACCTTAATTTTGACAGCAATGTCTCAAAACGGTTAAGAAAAATATTAGGGTTCGATGTTGGTATTCGATAAAGACAGATAACTATGCATTTTATCTGAGTAATTTCAATGCCACAACATTCAAACGATTCTTCAATAGCTAGTTCCTTTACAAATGGAATTTTCCTGAATCTATAGTAATCTTTGCATAAGATGCATACGCCACCCCGTCGGATCCTAGATCTACTATAATAATCAGCTAGGCAGAAGTGACTTATATGGAGGTTTCTTTCCTCTCCTGATTTCAGAAAAGTTTCACTAAAGCATATTATCTCTATTTCTTGCCCGTTTTCAGAAAACTCGTTTAATGCAATCTGAAATATGTCACATTTGCTCAATATACCAGCTATATTTTGATGCAATAATATCAATGAATCACTACAGTCATTTCCGAAAAAAACAAGTCTCTTTTTGATTCGGCTACAGGAGAAACGTTTTGTTCATTGTTATTATTTTTTTTATCAGTAATAAATTTGGAAGGCGACGAATTGGTATGCTTACGTAAATGTTTTTTGTACGGAATTCTAGGAAAGAAATCAAGTAAAGTAGTTTGTATTTTAATTTTGTTGTGTTTTATACTCAACGTCCCATTTTCAGATCTATAATTTGAACTATGTTTTCGTTGTCCTGGAAACAAGTAAAGCCTAGGTTTTACATGTACATTCTTATAGAATGGTAAAAATTTTTCATCATAGTCATAACAGTCAATGAAGAAATTCAGCTTTCTAGCAATGTAATCTATATAATTCTTACGTGTAGAGTTTACGTTTATATAAGTACAATTTTTAAAATTATTACATATCATTTGCAAATTTTTATTTAAGAGATTGACATTTATATATTTATTCTGTATTACACTTAATATTATGGTATTATAATTTTTTAACTTATCTAGTATTATAAGTAGATCAATAAAGAGTTTAGTGGGATTACAGTCGTTTTCACCAATACAGAGAACCAATTTCAAATCAAAATCAAATCAAATCATTTATTTGCTCAAATATTGTGTCAGTACAGTTGTTACATAGGTTTCATGCTCAACAATATTTTGCCTTATATAGTAGGCGTGCAAATATTATATTTCTAATGTCATTAAATTTTTAAAATATCATATAATTTAAGTTTGATTACAATGTCCGTGATATTATCCAAATACAATATAAAATTCTACAATGTCATATACAATCAACATACACAAATTTGTCAATATAAATCAAAGAACACCAGAATAGGTCATTTACATAATAATCAATATTATAATGTTTAATGTCAGTTTTATAAGATAAAAAAAATATACAATAATAGAATGTCAGAGATATTAATAATTTTTTATTGCAGTTATTTGTCATTCAAGTATTCATTAATAGAATAGTATCCTCGTTCTTCAAGCCAATGGCATAATGAGTTTTTAAATATATTTTTTTCATATGGAAGTTTCCTAATATTTTGTGGCAGCTTATTATACACTTTAATAGCCATACAGTACACATTTTCACTAAAGAGGGTTAAATTAATTTTTGGTATACATAATTTATTTTTTCTGGAATCCCGAGCGCCTTCATTTCTTTGTTCGTGTGTGACAAAATATTCAGGGTAATGTTTTACAAAGAGACACATCTCTGTTATATACATGCATGGTAATGTTAGTATTTTATGTTGTCTAAATAAAGGCCTACATGATTCCCAGCTTTTTATTCCACACAGTGCTCTGATGCACTTTTTTTGGGCTCTAAATGCTCTTTCTACGTCAACACTATTCCCCCATATTATCAAGCCATAGCGCAAAACTGCTGCAACATAGCCGTGGTATGACTGTAGAGCTATATTAAAAGATGCGATTCTCTTGATTCTACCAAGCGCAAATACAAATTTATTTATTTTTTTACAAACGCCATCAATATGATTTTTCCAATTACAATTTTCGTCTAGTACAATTCCAAGAAAGGTAGTGGAGTCCACTATGTCAATTTTATCATTATTATATTCTAAATTAATATATTTTTTTTTACTTTTATATGTATGAAATTGTATTGCTTTCGTCTTTTTTATATTAATTTGTAAATTATTGTCATTCATCCAATTAATAATGTCAGATATTGTATTGTTAATGTCAGACTGCAATATGTCAATGTCTTTATTTTGAAAAAATAGAGTACAATCATCAGCAAAGAGAAAGCATTCGTTTTTAGTCACATTAGGTAGGTCATTTATATATAATAAAAATAGTAGAGGTCCTAATACACTCCCTTGTGGTACTCCATTTTTTAAGTCACTGTAGTCTGATCTCACTTTTGTTTTAATATTGTTCTCTAACCTTGTGATCTCTGTGCATTGTTTGCGATCTCGTAAGTAGCTGGTAAGCCAGTCAGCTGCTTTTCCTCTTAAGCCACATTCAAAAACCTTTTTCAATAATATGCTATGATTAACCCGATCAAAGGCTTTCGACATATCTAAAAACACTGCTAAATTAGGTATTTTATCATTTATACTTTCAGTTACCTTTTTGACAAGATTAAAACAAGCCAGTGTGGTTGATTTTCCTTCCTGAAAACCAAACTGCTCATTTGCTATAACTTTATTCTGTTTAATAAAGGATAAAATTCTTTTGGCCATTATTCTTTCAAATATTTTTGCTAATACGGGAATGAGAGCGATAGGTCTATAATTATTCATATCACTCTCATCTCCCTTTTTAAATAGTGGATTAACTACCGAGTATTTAAGCCTTTCAGTAAATATACCATTTTGCAAAGATAAATTAATAAATTTATCCTTTGTGTCCAAATAAAGGTTGTTACAATGTTTCAATACTTCTTCGGCAGGCGCAAAAGGTCTAATAGTAGCACTTATATTATATTTATTTACATACTTGCTGTTGCTTCTAAAATCTGTTATTTTAGTTGCTAATCCTGAGCATTGTTGTGTACCAAGAATTTTTTTTTTATCCATCTGTGTGTAGCTAGATGATATATGAGATTCGTCCTTAATATAAGCGCTATTACATTCCCGATTCTGATATATTTGATCATGATCCTGTGTTTGTGTTGTCTTATTAAAACTTGATACATTAGGCGTACTAGGCGTAATATTTATTTTTGCAGGTGAATCTAGCTCTGCAAAATTAATTTGCCTTCTAGTCAGTGATCTTATTTTAGACTTCGATGATTTTTTTTTGTTGCTTAAGCATATATGTAATAATTCATTTATTTTTAAATCATTAGTTTTTAGTTTATTTTGTAGATCTCTGTTTTCTAACAGTAGTCTCTCAATCTCACCGTGCGCACTGTTTAATTGAATTTTAAGACTCTCAATGGTTTGTTTTAATTCTTCGATTTCGTCGTGGTTCAGTGTTGACAGATCTGGTAAACTATTTCCTCGGTTAAATATAATAGATAATGGAGAACTGTTGTCTAAGTTTGGTAATGATTCGAATGAATCATATACTATGTTTTTTTGTTTTCTCCATGTCACGTAATTTTCGCCCATTTTAATATTAATTTCGTTATTAATTGAAAACAAAATTTATTGATAAATAAAAAACGAGATGTCTTCGTGGATTTGAACTCCAGCTTTTTTAGGTTTTGTCCTATATATTCCACTACTGAGTGCAATACACCAGGTGAAGCGATAAGAAATTAGTTGAAACTTGCTATCTGTAGACAGTTCGGTTCAGATCTTTGATGTTTATACATTCATAGGTTCTACCGGTTCTTATGAATGACAATAGATGTCGCAGTCCACGTGAGGGATAATAGTTTCTCTCTATGTCGGTAATGCAGTTGTATGACGTTTATAACAGGCAAATAAAACACGTTGGCGTCACGACAATAGAAAAATAATTGCTAAATGTAGGTTCTTAAGGCTGCAATTGCTATGAGAATATTAAATACTGTGATCAGCTGTTTAAATTTGTTCAACGATTTTTTCACTTGTGATTTAATAACACTAAGGTTTTCGCAGCTGCATTATTAGTTTATTATAAAATCACAATACCTTAGTTTTTCTCTATTCAGCAATCACGTATTTGATGAGATAACAGTTTATCATTCACAATTTCTTGATATGGCACTGTTAATTTGTTGTTTCCAAAATTTCTCGCTATTCCAGTAAAACTCATTGAGATAACACTTCACGGTGTACACTTAAATATTTTTGGTTATCACTTTTTTATTGTATTATTTCAATAATTGTATTTATTTAAGCAAATTTCACACAGAGACGATGTTTACGTGTTAACGCCACCTAGCGAATAGTAGCAGACCGTATCGTCCAGCACCTGGGGACTGTCGGGCCGAACCTCTCTGAGAAACAGTATGGCTTCCGCCGTCATAGGTCCACGGTGGATGCCATACTGAAACTCAAAGAAGAGTGCAACAGGGCCTATGAGAGGGGAGAGTTGATGATTGCGGTATCACTAGATATCTTTTTTTTTTTTTTTTTTAATCTGGTTTCCCCACTCTTTGGCAGGATATCTTTTCTTTCATTTTTGATTGTTTTGCTTTTTTTTTCTTTTTTTGTTTATCCAGGCTTTGAAGGCCTGCTTTATGGGGAATGCTCTTTTTCCCTCTAAACTATTTGGGATATAGTTAATTAAAACAAGCATTCACGGTGGCTTGTATATTGCGAATGAATGTGGTACACAGGTCCTACCTTATTATATACAATATTAATAATTATCAGATTACCTACATTACTACAATCCTCCCCTCTAAACACATAGATCCATCTGTTGCAAACAATATAGTTTTACAGCTTATACCAACAATAAGAACATGTTCTGATAAAACCAAAAATAACAAATTATACAAATAACAATAATAGATAAAGCGTTAAACATTTACTTATAACGAGGAGGATTATTCAAACGACATTTACGTATTAACTTTTGTGGAGGTTGAGGGCTTAAGCAGGGCGAAGCAGTTGCGACTGCTGTGAAAGGTGGACTTGAGGTCTCCATCCTTTGTTCAGTCTCCTTAGTGACCATAGTCTGTGGAGGAGACTGCTCTGGTTCACCCTCCACTAGTAGATCAGAGTTGGATTCATTACCCCCTACCAGTGTGACTCCTTCATCTTTTGGTTGTTCCACCTGAACGTCGTTAGAAGTTGGCAAAACGTCTTCTCCGGGAGATGACGGTGCTATTAAAGAACCACGTACTGAACGCCGTCTTAACTGGTCAATATGCCTATGCGTTGTCTTTCCAGCTTTGTCAAGAGTTTTATAGTCAGTAGACCCTAACTTTTCCACTACCAACCCTGGTGTCCACTTAGTACCCCCTTGATATTGACGTATCCATACTTCTTCCCCAGGTTGCAAGCAACGATCCCCTTCAGTGCCTAACTTCCTCTGTCGATACTGAGCTACCTCTACTGTCCTCTGACGGTCTGGCCTTAATAAATCTAATTTGGTTCTTAAGCTTCTACCTAACATAAGGCTGGCTGGACTTTCGCCTGTAGTGCAATGTTCTGTGTTTCGATAATGCAATAAAAAAGTATTTAAAAATTTTTGTACATCTTCCTTTTTCCTAATGGCCTTACGAATCACTCGTTTTATTGTACGAACCGCATTTTCTGCAGCTCCGTTAGAAGCCGGGTGATAAGGAGCTGAAAACAAATGTTCGATACCTAAACTTGAAGTAAACTCTAAAAAGTCGCTACTTGAAAACGGTGGACCGTTATCTGATACTAATTGTCGCGGTAATCCCCATCTTGCAAATATTTCTTGTAATTTGTTTATCGTATATCGAGCCGCAGTACTGGGTACCGGATAAACCTCAATCCATTTGGTTCTAGCATCAATAATTACTAGATAAATTGTATCATAAAAGGGCCCCAAAAAATCTAAATGAACTCGGGACCATGGGCGGTTCGGCCACGGCCACGGAACCACAGCGTGGCGCTCCGGAGCGTCTGCCTCCGCCGCACACACTTCACAACTACGACACAATTTTTCCACATCTTCGTCTATGCCGGCCCACCACACATAGCTCCGGGCGATTGCTTTTGTTTTACTAATACCCATATGAGATTCATGTAAATCATCTAGCACTCGAGTTCTACATTGTTCCGGAATAACAACCCTATGCCCCCACATTATGCACCCTAATTCTTCATATAACTCTTTTTTCCGGTTAAAATAAGGTTGTAATTCCCTAATGTCATTATGATCCGGCCATCCATCCCTAATGTATAGTAAAACTCTTCCTAATAATGGGTCTCGAGAAGTTTGATGTTTAACCTTATTATAATTTAATAATAATGCGTTCTGCGCGAAATGTAAATAAGTCTGTTCGGGCAGGTCGAGTGACGATGAGTCCCCCGTCCCTCCACTCGCCACCGGTAGCCGCGATAAACCATCCGCGCCATTCTCCTTAGTATTTATGTACTCGATATCATAGGTATATGCCGATAGTATAATTGCCCAACGCTGCATACGACTCGCGGCCATCGCCGGAATGCCATACTTGGGTCCAAAAATGCTCACTAACGGTTTATGGTCCGTCCTGAGCGTAAAACGTCTACCATATAAATATTGATGTAACTTTTGCAAGCAGAAAACTATAGCGAGCGCTTCGCGATCAATTTGAGAATAATGTTTTTCCGCATCTGTGAGCGCGCGCGATACATACACAACCGGCCGCTCCTCATCGCCCGTTTCCGTGCACTGTGTCAACACGCCGCCTATGCCTTTCGCACTCGCGTCGCACGTCAACGTAACCGGTTTGCTAACATCATAATGAGACAACACCTCTGCGCTAGTTAAAACCTTTTTAATACTACGAAAAGCCTGTTCGCATTCCCGGGTCCAGTTCCAAACTTTATTCTTTTTAAGTAACTCATACAAAGGAGACAGTATAAAACTTATATTTTTAACAAACTTTGCATAAAAATTTACCAAACCGAGAAACGACCTTAACTGTGATACCTCCACGGGCCTTGGAATGTTCAGAATAGCTGCTACTTTGTCCTTATCCACTTTAATTCCGTCTTTTGAAATTAAGTATCCCAAATATTTAACTTCGTCCACTAAAAATGAACATTTATTTTTCTTTAACTTCATGCCCTGACTTTCCAATCTATTTAGTACTTTTTCGAGAATAATTAAATGCTCTGACCGTCCTCCCTTAGTACCTACGATAACGTCATCGAGAAATACTTCTACCCCCGGAATGTCCTTGAAAAGATTCGACATAATACGTTGGAATATACCTGGACTTGAAGCGAGACCAAATACTAATCTATTATATTTAAATAGACCTCTATGTGTGTTGATTACCGTGTATTCCTTGGACTCATCGAGTTCAATCTGGTTGTAGGCCTGAGATAAATCAATTTTCGAAAATAGTTGTGCCCCGTTCAAATTAACTAGTAAATCGTCTATTCTCGGTAACGGATACCTATCGACCAGTAAGACAGGATTCAACGTAATTTTATAATCAGCACAAATGCGCAACCCTCCGTCCGCTTTACGTACCGGTACCAACGGGGTTGCCCACTCTGATGTATCTACCGGTTCAATCACACCATCCCGCAACATAGAATCCAACTCCGCATCTACCTGAGGCTTCAATGCATAGGGCAAGGGCCGCGCACGACAAAATACCGGCATGGCCCCCTCCTTCAATCGCAACTGCGCCCGGCCTCCGGTAAAACGCCCCAGTCCACCACTGAACAACTCCTTATGCCTGTCAATTAACATTTTTACATCATCAATATAAGGTTGAGTAACTTCTTTATACCCTCCCTTATTCAACTTGTTTATTTTACTATAATTACGAAACTGTGGAATTTCTATACCTAACTCAGATAACCATTGTCTACCTAACAACGAAGTAGTCCCTCCATCAATAATAAACAATTCCAAATTCTTACATTTCCCATTATAACAAACAGTTGGTTTGATAACTCCTAACGGTTTTACACAGCTACCATTATAAAATTTAAAAATTATATTGTTATTTTCCAACAATCTAGATTTTAAATATCTCTCATAAGTCTTTTTGCTAATACATGACACTGCTGAACCGGTATCTACCTCCATGTTAACCCACCTATCATCGATAAGAATTTTTAAGCTTACCGGCTTATAACTATTTAAGCTCAGTTGGTGTAACTGTTCCTCAATTTCTTCGGGATTCGAGTCTTCATCTTCGTCTGTCCCTCTAGAGGCTTCCATCAAATTCATTCGCCTTCTTTCTCTTTCCCCCTTCTTCACCACTCGTGGACAGACCCGACGCAGATGTCCCATCTTCTTGCATTTGCTGCACACAAATTTTTGGTAACGACACGCCTCGTTATTATGTCCGTTCACTCCACACGCCGTACAACGCCTGACCCCCGCTTGCCCGTTTGAAGTCCGCCAACGCGGGCGTTCCGCCCGGTCATTTCTCGCCGCTACTGTGTGCAGTCCCGAAGATACCTCGTTAGCTGCCGCTGTGGAACCCTCCACTGTTGCCGCATCCCGTTCCGCTGCTTCCAGTGCAACCGCCAACTTTATCGCGCCGTTATATTTCAAACTGTCTTCCGCGAATAACCGTTGCCGTATGACGTCACTTCGAAGCCCACAAACCAGCTGATCACGCAGATTGTCCTCTAATACACTGCCGAAGTCACAATTTCTTGATAACTTTTTTAGCTCAGTGACGTATTGCGCTACTGTTTCATCACTCCGCTGCCTTCTTTGCCGAAACCGGTACCGTTCCGCCATTATCGAGGGTTGAGGTTGGAGATGCTGCCGCATTAAGGTGACCGCCGCCTCGTATGTCAACTCCGCTGGTTTCTTAGGGCTCGCCAAACTACTCAACAGTTCGTAGCTCTCATCTCCGATCGCTGTGATTAAAGTTGGCAGCCATAAATTATTTTCTACCCTATTGACTTTAAAATACATTTCCAGTCTCTCCACATATAACGTCCAATTCCCGGAATTGATGTTGAAGTCAGTGACCTTTCCGAATGACATTTTTCACTTTTATCCTCGTCGCCAATAAACTATTTGGGATATAGTTGATTAAAACAAGTATTCACGGTGGCTTGTATATTGCGAATGAATCATGGTACACAGGTCCTACCTTATTATATACAATATTAATAATTATCAGATTACCTACATTACTACAATTTCCAGCGTCACCGTTTCTGAAGATACAGTACTTAATTGCTTAGTACTTTGGACCGTTCTAAAGGACCTGGCTGTGACGAAGTTCCTCCGTGCTTTCTTTCCTATTGTGCTGACAGTCTCGCTAAACCAGTAACCATGTTGTTTCAAAGATCATTAAAGGAGTGCCGATTCCCTCTTATTTGGAAAAGAGCCCAAATAGTCCCTATTTTCAAGAAAGGGTCTAAAAGAGAAATTAAGAATTATCGCCCTATTTCCATTCTAAATATTCTAGCAAAATTGTTGGAGAAAGTAGTGTATCAACAGATTTATCCAGTAATTTGTCTCAGTATACCCGAGTCTCAACATGGTTTTCACAAGGGACGGTCTACTACGTCTAACCTAGGGATATTTACTGATTTTGTACTTAATAACATGGAAAGAGGTGGACAGGTGGACGTTATTTACACCGACTTTGAGAAAGCTTTTGATCTTGTTGATCACAGCATACTTGTTGGCAAGCTGCAACAACTGGGTATTCATGGGGATTTACTGAGATGGGTAATATCTTACTTATCAAATCGATCATAGGCAGTGGTGCTGGGTGGATTCCGTTCGGAGTATATTTGTGTCCCATCTGGAGTTCCACAGGGGTCGCATCTCGGTCGTCTCTTCTACAACGCTTACATCTATGATATATCTAACTGTTTTGCTAATGCTAGTCATCTACTTTACGCCGATGATAAGAAAGTCTTCATGCGAATCAATTCAATTAATGATTGTATACTTTTACAGGACGACTTAAATAACCTTTTAAAATATTACAAAGACAACAATATAAACTTAAGCATAAATAAATGTAGCACCATTACTTTTAGTCGGAAAAGAAGCCTATATTGTTCCAATATAAATTTAGCGGTGTTGTGGTTGAGAGGGTTGATGTCGTGAGGGATCTGGGAGTACTTCTGGACTCCAAAATGCTTATGTCTCAGCATATTGATGTGATAGTTAACAGGGCGTTTCGAAATCTGGGCTTTGTGATGCGTACTTGTCGTCCGTTCAGCTCCTTGGCCACCATCAAGATTGTATATTATGCTTTCGTGCGTAGTATACTTGATTATGCCAGTCCTATCTGGAGCCCTAGATATGCTATTTACATCTCTAGAATAGAACGTATCCAAAAGAAATTCATACGATACCTCAAGTATAAATTCAATGTTGTGGAGACGGAAACATATGCTGAAAGTTGTCATTATTTCTGTCTCTTATCTCTTGAGGAACGACGTCAGGTTCTTTATATGGGGGTTCTATGGGATATAACACATGGCCGTTTAGATAGTTCTGATCTTCTATCTGGCTTGTCGTTCTGCGTACCGGATTACCGTACGCGGCTCTCCAGTTTCACTCCAGTTTTTCATATACCATTTCACCAAACGAATTACGGAATTAACTCGATTCTAACTCGTCTTCAGCGACTGTATAATACAAAGTTTTCCAAAACTGATATTTTCTTTGGGACAAGGGAACTTTTTAAAAAAGGCATAAAATTGACTCTTCTACCTCCACCTAACCATACTAAAACTTGAAACTTAACTATGGAAACATTTGAGTACGTTTATGTGTGTATGGGAATAAGTGTATACGTGGAAAAATATTTTTTCTTTTTTATTCATATATATATATATTTTTTCCAAGCTTATGCAATGCATGTTTGCAAGTAGGGGCATAATATTAATATATTAATGAAAGTATTCTTTTAAACTCGATTCCTCTCACTTTTGTTATCGAGCTGATTTTACAACTTCTGTTTTGTTTAATGGTTAAAACATTGTTGTAATAATATTTGAGCTAGTTGTGTACATTTGTATTGGCCTATGGTTGTTTTATGTACCAATCAAATAAAAATAAAAATAATTTTCAAGTAATTTATTAATAATCTTATTTTTATTTTCTGTTTGAATTATGTTTGATTGTTTAATGTTCATAGATTTAGATTCTAAATTTGTTTCATATTTTGTTTGTTGTGATTATCGAATGTCATATTTTGAGAGCCAGCAAGGACCCTCCCACCATAATAAATGGTTGATTAGTTGAGATACCTAGAGTCCTCTGCTAGTCGCGTCAGCGGGATTTTCACTTGACTTCACGTATCGCCAACTGTTGCTAGGTATTATTTTAGTAATTATTTCCACTCTATTTGCAACGAATGGCCTCCACCTATTCGATTCTCCCTGGAGCCAACCTAATACCGCCATGGAGTTGTAACAACACCCCCTTACACACTATTATTTAATAAATAGTTAACCGCGTATAAAGAATTTAAATAAAATAAATCTTTAATAAAATAAATATTAACTAATTATTTGGCCATAATTATAAAGTTGTGATCGTCTAGTGGTAGGACTCTTTGTTGTGTATTATATTTGTAGTAACCATAGATTCTTTGTATGAAGGTGATTGTGAGTGGTTAGAGTATATGTTATTATGGGCATGGAGAAGATTAGATCTTAAACTAATAAATTAAAATAACACTAAAAGGTGATAAAATATAGTTGTGTATAAAATAATAAAAGTGAATGTTTCTTCTTCGGTAAACAAATAAAATATAAGAAATGTTTATTTACTAAATTCAGCTTAAATATTTGAAGGAAAGTTATAGAATGAGTCTGTTAAGTAGGAAAGGAAATAAGGTAAGTAAACAACAACAATGCCAGAAAATATGTAAAGAAAAGAAAATAAATAAAGCATTGCTGATGTTTAAAGTGCTTTCGAGCCCCAACCACGCTCAAAGCCCAGGGCCCACCACACGGCCCCTTAACCATTATTAACTCTAACCGGTCCAGCAAGGAATACCTTTCTAACCAGAAAATAAAACTACACCTCCACCAAAAAAAAGAATTGCTCTGCAAAAGAGCAAAAGAAAACCCTATATGGTTCGTTAATATACCCAGACTGATGTCCTCCATACAGACAATGGAACATAGTTTGACATAGCATTAGCTATCGTCCACCGGTACCACGGGGAATGCGCCATTTCGACCACTCCACACACACTACGGTATAAGGAGACAACTAACACGATATCGCACAGGACCTCACCAATATGGAACACACGTCCAGGAACATTAGCTACCACATCAGAACGACACAATAAAGCGAAGCCCTATAATTATTTGTAAATATAACTGGCTTATTTGCCCTCCACTGAACTGATGGCACAAGTAATCAACCGAGCTATCTCTCACACTTCCGATACTGGCGGTGATCACCATCCTGACCCAGTATAGGATAGGCGTCATTGATACTGGTATCTCACCGAACCATACATTAACGAATAATTGGAACAACCCAATATTGTGACTTCTTTTAAAACTATGAAAACGTAGTAATAAAAATATAGTATGAACAGACGCAAAAGAGTCCAAATAAGAAAAAGTGAAACACATAAGAATTCTCATTGCAATCTGGACCGATAAAAATTGAAATTGAAATTAGAATTATGAAATTGACTAGATTAATTCAAAGTGGTTATATTTTCTTATGTCAGATTAGTAATGTGTTATTTGAGTAGTATTTTATGAATATAAATATATAGTATAATATAAAACATCTGAAAGACATAATTATAAAGTAATTAATGATAAATCAAATCAAATCAAATCAAAATCATTTATTCAGTCTAGGCTGTTACAAGCACTTGTGAAAGTCGAGAGCTACGCCAACGGTTCGTAAATCTACGGCGGGAGACCTTGTACCGAGAAGAACCGGCAAGAAACTCGGCAAGGGCTGCTTTTTTCTCCCTGTTTTATTTCATACAGAGCGTCAAGATTGAAAAATGACTTCATTAAAATTTGAAGTCACTTTCCATTACAATATAACACAATATTAAGAGTAAAACAGTATTTTCGTCAATCCAATCACATTTGTAGCCAAAGAAGCTCACCGATTAACAATTTAATATATATGAAAAATGAGCCATATTTAACTCCAAGTAGTTTTGTCGTTTAAATATTCATTAATAGTATAATATCCTTTACTGAGTAGACAATTCTTAACATGGGTTTTAAACTTAGGTATTGGTAAATTTAAAATTTCCATAGGAATTTTGTTATAGTAGTGTACACCTTGACCCATAAATGACGATAGAACCTTCTTTAGCCTGCATGACGGCAAAACAAGTTTATCTTTGTTTCTAGTATTAAAATTGTGTACATGACTATGTTTAATATAATTGTTTATATTGTTTCTAACATAAAGTATACAATTATATATGAATTGGGAGGCCACTGTTAATATCCCAATTTCTTTGAATTTATCTCTAAGTGACGTTCTTGAACCCAATTGATAAATGGCCCTTACTGCTCTTTTTTGTAAAATAAATATAGACTCTATATCTGCAGCCATACCCCACATCAGAATGCCATATGACATAACGCTATGGAAATAACTAAAGTATACTGTCCTAGCGGTATCTACATCTGTAAGTTGCCTAATTTTTTTTATTGCAAAGGCAGCTGAACTTAGTTTTCCTGCCAATAATGAAATGTGAGGATGCCATTGCAATTTAGAATCCAGCGTTACACCTAAGAAGATTGTTGAATCAACCAACTCGAGCTTTTCATTATTAAGTTTAATTTCTGTAAGTTCAGCTTTTACATTAGGTAACATAAACTTTATACATTTCGTTTTTTTAGCATTTAACTGGAGATTATTTACAGTAAACCAGGTCATAATCTGTGATAGAGCATTGTTTACATCGTCAAAATTATTTTTACATCTATCAATATTAAATATTAAAGAAGTATCATCTGCAAACAATACTATATCGCATAAAGTTTCGGCAAAAAATGGCAAATCATTTATGTAAGTTAGAAACAGAAAGGGACCCAGAATAGATCCCTGGGGAACTCCCATTTTTACTTGTGATCCAGATGATCTCACACCGTTAATATCGATAGTTTGAGTTCTGCAACTGAGGTACGACAATATTAGTTGTAGGGCGGAATCTTTGATACCATAGTAATTTAGCTTCGTTACTAGTGTTCGATGCTCAACGCAATCAAATGCTTTGGATAAGTCACAAAATACTCCAAGAGCATTCTGTGACGCCTCCCAAGCTCTGAATATATGTTTAAGAAGTGCTATACCAGCATCAGCAGTAGAGCGACCTTTTGTGAAACCATATTGTTTAGTATGCAGTAATTTATTTAAATTAAAATAAGACAATAACTGTTCAAGAATTATTTTTTCAAAGATTTTACTTAACGTCGGTAATATTGATATAGGTCTATAATTACTATGGTCTTCCCTATTTCCGGATTTAAAAAGAGGTATAACTTTGCTTAGCTTCATAAGATTTGGAAAAATTCCTTCATCTATACAAAGATTAAATATATCAGCCAAGTAAGGGGCTATAACATGAACTATACTTTTAATAATATTAAGAGATATGCCCCATAAATCACATGTGTTTTTTATTTTCAGACAATTAAAAGTTTTAATAATATCTAAGAAACTAATATATTTAAATTTAAACTGGCTGTCTACCTTAGGCACGTATTTTTCTAAAATAGCCTTTGCGGCAGTTGGTGAAGAATTTAAACCAGATGTTGTTTTAATAGGTATGTTTAAAAAATACTCATCAAAGATATTAGCAATTTTATCATGAGATTTGATGGTCGTGTTATTAAAGTTAAGTGTCAGAATATCTTCACGTATTTGCTCCTTACCGGTTTCACGGTTTATTATATTCCAAGTTGTTTTGACTTTATTATTGGAATTCTTTATTTTCTCTTTAATAAAATTTGACTTTGCCGCAAAACACACCCTTTTAAATACTTTCGAATAATTCTTCACGTAATCAATGAAATTTTGATTATGGTTATATTTTCTTAAAGCGTATAATTCATAAAGTTTGTTTCTACTTTTATAAATACCTGTTGTAGCCCAGTCACAGAACTGTAACTTCTGTGTAACTTTTACGGTCTTACACGGAAAAGCCTTTTCGAATTCATTTTTTATAAGGCAGAAAAGATTACTATAAAGATCATCAGGACCATCATTTGGCCATACCATCTCAATTAGTTTCTCATCTATGTTATTTTTAAAATTATCTAGGCGTATCTTAGTAATTGGTCTACACTTAATCATTTTTGGCTCATTAGTGATATTAATCCTATATGTCGTCTTTAGTCCGTAATGGTCAGATGTAAGATCGTTGAATACAAGTTTATTAATCGGATCATAATCAGAATATACATTATCCAAACAAGTGGCTGAATGTGCCGTTACTCTAGTAGGTTCAAGAAATTGATTAAAAAGATTGAAGCATTTAAATAATGATAGCAAACGAACGGATGTTGAACTGTTCACTAGAAGATCTACATTAAAATCACCACATACAACCAAATATTTGTTCTTTGTCTGTAATTTCCTAAGTGCATCTTCCATCACAGATTCAAAAGTTCCATAGTCACTATCAGGGGGTCGGTATACACATACTACAATCATACTATTTAGCTCCACACAAGATAGCTCAATATGATAAAACACACACATAAATCCTACTTGATAATAACCCCTTATCATAATTTATCTGCAATAATATACCGCTGTAGGGTTTACCTATCAATTTCAAGGATACTTCAAAATTCGTCATCCATCATTCATACATACTATTTTGAATTACTGTGAATCGTTGTATTTTTCAAGATTATATTATTTACTAAGAACGTATCGGATATTACTTTCATATCTATATCAGAAAAATATAAAAATTGATAAAACTACGTTCCCTAATAGCACTTACTTATGGTTCAAAGCGGAAGCCCTGAACCCAAACCTGTTAAACCACTCAGCTATGTTTATGCTCAAACCAGTATCGACAGCTCCTCCTCCAGCGCTTCGCCCTTGTTCTGTTTCTACTTGAACACACACTGACCGACTACCAGAGTTCCACCCCCATTGATCTCACTCGCCGAAAAAGATCTAGAATCTCCTGCCTACTCCCTTTTATACACTTATCCTTTCTAGAACCTTCTACACACACGCATCAACGAGTTCCTTCGCTTCAGTTTAGGTACCCATCCCCTCGAACAGTCAAATCCATTACTAAATATCGTGATATTCTAGTATATTATTCTAATAAAACGATAAATCACAAATAGAATGTACATATTAAATGTTTCGGTATATTCAATAATAATTTGTCTTAGTGTCGTCGTCAAATAAACTTCCTAACAAATTTTATACTTTAATCATAGCTCGTTAACGCCCATAATCATGTCCTGGCAACCAGAACCTTAGTAACCATTTAAATTCCTTTAACAATAACACTTATTGTTTTATTGAATGTTTCTAAAATGTTAATCGAATTCCATTAATAGGCAAATAATTCATTATTTATCGAGATTAGACAATGACTCTTCCTTGCTCCTTTCTCTTTTAGTGCATTTATTAATCACTTGAGCCTGATAACAAAAAAGGTATTTACAGTGGAATAATTAATCTTTTTGCATTAAATTTTCAGTTATTAGCTTACTGTATATTTTCAAAACTATTGAGAACCTTTTAAGAGAATATAGCCATCAATAATTTTTATTACAAACTTTATTAATATTATTCAATTACGACTTCCGCTAACTAGCTAAATCTATTTGTTCGTGAAATGAGCGCCATCTAGTGTTGAGTTACCAAACTATATATATATATATATATATACCTATATTAAGTTACTATGATGTGGAACTACTACAATATACAGATGGTAATACAATGAAATGTACAATATCTATTAGAATCCTTTTAAGAAGATTTAATGATCAATAAATTTAATTACCAACTTTATTAATATATTCAAATACAATTTCCGCAAACTAACCAAATCTATTAGTTCGTGAATTTTATTTCTTTTCTTTTGTAAAATGAGCGCCGCCTAGTATGAATCTTGTAAACTAGCTGCTCTGTATTTAAGGTACTAGGTACAACATATATGGGTAATACAATGAATTTTGTATCTAGTCCGAGAGATGGCAAGACTTTCATTTCTAGAATATAGTTTCAAGAAATAAATAAAGCGATATGATTACAGCCATAAGTATTGTCATTATTTATTTGCCTTTTTCAGTGTTTTTTATTTTTTTATTTATTTATTATTTAAAGTAACGGTGATATATTTATTATACAGGAATAATTTAAAACCACTGCGAAGATTTTGTGAAAATAAACGTTAAGTAATTTAAACAAACACGTATTTTTTATTTTGATATGTTCCAATACTAAAAAATAAAGTTATCGCTTATCAAAGATCGAGATTTTAAAACTTAATTTATGGACACCGCGCGCCGTGCGTCAGCTGAGCGCTCGCTCGACGCCGTAGGCAGGTGTACTCGTAGGTACCTATCTACACGGGTCACTGACCGCTCATTTTGTTAGATTCGAACTAGATTTTATGCCATGATATGAGGTGATTTCTAAGAGTAATTCCAATTTTCCCTTCATACTTTTATGGTTAAGGCCATCAAAATGCAAAAAATAAAAGAGAAACATTTTCGTTACCTAGAAAAAAATATTAACGTTATGCCGAAGTTACATAGGTACTTCTGCGTTAAGGCGTATTTAAAAAAATTGGAATCAACTACGTATTTACAATAATGTTGAATCAAAACAAATACCTAACTAATTAGCTAATTACTTACCATGTATTTTAATATTTGTTCAAAATGAAGTCCACGTCTGTCCAGACATAAACGTGCACATTTCATTAAATTGTCATTTAATTTATTTAAAACACTAGTGTCACTTTTCACTTCACTAAAAGCGTTATTATTTTTTATTGTTAAGTCTTCTAGACTTTGTGCCTCCTCTACATCCCGGCGTTTGACTTCTTCCCATAAGAAACAGTCCCTCACGTGTGAACAATGCCTCATCCGTCCACAAGATGTTTGCATCGCGGTGATGTAGAAGCCACTCACATAAGGCTCGACGTGGTACTGGGTCTAGGTCATGGAACTGCTGAACCGGCTGAAAGTGGTACGGATGGAGTCCGGCTGTTTTTAGCAGCTTCAATACCGCAGGCTGGCTCACACCAAAGAGACATGCCGCATCGTGGGTACTGACGCGGGACCGCGGGGGTTACGGATCCCAAAGGCCCGCATACGAGGTATGCTCTTCGTCGCATACTTTCTCCGAATTGCACTTATGTAGGTTCTCACCACTCAGAAGATAAACTCGTACCATCTCGTAAAACTCACGACGGCGGGCGCGTCGCGTGCGCGGGAACGCGAGGGCACGTCACATCGGCGCGTGCGTATGAGTCTCACTGCGCCGCCACTATCGCGCGCGTCGCTCGGTCCCGGCGGGGCGGCGGGGGCTGTGGCGCGGGGCTACTGGGTGCGGCGGGGATGCACGGTGGCATACGCAAGAGAAGACGTTTTCATTGAAGTTTTATTTTAGAAAATGTGTCCATATTCTACCGTTTCGATAGGGATAAAAATATAAAAAAAAAAAATTAAACTAATTATGGAAAAGTGTTCTATTACTGATACTGAATCACCAAAAAAAATTTTTGCACTGGAAAAAAAATATTCCTGTATATTATATATGTTTATATCGCGGTGTGTTCCGTCACAGAGTCAATCCAACAAAAGAGTTCGAATTGATGTTGATTTAGCGCTGTTTTAATTTTATCTATTAATTTTGATAACAACAAGGCACCGCACAGTTTCAATTTTGGTAATGATAAAGCTTTTTTGTGCGGTACGAGCTTACTCTTTGCGGCTACTATAATCGGTTTTGAATCATTATTAATTTTCGCATACACTACGCAAACATAAGCTTTCTCTGAAGCGTCACAAAAGCCATGGAGTTGAATGACGTCAGTTGCATAGCATGATGACCACCTTGGTATTTCGAACTTGCTAATCAAATTAATCTCTTCTTTCAATTTTGACCATTCTTTATAAATCTCATCGGGAACGACGTCATCCCATTTTAAATTTAATTTCCATAATTTTTGAAAGATTATTGTGATGTATCAATAAAGTGTAAGCGGCGCGTGAGCGTACGCGCGGCGGGTGGGGGATGTTAGTCTGTGTTCCCGACCGTGGCGGACGCACGCGCGCTTCTTGGCTAAAACTGGGACTGTTTTATTTATTTAATAACCCCGATAAAACCAGGACACCACACGTGGCGACGAGCCCTCAAGTAAGTGGTGAATTTGTTCTAAAATGTGATTTAATAAAATTACATAAAAAGAGGGAAATAACGAACTCACGTGCAAAATTCAAATGGGTACGTAATGTATTAAGGCGCAAACGATCAAGCGGTATGCGTAGTTGAGATGTGTAGGTATTAAGAACGATTCAATAAAATCTTAATAACATCAAACTACTACCCACTTATCTCAGTATTATTTTTCTAATAGGATGTGTAACTATGCTCCATTCATTATAACATTAGAAAAAAGAGGGTCACAGAAGCAGCAGTGCAGAACATTTTATTTTCAAGATAAATTTTAAAAATCTATATAATAGTTTTGTTGACACTTTGATCGTTAGGTAATGTTTGAAAGAGTTGGGCAATTTTCCATTTTCTTTTGAGATGAGGCTAGAAATCTCTAAATTCATCTTTTACTCCCAAGCCAATATGGAACTATAACTATGCATCTGTCGTTTTGATAAAATTCTAATTGTAAATGTATAATTAGAATAGAATTTAGATAGATATATTTATGCCCAGGAAAGAAAGGTAAACAAAATGAAATTTTTATTATTACTTTTATAACATTTATTCAGATTTTATTAGATTTTTGATTAAGATATTGGAAAAACTTCCTGAAATGTAAGAGGTAATTGTTGTAGGCCATTCGGACCTGCACCGGAATCGTCCATATTTAGCAAAACTTAACTACAAAAAGATAACAACTAAAACAAATCTATAAGAGAACAAAAATAATACAATAAAAACTCAATCACGGAATACCTACGGTAAAACAACAAGAAAGGCAATAACATTCACAACTAATGAGAATCCCAGATTACATATTTTGACTATTACGAATACATCACAATCTGACAAAATTAAAAAGCTGTACTACCGAAACGTTGAAGGGATAAGGCAACGTTTTAAATTTGGTAGAGTTATAGTGACATGACGTTCTTGCCAAGACTATCCAACCCTGCTTCTCTAGGTTCTTAAAGATGAACACTTTTTATTGTAAGAGTTATTAAATCTTTTAAGTTAGTCAAATACTCATAATTATGTTTAACAGATGGCTTAAGCGACAATTGTTAAGTATAGCAGCTGGTATTTAAGTGGATATGTAGCAAATAAGCCGTCAGTCTTAAGAGTAACATGATTGTTAATATTTTGTCACAAAGTATACCATAAAAAGAACCTTATTTAACTTCTGTCTGATGCTATAATGTATGGAGTATAATTGAAATTAGCACAAACGTTATCTTATGTCAATGCCGAAGTTACACTGACAGCTCACTGACAGCTAGTGATTCCAGTAATGCAATCGATAAATAGTTATGTCCATGATATTCGATATTTTCACTCTAACATTACTTAAATGATTTTGCAATTAATATTTGTGACGTAATACTTCCGACTACAGTAATAATAATCATACAGTCGGTATGTAATCATACAATAATCTTGATTCTGGAAGTTATTTTGTTTTCCCATAAGATTGAGATTACTATCTAAACTAAAACGGAACCATAATCAATTGGCTAACTATAGATACCCATAGACATTCACACGCATTTCAAATAAGTGTATTTATTTACATTGCCGTTGACAATTTTATACTTAAATTAAGTTTTGCGTTGGTAGTAGGCTGTAGTCTAGGAATAACTCCGCGGGAAATAATAAATTCTAGAACGCATGGGCCGCGGGTTTGATTCCCGGTTAGGGTTAAAACATGTTCAAAGATAAACGCTATTGTCACTTAACATGGCATTAACCAATGTTTTTATAATTATATTATTACTAATTTATAATTATATAATTCAAACCAATATTTATTTTTATCTTTAGAAAATACTAGGTTAGGTCTTTACCTGGTACAGACAGGTAACAATACACCTACTTACCTACACATACCTACTAAACCGCCTTATTACAAGTCCTAAAAGGTACCAAGGGTACAATTTATATTCTGCCAAGGCGCGGTAAGGTGCCAAGGAGCGCAAAGGTTATTTTTCCAAAGTGAATTAAGGTGCCAAGGAGCACGAGTAGGTATGAAACTTGCCAAGCGCAGCTATTATGTGAGATTATTTAAAATACCTATTGCATTACATGGGCCTAACAAATAAAAGGTATAAAAAATAAAAAATAAAAAAAAAAACTTCACAACCAATTTAAACTAGTATACTTAAACAATAGTTGGTTCACACTTGTGCTACAAATTTAATTGCACTACTAATTATTTGGTAGTCTATAATATTTAAATATTAATTATAAGCTGTTATTCAAAAACATATAAATAAAGTATAAATATAATATACCCATTACAAGCATCTACTTTTAATTGAATGTTTATCTTCTTCTAATAATAAATATATATATAAAAAAAATACACATTAGGATAAACTTATGATATCCAAACGTATAAATTTAAAGTCATTACTTATTAATAACAGTCATGGTATAAGGTATGTTTAACTATTGACAAAAAACCAGCAAATAATGAACAGATGGCCGTTAATATCCTAAGTAAATAAATAAAAATAATACTTGGATGTTAAAAATATGTAATGCAATTGCGATTTTAAAAAGTAATAATAAAAAAAATTAAATAAAATAAAAAAAAATAAAAAAAAACTTACCCTGACTCTAGTATCCGGAATACATACCTTAGGCACCAAGGGTGCAATAAAAGGACACTCTAATGTTGTTTCAGGTTCGCCCAAAATGTCCAATTTACCGCCGGTAGAACCATTACAATGCGATGGCGATCCCATGTCACTGGGATTGCGTTGGGACAAATGGAAGAGAGCCCTAGAGATATACCTTTTGGCGTCAGGTGTGGATACGCCTGCCAAGAAAAGAGCTATTCTTCTCCATATGGGGGGAACAGCATTACAAGAAATTTATTATAACATACCAGGAGCACACGTTTCGGATGACGAGATCACAAATACAACCGATGTCTATAAAACGGCAATAGAAAAATTAAACGAGTATTTCTTACCTAAACAAAGCAAAGTATACGAGCGCCATTTATTTAGACTACTCAAACAGGAATCAGATGAAAAATTTGATAAATTTCTTGTAAGACTGCGCCAACAAAGTAGGAAGTGTAATTTTGCAAAGGAAGAGGATACTCTTATTGATCAGATTATCGAAAAATGTAGTTCCGTTGAACTGAAGAAGAAAATGTTGACCCTAGGTGATGCTATTACATTAGACCAAGTTATTATAGAAGCCAATGCAATGGAATCAGTACAACGACAATTATCGGACTTTAGTAATCAACGAACTGGTTCTATAGTGAACAGAATTGAATCAAAAGGCGATGACTTCCAAAAAAACTGTTGTTTCCGTTGCGGTAGTGCGAAACACAGTGGAGATAATATGTCCTGCCCTGCCCGTGATAAAAAATGTTCTAAATGTGGTTATATCGGACATTACATGGCACGATGTCGAACTCGAGCCAATAAACGGAAGTCTACGCACCAAGATGGATCTAAATTGCCCAATAAAAAAAGTAGACCGCCTTTTAAACCTAAAAACTACTCGAATCCCAAAGAAGATGAGAAAAAGCCTTGCACTTCATCGTCTTCAAATATAAACTACATATTTTATCTTGGCGAAGACGAGAAGATAAAATGTAACCTCGGTGGAGTCAACGACGTCGAGTTACTAATTGATTCTGGAAGTAATTCTAACATAATAACCGACAAAACTTGGAACTTCTTGAAAAGTCGTAATATAATTGCTTCGAACCAAGTACGGAATCCAGACAAAATCTTTATGGCATATGGTAGTAACGCTCCTTTAACAGTCCTGGGCTCTTTTGAAGCCAAAATCAGAATTGGTTCAGAAGAAAAGCAGAGTACATTCTATGTCATTAAGGATGGTACACGGGATTTACTTGGCAAAGAAACAGCTATTGATCTCAATGTGTTAAAACTTGGATTAAATATCAATATGGTAAATCAACAACAGAATGTAAATATTTTCCCGAAATTCAAAAACATTAAGCTGGATATTGCTATCGATTGTACAATTACTCCTGTCAGTCAGCCATGTCGTAGGATACCAGTACCTCTCGAAGAAAAGGTAATTTAGAGACAAGATTCCGTCGATAACTGGGAATAATAGCGAGGTTGATTTAGAAATCAGGGATAGAGATAGATTCATGAAAGAAAAAGGGAAAATATACGAGGACCGGAAAAGAAAAGCAACAGACTATGAAATAGGGAAAGGAGAGAAAGTCTATGTAAAAAACATGACCAAAGAAAATAAGCTTACTACAACGTTCAACCCTACACCGCATACTGTAGTAAGTTCTAGTGGCAATGAATACAAGGTCAGGAACGACGAAACAGAAGGAACTTGTTACACCTTAAATAGGTAGAAGGTCAATGGCAAATTCACCAGCCTGAAGATGACAAACACGCAGAAGATTTGGAGACTGAAACTGATTTAACGGAAACATAAAAATAAACAAATAATTTTGTAACGTTAGGCAACAGGTCTGGAAGACCGTTAAATATATTTTGGAATAACAGGTGTATTAGTTTTAAGAATATTAATCTACATACGATTATTACAATTCTTATAAAAAGGAAGAGGTGTGATGTATCAATAAAGTGTAAGCGGCGCGTGAGCGTACGCGCGGCGGGTGGGGGATGTTAGTCTGTGTTCCCGACCGTGGCGGACGCACGCGCGCTTCTTGGCTAAAACTGGGACTGTTTTATTTATTTAATAACCCCGATAAAACCAGGACACCACAATTATTTTAAGTTTTGTTGATATTGGGGCCAACCAGCCTAAGGGATCAAATAACTTAGATATTATGTCAGACAATGAATTACGTTTAGTACATTTTTTATTTTGTATAGTGACTTGATAATTAAATGTAAATTTGTCGGAGGATGAATTCCAACACAATCCCAACGTTTTTGATATGTCATCAGTTTTAAAATTAAATACTCTGTTTACATCCTTGTTATCGTCCTTTTTTAAATCTGATAATAATTCTTTGTTATTTGCAGACCACTTTCTCAAATTCATTCCTCCCCTCCTTAAAAGTAAAATAAGTTTTGATATAAGTTGTTTTCCTTGATTTATTGAAAAGGATTCATGGACAAGATCATCCACATAAAATGCTGATGCTAATATTTTCGATGCTTCAGGAAAGTTTTCTTGTTCGTCAGCGGCTAATTTTCGTAACGTCATCATAGCCAAATATGGAGCGGCTTTAGTCCCATACGTTACTGTTGTTAATTTGTACGCTTTTAATGATTGTTGACAGTTTCGCGCCAAATTATGTTTTGTATGCTTTGATCGTGTTCATTCATCAATATCTGACGATAAATTTTTTCTATATCGGCAGTAAATGCATACGGATACTGTCTCCACTTTATTAATAATGTTTGTAAATCTTGTTGGAGGTTAGGGTCTGCATACATTAAGTCGTTAAGACTATAGCCACTGCTTGTTTTAACAGATGCATTAAATACAACTCTGCATTTTGTTGTGCTCGACTCTACACGACAGACTCCATGATGGGGCAAATAACATTCCAAACTGGAATCAAGATCATCATGAAGTTTCATATGTTTTAATGTTTCATATTGTGTCATAAAGTCTCTATATTCCCTTGCTAATTGTTCATTTTTTTCAAATTTTTTCTCTAAGCTTTTAAACTGAGCTATCGCCATCTGTTTTGATGAACCCAATTTTTCTTGTATGTTTGATTTAACAGGTAACCGAACTACGTAGCGACCGTCGTCTTTCTTTTCGTTGTTGTGTTAAAAAAATTGATACATTCTTGTTCCTCTACTGAAAGATTCGCGGACTCAGTTATTTCTTCAATCTCCCAAAACCTCTCTATGTTTTCTATGTTGTTGAGGACTACGTTACATTGATAATATGTTGTGGCATGACCGCACAATAACCAACCCACCTCCGTTTGTTGAGCGATTGGTACTGTTTCATCTTAAACCTTAATAATTCCACTTAATAAGATTTTAGAGTACACCTCTGCCCCCAACAGGATGTCTACAGGGCGACTGATGTAAAACTCGGGATCTTAAGTTTATGTTAGATATAAAATTCCAAGACGGTTTGTTAAATGTTCTGTTTGGCAAATGTTTCATTAAATTATTCATAATAAATACTTCGGCATTGAATGCAAATTCGTTATGCAACGAAGCACATTCGATGTTTATTACGCCCTTACATGAATTTCCCTTTTGTCCAACCCCAAAAATAGTACCTTTACATTTTTGTCTTTTTAAACCTAATTTTTGTGCTGCGTTCTCACTAATTAAAGAAATTTGCGATCCTTGATCAACTAAAGCTCGCATTTGAAAAAATGTTCCGTCCGCTGATTTAACTTTAACAATCGCTGTCGCCAATAAAATTTCCGAATAGTCCTTTTGAGACACGTGTGAACTGGTTTCATTTTGCCTTTTCGCAGTCAATGACTTCGTATGTGCATTAGGTAACTCTTTATTAAATGCGTCATGCAATAACGTATTGTGCTGATTTAGGCATTTACGACATGTTCTAGTTGATATACACGGATTTCCATTGTGACTAAAAAGACAATTTGTACACAGATTTAATTTTTGAACTGTTTTAAATTTTTGTTCATTTGACATTTCCAGGAAACTCTTGCAATTATAAATGCCATGATCTTGTTTACATAGAGGGCATTTAATATTTGATGAGACAAAAAATGATTTATTAAAAGGTTTTATATTACTATGTTGAAAATTGCTTGTATTCGCGGATTTATCTGAATAAATTCCTTTTGAAACAAAAGATTGATGGTATCTCTTATTTTGATTTTGAAAAAACGGTTTTTGACAGTTTTCTTTTTCAATATTACTCGACCTATGTTGATGGGTTTCTTGCTTTCGGCGAGATGTTTCTAATGCCGTAAACTTTCCTTCAAGAAAGTCTAATAATTCCTGTAAAATTGGTAATTGTTTTGGGTTTTTTAATGACCCGATATAATCGGCATGAGTGTTCGCATCTAATTTTTGTGTTAATAAATGAAACAAAATAGGATCCCATATTGTTATATCGATGTTTAGGTTTTTTATTGCGTTAAATGTTTCGATTGCTACATCGTGCAATTTCTTTATTTGGCCCACTGATTGTTGTTCCATATTGGGAAATCCTAAGAGTGTGTTTATATAAGATATAAAAATAAGCTTTTCATTATTATAACGATTGCTTAAGATATTCCAGGCAGCAAAATAATTCTCAGCACTTATTGTTAGATGTTGTATTAAACGCTCTGCCTCACCCCGTACTTTGCTTTTTAAAAATTACATTTTCTGGGCGTTTGACAGACAAGAGTTGTTGTGAATGGCCTCCGTAAATAAATCCTTAAACGAGACCCATTGATTAAAACTACCACTAAAGATGGGAATATCTAACTGTGGGGTTGATTTTTCGCGATGTGTCATAGACCACATTTTAGTATTTATAGACTTTTTCAAGTTGTTAAACTGTTAAATTTCATAATAATTAAATTTATTTTCATATATGATGTTTTCGTCACCCGCTTCATAGACTATCTCCCAGTGCAGATTATCAACTACTAACCAACGTGCTTGTAAGGATCTTAAGGCATCCTCAAACTCCCACTTTTCTGTTATGGATTCGACGTCTATGAGTACTACTGTTCTTTCAAATGCTTTAAAGTTTACCTCTTGTTTTCTTAACATGTTAGTTATATTATTGCTAGAACTTAGTGTCGATTTCACTTCCATGCTTACAGGAGTAGAGCTCCTTAAGTCAGACTTCTGTTCCGTACTAACTCTACTTGGACTAGGTTGTGTTTGTTTCTCCTTAGTGCTCAGCATCAATGAAAAGTTCTCAATATATGCTTTTGTGTCAAAATAAAACTTTTTTGTTTGATCAAAATAACTACCCGTAAAATAAGCGTATGATAATTTATCCGTAATTTCGTCTAACTTAACATGATTATCCTGAAATTCCGTCCAATATTGATCTAGAGTCTCCAATTTCCTCTTAATATAAGCGGAGGTCTTTCGCTCTGAAGAATCTTTTTAAAAATTATTAAGTAGTTTCTCCATCGCATTCATGATCTCGCTTTGAGTTTCGATGATACTGACGTAGTCTTCCATGATGAAGTATTAGAAAGAAAATTAAAACGATCTTACTTGTGTGATAATGAAGATCCTGTTACCCGGCTATTAGGCCAAGTCTTATGCTGATAGTGCTACGAATCCGCTCGCGGCCCCTCTCATCCATAAAACCGCCACCTTGATTGTTCCTGATATTACTCGATAGTTCACCAAATTCACGCACCAGTGTTCACTGTTCTTTCACCTCAAATCACGAAACAAACGCGCGCGAGGTATAGCTCGAAGGACCATATGTTGGTGCCTGAGCTTGGTGGAATGTTAAATGATAAAATTGATTACGAAAATTATGTTATATTTATTAAATGTTCACAAAATGTTATGTTACTGTTAATGTTAAAATGATATGAATATTTATGAGTGCATCCGATTGTATGAACGGTAAAAAATACACTGATTTACGTAAACGATTTGATGACAGTATAGCGCGGACAATGACCTACTTTAAATACATTGTTATTAATCGTAGGTATACAAAATGCAACTATTACATGTTCGGTTATGCATCGAACAGCATCTTTTCGTTGAAGTTCTCTTTGGGCATCTGCGGGTTCTTCTTGGGGTCTTCTACAGCCCTAATTTAAACATTGATTATTTTATCTCCTTCGAGTCTTTGGTGGAGGCTTTAGTGCTCACAGTGGATCATACTATCATAATGGGTGATTTTAACACCTGCCTCCTTAAAAAAGACTATCGCTCTAAACCTTTGTGTTCCATTGTGGACTCCACTAATCTTAACATTCTTCCTTTGAGTGCCACTCATAACTTCCCAAACTGAAGTCTTTACACCTATTCTCTGTCATATTTTTAACTTCTTACTCAATTCTGAAACCTTCTCTCTGTGTTGGCGTAAAGCAGTAGTTATACCAATACCAAAAATTTCCAATCCATCTGCACCTTCTCATTTCAGGCCGATATTTATACTCCCCTTTCTTTCGAAGGTCCTCGAGCGTCTCATCCATCTGCAATTTAATTACTACATAAATTCCAATTCCTTGTTAAGTCCTTTCCAATCCGGCTTCCGCCCTGGCCATAGCACTACATCCACCTTAATTAATGTCACAGATGAAATACGTCTAGGTATGTCAAATCAGTTAACAATATTGATTCTCCTTGACTATAGTAATGCATTCAACACAGTCGATTATGACATCCTTTTGGCTATGTTAAGGGCAACTTTTAAATTTGATCAATTTGTCGACTGGTGTCGAAGCTATCTAGTTGGCCGACAGCAATGTGTTCGTTCTGGTGAAAAGACGTCCAGTTTTTGCGATGTTAGTGCCGGTGTGCCCCAGGGTGGAGTCTTCTCCCCACTCCTTTTTTCTATCTTTATCAACCACCTAACACCTCTTCTTTCATGCCAATTCCACCTATATGCCGACGACTTGCAAATTTACGCTCAGGAAACCTTTGACAATATGAATAGACTGATTGCCAAACTAAATAATAATCTTGCCACTATCCTCGTGTGGAGTCAATCCTGTGGCCTTTCTATTAACCCAGACAAGACGCAGGCGATCATCATCGGTGGTGCGAAACAGATTGCACGACTCCAACCTTGCCTCCATTTATCCTGAATGGAGTCACACTGACGCTCAGTGAGGTGGTGAAAAACTTGGGCGTCCTCTTTGATGAGGTATCTTTCCTGGGCTCCACATATAACCGAGGTTAGTCGCAAGTTATATGCTGCCTCTGTGTCGAATAGGAAATGGAAAAATCTACTACCTTTGGAGACCAAGGTGGAACTGGCGCAATCGCTGCTTCTGCCTATTTTGGATTATGCTGAGGTTTGCCTCATTGACCTCGGCGAGGAGTTGCTTAACAAGCTTCAACGACTTCAAAATTTGTGTATCAGATTTATTTATGGCTTGCGTAAGTTCGACCATGTATCCTAGTTCAAGCGTAAACTCAAATGGCTTTCTGTTCGACGACGTCGGGAGGAGCACACGTTAACGCTACTGTACAAAATTCTTTACGACCCTCGCACTCCAGTTTACCTTAAGGAGCGTTTCCGGTTTTTGGGTGCAAACCACACCCGCAGTTTACGTTCGGAGTCTGATGGTGTGCTGGAAATTCCTCTCAATAGATCAGGTTACTACCATGAGTCATTTACTATTAAGGCTGCCAGACTGTGGAATGAGTTGCCGTCTGATATCCGCCAGGCAAAATCTGTAAATGTTTTTATGAGAGACCTTCACGAGTACCTGCTGGATAAATCTTAGTCTGCATTAGAACGGATAGATTTATTATGTATACGTAGTGTATATGTAGTTTATAGTTAATGCGTATTAGTAGTATGTATTATATATTATAGTAATATATATGTATTAGTATATTATTTTGTAATTCTTTTGTAAATGTTGGCACACTACCACATCCTTCTGACAGGTGTCCTTTAACACAAGGGTTGTCTGGAAGAGATTTTAGCGATAAGATCGCCTTAGCCCACTAGAACTAAGAAATTTCCTGTAAACTTTCATTTGTGAGTGAGCAAAAAGAGTTCATCTATCTATCTATCTCTTCTATCAAAACATTCCTCGTATGGGCTTCCCGAGCAATTATGTGCATGGGTCACTAGTTTTTTGGCAGACAGAAGCATTAAGGTTTTAATCGAAGGTGAATGCTCGGCCCTCTTGTTTATAAATGCTGGTGTTCCCCAAGGAAGTGTGCTATCACCTACACTTTTTCTTCTGCATATTAATGACATGCTGCAAATTAGCGGTATTCATTGTTATGCGGATGACAGCACGTAGGACTACACCTATAACGGTCGTACTAATATTTCTCAGGAAAGCGTCATTGAGAGTCGGAATCAACTTATGTCTGATATTGAATCTTCGTTAGAGGAAGTCTCTAACTGGGGTCAACTTAATTTGGTCCACTTCAACCCTACTAAGACACAGGTTTGCGCGTTCACCGCCAAAAAAGCCCCTTTTGTCGTATCGACTCGCTTTCAAAACATTCCCCTAACTGCCTCAGCCAATATTAAGATTCTCGGTATCGACATATCGAGCGAGGTCCAGTTCCGTGGTCACTTAAAGGATAAGGCTAAATTAGCATCTAAGAAGTTTGGTGTGCTTAATATATTGAGGTAGTTTTTCACTCCGGCGCATCGCCTGCAGCTTTACAAGGCGCAGGTTCGGCCGCATATGGAATACTGTTCTCATGTTTGGACAGGTGCACCCAAATATCAACTTCTCCCTCTAGACCGCATTCAGCGGAGAGCGACTCGAATCGTCGATTGCCGGGACACTTCAAGTTGGCTTGATTCACTAGCCCTGCGTAGAGATGATGCTTCACTGTGCACCTTCTATCGCATTTATTACGGGAAATGCTCCGAGGAATTGTTCGGACTCATACCTGCCGCTTCTTTCCGCCATCGTTCCACGCGACAAGAAATCCACGCCCATCATCTGGATGGTTGGAAGTTTTCAACTGTGCGTTTTTCTTGAAGTTTTTTGCCTCGCACAGCCAAACTTTGGAACAGTTTGTCGCCAGCGGTATTTCCGGACCGATACGACCTTCAAACTTTCAAGCGTAGAGCATATTCGTCCCTGAAAGGCCGGCAGCGCGCTTGTAGCTCCTCTGGTATTGCAGGTGTCCATGAGCGGCGGTAATCACTCACCATCAGGTGATCCGTCTGCTCGTCTGCCCCCTATTCCATTATAAAAAAATAAATAAAAAAAACAGGATATAATTATTGTGGACCAGGAACCAAGTTAAAAGAAAGAGCGAGAGGTGATTAAAAAGTAAATAAATTAGACGAAGCCTGCAAATTTCATGATATTGCGTACATAAACACCGATTCAAACAGTAGACATAAAGCAAACATGGAACTACTCAGAAAAGTTATGAAAGCTAATGTAAAAACTGGTTCTGGAGTTTAAAAATTTAAGACAATTGTATCGAAAATTAAATCTCAAATAAAAAAAAATCAAACCAAAGAGCCATACAGCTGCAATTAAGTATGCATATGAATCTGCTAAAAAATGCTTTCCCAAAAATTGATATTTTCGTCTACCGCGAATAATACCGATTTCAAAGACAGGAAGAATATTACCTCTGATACCCATTTTTGCGGGATTGTCTGCTCTAGGTGCATTAGCTGGAGGTGCGGCAGGTGTTGCGAAAACGGTAAATGAATACAAAGCTGCACAACAAAATTCAAAAGAATCAGAACGTCACAATAAAACCATAAAAGCTATTGCATTGGGAAAAGGTCTTTACATCAAACATTATAAAAAAGGCAGTGGTTTAATTATAAGAAGTTCAAAAAACTAATTTCGCAGTTACCCAATAAAGCTTTATTTAATATTGAGTTAATGAAATATCCTAGAAATATACCCCATTTTCGAGGAGTTTATATGAAAGATAGATTACCAACCAAGTCAAACCAATAGAATGTGGAATCGTTAATTTATATAATCATAATAACAATGGAACGCATTGGGTAGCTTATGCAATAATAAACAGTTATTGTGAATATTTTGATAGTAGTAAATGAGTTATTGAAATATTTCGGTCATCGTGATATTTATTACAATTATAATCGACATCAAAAATATAATAGCGTCAATTGTGGACATTTATGTTTAAAATTTTTGCACAACTTTTGGGATCAAGTTAGTATATATTGACAGACATGATTTTTATATATACATTTTCACGATGTCTTTCACATTGTCTATAACTGGCAAAAGTTCCATATTAACCATTAACTACTCACGAACTTTAAATCTTAATGGTGATTATGAATGTGCATTATTGCATTTCACTACTTTTAATTATATACCGAATATAAATAAAGCTAATAACAAATTTCACTATGGTACTAATGAAGTAGTTGAGATTCCTGAAGGAGCTTATGAACTATAAGACATTTACGATTTTTTAAAGTTTAAAGTAAAATATTATGATTTAAATTTATATTGCAATAACAATACACTTAAGACAACTTTATTCTGTACTAAAGATATTCATTTTGAAAAACACGATTCTTTCGGAGAATTGCTGGGTTATAGTAAGGAAGTCCTAAAAAGTCATATATTACATGAGTCACTTCTTCCCGTAAAGGTTTTATCGACGACTGTGGTGAGAGTCGAATGTGATATCATAAGCGGGTCGTATATAAACGTTGAACCAAGTAATATAATACATGAGTTTGCACCCACGGTACCTCCGGGTCATAGAATAATAGACATACCAAAGAATACTATATATTTTCCAGTGAACAGAGATACTATCAATAGTAACACCATAAAAATTCTAGACATTTATAATAATTCTGTTGACCTTCAAGGAGAAGAAGTGAATTTATACTTACATATAAAGAAACATGATTGATTACAATAAAAACGTATAATCTCATAGTCACAAGTTTAGTGGTATTCGATCACTTCGCAAGAACACACATTCTTCTGCTAATATTAAACTAACTCCACAAAATAAAGCATTTTTGAAATTGATTGGATTGTTTAAATGAATATTCTAAATATTACAAATCCGCCTGCATATGACAATTCTATAGAGTGCATAGAAACTCATTCTTATAAACCATACATAACAAGTTTCAATAGAAATGATGAAATAAGAATACCGATAAATCAACAAGACTTATATGTGCTTCCAAGTGCAAGCACCTTGTATATTGAAGGAGTGGTAAATGTCATCAAATTTGGAGATAAGGGTACAAAAGAAAAAGTGCCCGCTTTTCATTTTACTAATAAAGTGTTGATGTACTTGTTTCAAGATATACGTTTTGAGCTAAACGGTGTTGAAATAGATAAAGTGAAAAATGCTGGTGTAACAACGACTATGAAATCTTTACTCTCCATGAATGAAAGTGAATCGAAGATATCTGAAGTCTGGAGTTGGAATATACAGGGTTTAAAAAATACTATCGGTGGTCACTTCTCTGTATCAATACCACTAAGTAACATACTAAGATTTGCTGAAGATTATAAAAAGATTATAGCAAATTGTAAACATGAGCTTGTTCTATTACGAAGCAATACAAACCTCAATGCTTTAAAACTTAATAACGATGAAGTAATAGATAGTATTGATATACATAAAATAATTTGGCGTGTTCCTCATGTCAAAGTATCTGACAGAGAAAAAATCAATTTACTCAAAATTCTGGAAAAAGATAAACCAATTCAATTGACGTTTCGGAACTGGGATCTTTACGAATACCCAATGCTACCAAAAACCATTAAACATACATGGTCAATTAAAACTTCTACTCAGATTGAAAAACCTAGGTATGTTATTCTCGGCTTGCAAACTAATAGAAAAAATAATGGATCAAAAGATATGTCCCAATTTGATCTTTGTAATTTGCAAAGCACAACTATGCTATAATATACGATATGAACAATTCGCGAATTTTCAGCAGTCTTATTATTCGCGTAAATCGAGTTGTTTATTAAGTGCTCAAGAATTTAGAGAATATGCACCATTATTTGTTATCGTTTGTTCAAGGCAGAACGATAATATAAAAACAGGACCCGGACCGGACCAGACATCAGCATATTGTTTGATTTTAAACGATTGCATAGTCGAATATAAACCTCTTAGTAATATAGCTCGTAAAATATCATCGATATTCAAGGATTTAAAGATTATCAAAATAAGTTCATTTTAAAAGAATTAGCATTGTCGATGAAGGATATTTTTCAGGTTTTCTTAGTAAACCCTACCCGTATTCAAAGTTAACCGTTGATGAAAAAAAGAAAGTGAGATGGATTGAACGAAATAGAGGTATCACATGGAGTGAAGGAAATATTGACTACAGAGAATTCAAAAGACTTATCATTCCAATTTTACAAAACAAAACTATAATAATGAAAGGATTAGAGAAACAGAAATGGATAAAGGAATTGTGTGTAAACTGTTTTTTGGTAAATATTGAGGAAAAAGTAGTCCTAATTTTTTAGATCTGTGTGAAACATATTGTAAGTGTGAATCTAATTTTAATTGTTTAGACCATAAAAAAGAATGTGCGCTAAAAATGTTGCTTAAAATGCTCAAATAATTGTGTGTAATAATGTTTAATAAAATTGAATTTATAAGAAAAAGTGTATTATTTAAAATTAAAACCTTACTATTATTTTGCATATCTGTACTATTCCCGAGCCAATGGTGACTTGGAAATTTTGTAAGTATCCGTTGATGCCACTACGACAACTTTAATCTTAAAAATTATGAAAATGACAAATTGATAAAATAAAACAAAGAAAATATGTTTTGGGGTTTATATTTCAAAATAATATAAAACCAACTACTACTAAATCTAATAATTCACTTAAAAATTATTGTCACATATTTTCTTACTTATATTTCTAATTATTTGTTCCGTTTGTTCCATAATTGGATCATAATGATCAGCCACTACATACTGACTGCTGTACAGTATTTTTTCGTTGTCACTTTCACTTTTTACTATACTACTGTTTTCCAAGTCAGCAATCTCCACCTAGATGAGTCGAAAACTTCGTTAAAGTTCATTAGTGTAAATGTAGGATCCCACATTATGTACTTTCAATCTTTTCGGAGGCACCACTGCACATTCTTCTTGAGCTCCTCATTTTCCCCTTTTCTAAAGCCATAAGCCAAAGAGGCTCTTGTTGAAGCTTAGCCAACTCTGGGAACATTTCGTCAAAACCAGAAAGAGTATTTGTTTCCATTTGTAATTTAACTTAATATCGTGTTGATATCACAATGACCAATTGTGGAATGTTTCAGAAACCACATTTGCCAATAAGGTGATGTACCTACTGACAGTACAATAATACTGACTTAATAATGAAATCAAGTTCACGTAGCAAAGCATATTCAGCAATATTCATTTCCTGCAGTTATACCTAAAACCTTGATTTGATTTTAAACACATGCATCTATTAAATGTTAAGTTATATATTTTAATTAATAATAACAATAACAATTTTTATAATATTTATAATATTACACTTCTTTATAGAATTGAAGTTACATTAACCCTTTTATAATAATTTATAACAAATAGTTAAAGTACTAATGTAACTTACGTAATATAATGGTATAACCTAAATTCACAGAGACATTTTAAAACGTTAACCAACATAATAAGCCAACCGTTACAGTATATTAGAACTACCCCAAGCAGTAGTGGATATTCTATCAAACGATATCAATCTTTTATCATCATTACCAGAGAGAGCAATTTTGTTAACACCTCGGCAGCGGCATTATTATAAAGTTATTTTAAAAGAATGTTTTATGGGTTACGACGCTTGGAAATATTTTTCTCTGTCTTCAAATTCGTAGTAAGTGACATTAGAAAATGTATGGAACGATGTCAATCGCACTTTTTTACAGAAAGCAAAAATATAATAGCATACTTATATTTAAAACTAGCTGACCCGACAGACTTCGTCCTGTCAAAAAGATTTGTAATGTGGCAGTTTTTTTGCCTACGTATTTAAAAAAATTATCCTGAACAGAACCGTGAGTTTCGGAACGCGACATTAAACTCCTCCAACTATGTATTCTGTGCTCCAACGCACATACGCACATTGTTTTGATAGATATGATCTTTGACGTTAGGAACACACCTACATTGCTTAGACAACAGTGAGTGCTTGTAATTTAATATGAACTTTATACCATAGCAATAAAGCTCAAATTGACTACGTTTTAGTTACAAATCATTTGTATGGGAAAAAGAAAAGGGCTATTTTTAGGGTTTTTTCCAGCAATAATTCTAATTTTTCTCGCCGTAAAAACCATCCTTGAACTTCAACGAACATTTTAAAAAAAGATTTGGCCAAATTGGTCGAGGCGTTGTTGAGTTATGCGCTTACCAACACATTTTGCGATTCATTTTTATATATATAGATTATAACACCTTAAAAACATCATAAGGATATACTATCACTGAATTCTTTGTCATCAATATGTTTTAAGTAACATTATTTTTTGTAATTTGTAAAAGTGGATTGATTTAAATGCACATTATTAAAACTAAAGTGCTGTATGTGCCAAAAAAAAATAAAATGCTGTCTATTTTTAAATGTTTATTTAGTATAATTACGTATACAAACAAATGAAATTAAAATTTAAAACAAAATAAGTAAAAAATCATAAAAAATAAGTAAAAAATCACTTTGAAATTAAAAATAATTATAATTATAGTAATCAGCACTATTTCTAAGGTGATACGTTTAATTAACTTTTAAATCAACAATCCGTTTGATTTTAAGAATCGTCTTCAACATCAGTTTCAGGCAAGCAATCTATAATTTTGGCGTTAGTTTTTAAATTCAAGTATTCTTTTGCATATCTTTTGGGAATTACTTGTTTGTTAACCAGTTTTTTAAAATCTGTATATTTCTTTTGACATATTGGTAACTTTGAGAGGTACAACGTCTGTTTCAGATTTGGGTGATATAAGACACTCAGCTGAACTTCAGTGACTGGCGCACTCGGCAACATTGAGTTTTTCACAAACATTTTCTTCCGGAAAGTATGTATTGATATTTTAGAGATTTGTATGTTATGGTTTTTGTAAACGTTTGTTCTACGAGACTTTCAAATCCTAAAAAGTCCTACCCATTCAAAACATTTACGATAAATGGCGCAGGATTTCTTCGAGCAAATTGAATTATCGTAGGCCATTGCGATGGTGCCCAGACTATTGAGTTTTTCACCGAGTTTTCTATGGTGGCGTGCATACTATCAACCGGCATGTATAATAAATAGGATTAAGTTATAGTTTATATATAGGATTATAGTTTATTAAAACATTTGATTTGCATTCAAAAAATACTAATTAATTTAATTTATCTTAAAATAAGATAAATTAAATTTTATAATAACTCTAGCCAATGGATAGAGTTATTATATATTTTTTGTTGCCTATTTATTTAAATTTAAATTTGAATTATATACTTATTATTTTTTATACATTCTATAAGAATATTATGTTTAATTCATCCAGCAGTAACGATGAACTATATTTATCATTGTCGTCTGTGGATAACAGCAGCAATAATAGTTTTTCTAGTTTGCCCTCTCTCTCTGATACTCTGGAGGCTCGGTTTTCTGATGTTCCCAAAAATTTCAATGCTATTCACATTAATGCGCAAAGTATTCCGGCTCATTACACTGACATGCAGGCGTCGTTTACTCATAAAAATATTCATGCTGTGCTAATCTCCGAGACTTGGTTGAAGCCATGTTTATCATCTTCTTCATATGCTTTACCTGGATTTCGGCTTATACGAAATGACCGCATTGGTTCTGTTGGTGGTGGGGTAGCCATTTATTTAAGATCCAACATTCCTTTTACTATAATTAGCTCCTCATCGCAACCTCCGTCACCCAATGCAGGCGAGTATTTGCTAGTAGAAGTTACTCTTTCGCACACCAAGGTTCTTCTCGGAGTATATTACAGCCCATCTTTACGTGTTAACTACTTCGATTCCTTCGAAAAATTACTGGATGACTTTGTTCCGTCTTTTAGCCACTCAATCATCATGGGAGATTTTAATACCTGCCTTCTCAAAAACGACCATCGCACTTCTTCTCTTCATAGAGTTATTAACTCAAGCAACATGCACATACTTCCACTTGATGCAACTCATCATTTTCCTAACTCCACGCCTTCTCTTCTTGACTTGCCTATAGTGTCATCTCTACAGCATGTTGCAAAGTATGGTCAATGTTCAGCCGATGCTTTTTCCTATCATGACCTTATTTATGTGTCCTATAAAATTCGTCCTCCTAAAATCAAACCTAAAGTCATTTTTCAGCGCAACTTTAGTGGTATGAATCGTGACCAGTTTCTTGAGGATGCTCGTCGTATCAATTGGTCACCTGTGCTAGATGCTCAGACCGTGGATGAACAGGTAGAAGCTTTTAACTCAGAAATTAATCAACTATATAACAAGCATGCCCCTTTTCGGCCTATCAAGCTAAAACACTTGCCTGCGCCATGGCTTACTGAAGACATAAAATTATTGATACATAAAAAAGTGGTTGCTAGAGGAAGATATAAATTACGTCCAAGTGCCCATAACAAAGAGACTTACATAAAAATTCGAAATCGCTGCAATGTGGTATGTAGGGACGCATTACGTCGCCATATCCATAAATCTGTCGAAAACGATGATCCAGCGAAAGTTTGGAAATTCCTCAGATCACTTGGGATTGGTAAATCAAAGAAGTGCTCCATTACTAACAGCTTTGATATTGACTCTCTTAATGTCCATTTCTCTTCTTCGTCTATTATTAGTGACACTAATAAAATTAATACTTTAAATCGTCTTTCTGTTCTTGCAATCCCAGATCACTCTCAGTTTTTTCTGGGTCAATTATCGGATTGTGATGTTAAGAAGTGTGTTCTGTCAATCACCTCCAATGCTGTTGGTAGCGACGGCATCAGTCGTAATATGCTTGTACCAATCCTTGACATTATCCTTCCTGTCCTTACTTTTCTTTTCAATAGCTCTATTTCTAATTCCATATTCCCTTCATCTTGGAAAGATGCTCAGATAATTCCTTTACCTAAAGTATGTAATCCCAAATCTATTAATGAATTTCGTCCGATATCTGTTCTCCCCTTCCTATCCAAAGTCTTAGAACGTCTTGTTCATCAACAATTTAGTAAGTTTATTTCTCGGCATAACCTGTTAAATCCTTTGCAATCTGGTTTCCGGCCCGGTCACAGCACTACTACGACTCTAGTAAAAATCACTGATGATATTCGTCTAGCGATGGAAAATGGTCACCTGACTGTGTTAACATTACTGGATTTCAGTAACGCTTTTAATACGGTTGATTTCGATATACTTCTTGCTTTGCTGCACTTACTTAACATATCTCCAACGGTAATTGATTGGTTTCGCAGTTACCTGTATGGGCGTAGGCAGCGTGTTCGCCTCAACGAGAATTTCTCATCATGGTGTGACACGAAAGCTGGCGTTCCCCAAGGCGGCGTTTTATCTCCCTTTTTGTTTGCAATCTTTATTAATTCCATTTCTCATAATCTTTCTTGTTCCTATCACCTATATGCAGATGATCTTCAGATTTACTGCGAAGCACCACTGACTGAACTAGATCAGGCGGTAGTAAAAACTAACCACAACCTTCAACGCATTGCGAAATGGAGTAAAGATTTTGGTTTGGGTGTTAATCCCGCTAAAACTCAAGTCATGATTACAGGTAGCTCCAGAATGATTTCTAAAATTGATCTACATGCACTACCGAAAGTGGTTTTTGATGGCATTGATATTCCTTTTAGTCGAACGGTAAGGAACCTTGGGATAGTTATGGACAGTCATTTGAATTGGGATGCACAACTGCAAGCTGTCAGCCGCAAATTATATGCATCAGCCGCTTCATTGAAAAGACTTCGAAACTTCTTACCCACTGCCACTAAAGCTGCGCTAGCGCAATCTTTGCTGCTTCCTATCCTCGATTACGCCGACGCCTGCTATCTTGATCTTTCGGAGGACCAGCTTAATAAACTTGAGCGTTTACAAAACTTTTGTGTCCGTTTCATATTTGGTTTGCGCAAATATGACCATGTTTCTCATTTTCGTTCTGAACTCAAGTGGCTTCCTATACGTCTTCGCCGGAATTCTCATATATTATCCCTTCTCTATAACATATTGTTCAATACTAGTTACCCTTGCTATCTAAAAGATTGTTTCAGTTTTCTGCATTGCTCAAATTCCTATTCTTTGCGATCTTCGGAGAACCTGAGTCTTGCGATTCCATCTCATCACACTTCATTTTTTGATTCTTCTTTTACCGTACAAGCTGTTCGTCTATGGAATTCACTTCCACTTTCAATCAGGCGAGCGCAATCCTTACAAATATTTAAAAAATATGTTAAAGAATACTATCTCACACAATAATATAATTACTGCTGCCTAATTATCGCTTTTTCCTGTTTTGATATTAATAGGTGTATGTATATATTTATATATGTATGTATATGTTGTTAAAGTAGGGTAATATTGGGCATTCTGTCCCCCACTCATTCGTGTCGGCGTTTCGCCACCACTCACTCATGGAATGACAGAATGCCCAATATTATAAATGGATTCAGTATAAGAATTTATAAGAGAATTGATGCTATTCACGCTTTTTAATTCAAGTTTTATTGAATGGATAATCAACTAACCTGGTGACCATGGCAGCGAGATTGATCACATTTTTTCACTACACTGACTGAAACGTAAGTTGCGAACGGTTCCCAACGTCGATACGCCTCTACAACCGGCGACCTCTATGTGGAACTGAAAGTGTACCACCGAGACGACGTTGAAACCAGTCTCCCAGACGAACGCTGGAAGAAGGCTCTGCTGCGATTGAACTGTTTACTGGAAAACGACTCGACGCAGTGGAAACACTTACAGCGATTTGTAAAAGAAACGTACCTCTTATTTGAGGACGCGAATCCTGTTTTTTATAGTGATAAATTAGAGATTAAGGTAAAATAATTTAAATCAATAAATTATATTTTATTATTAATGAGACACTTTTAAACACAATCATAATATCCCATATCGATTCAGTATAATAGATTTTTTAAATTTTTTTATTAATAGTCAACCGCTTATTCGTAATAATGCCTTTTTGTACATCTTGTAATACGACAATAGACAGTAGGTGTTGGGTAGGACACTTACGAAGTAACAAGCATAAAAACAATAATAGTTCTCCTTATTGCGATGGGGTACACTTAATAAAGTCGGCATTTCGTCGTTGCATTGCTGCTTATAGAATAGGAGCCCGTGAAGACAAGGAACTTTATTCTATAAATTCATTCTTAGATATTCTTTGTTCTAAAGTTGAAGTCCTTTTAGATGAATCGTTGCAAATTCATACCTGTCTTAAGTCAACTTTGAACCATATTCCATGTTTTTATTAATAAAAGACGACAGAGAGAAACTTAAATCATTTGCAACGAAAACATTTCAATCCAATTAAATTATAATTTTAATGATCTTTATTTAAATATAAGAAACTCTCTGGTTAAGAATATAGAAGAATTTCAATGTAAAGATAGTGGTTGGACTTTCTTACATCATTCTCATTTTGAAATAATCATAAACAAATTTCAACCACTGAGCGGATCAACTTTTATAGACTTACCAAAGTTTATAAAAAATAAAAAAGCCTGTCTTATTGGCCTGGCGGATTATTCAAAGATGAAATGGGAGGACAATTGATATCTGATTTTGATGGGCTAAGATCTAAACTGTATTGTATAAAAACTTTCGATAAAGTTAAAGGGGTAAAGGGGTCAAATCATATGTAATTCGCGACCTGAATATGAGTGACTATGAATCAGTACTTTTAAACGCGAATATAATACGTAAAAAAAAATATTTTGTTTAAATCCATCAAACATGAAATCTTTACGAGAGGTGTTAACAAAATTGCTCTTTCTGGTAATGATGATAAAAGATTGATATCATCTGATAGAATATCTACTACTGCTTGGGGTAGTTCTAATATACTGTAACGGTTGGCTTATTATGTTGGTTAACGTTTTAAAATGTCTCTTTTCTAGGTTATTTTATTATATTACGTAAATTACATTAGTACTTTAACTATTTGTTATAAATTATTATAATATGGTTAATAAGGTGCTTGCACTTGGAAGCACATATAAGTCTTGTTGATTTATCGGTATTCTTATTTCATCATTTCTATTGAAACTTGTTATGTATGGTTTATAAGAATGAGTTTCTATGCACTCTATAGAATTGTCATATGCAGGCGGATTTGTTATATTTAGAATATTCATTTTAACAATCCAATCAATTTCAAAAATGCTTTATTTTGTGGAGTTAGTTTAATATTAGCAGAAGAATGTGTGTTCTTGCGAAGTGATCGAATACCACTAAACTTGTGACTATGAGATGATACGTTTTTATTGTAATCAATCATGTTTCTTTATATGTAAGTATAAATTCACTTCTTCTCCTCGAAGGTCAACAGGATTATAATATATATCTAGTATTCTTATGGTGATACTATTGATAGTATCTCTGTTCACTGGAAAATAAATAGTATTCTTTGGTATTTCTATTATTCTATAACCCGGAGGTACCGTGGGTGCAAACTCATGTAGTATATGACTTGGTTCACCGTTTACATACGACCCGCTTATGATATCACATTCGATTCTCACCACAGTCGTTGATAAAATGTTTACGGGAAGAAGTGACTCATGTAATATAAGACTTTTTAGGACTTCCTTACTATAACCCAGCAATTCTCCGAAAGAATCGTGTTTTTCAAAATGAATATCTTTAGTACAGAATATAGTTGTCTTAAGTGTATTGTTATTGCAATATAACTTTAAATCACAATCTTTTACTTCAAACATTAAAAAATCGTAAATATCTTGTAGTTCATAAGCTCCTTCGGGAATCTCAACCACTTCATTAGTACCATAGTGAAATTTGTTATTAGCTTTAGTGATATTCGGTATAGAATTAAAAGTAGAGAAATGCAATAATGCACATTCATAATCACCATTCAGATTTAAAGTTGGTGAGTAGTTCGTGGTTAATATGGAACTTTTGCCAGTTATAGACAATGTGAAAGACATCGTGAAAATGTATATATAAAAATCAAGTCTGTCAATATATACTAACTTGATCCCAAAAGTTGTGCAAAAATTTTAAACATAAATGTCCACAATTAACGCTATTATATTTTTGATATCGATTATAATTGTAATAAATATCACGATGACCGAAATATTTCAATAACTCTTTTGGTGGTTTTAAATCACCAAAACTATCAAAATATTCACAATAACTGTTTATTATTGCATAAGCTACCCAATGCGTTCCATTGTTATTATGATTATCTAAATTAACGATTCCACATTCTATTGGTTTTGACTTAGTTGGTAATCTATCTTTCATATAAACTCCTCGAAAATGGGGTATATTTCTAGAATATTTCATTAACTCAATATTAGATAAAGCTTTATTGGGTAACTGCGAAATTAGTTTTTTGAACTTCTTATAAATAAACCACTGCCTTTTTTATACGGTTTGATGTAAAGACCTTTTCCCAATGCAATAGCTTCCATGGTTTTATTGTGACGTTCTGATTCTTTTAAATTTTGTTGTGCAGCTTTGTATTCATTTACCGTTTTCGCAACACCTGCCGCACCTCCAGCTAATGCACCTAGAGCAGACAATCCCGCAAAAATGGGTATCAGAGGTAATATTCCTCCTGTCTTTGGAATCGGTATTATTCGCGGTAGACGAAAATGACAATTTTTGGGAAAGCATTTTTTAGCAGCTTCATATGCATACTTAATTGCAGCTGTATGGCTCTTTGGTTTGATTTTTTTTATTTGAGATTGAATTTTCGATACAATTGTCTTAATTTTTTTTACTCCAGAACCACTTTTTACTTTAGCTTTCATAACTTTACTAACTAACCATGACGCTAGTTTTTCACCTCTTCCAGCGTCTTTCGAATGCAATCGTCTCTTAGCCATGCTGAGTAGTTCCAAGTCTGCTTTATGTCTACTGTTTGAATCGGTGTTTATGTACGCAATATCATGAAATTTGCAGGCTTCGTCTAATTCATTGACTCCTTTATCACCTCTCGCTAATCTTTCTTTTAACTTGGTCCCTGGTCCACAATAGTTATATCCTGGTAAATGTAGTTCAAACGGTAAACTGTCAATTATACTGTTGACTAGTCCTCCTCCTTGCATATCTGGATATGCAATGATTACAAAAAATGCTATTTAACTCTTATATTATATAGTGATTGAACTGCGATCAATCCAACTGTTTTCACTATTAGGGAGACCTAACCATTTAACGAACAATTTATTACCCTTCTTTTTAATTACTTTTTCTATTAAATAAACATCAGGATGATTAGTTTTTTGTAACTCTTCCTGGTAAAACGTTCCTAATATTGGTTGACTCCTTTGGTCTTGTAAATTATATGTAACAGGATCAGTTTTATTGACCGATTTAATAATAAATAATTCTGTTGACCAATTCGGTGTATAACCCTTTTCAAAACTGCTTTTGTATTTGCTTATTCTAACAAAATCACCTATTTGAAATTTATTCCTTTGTGATTTAATTCGTCTGTTAAAAAACTTTTCGATGTTATTCTTAACCTTTGTTTCATTTATCGAATTTACATTAACTGGTTTATGTTTAGTGACACTATGCTTGCTATTATTATAAGTATTCAAAACATCTTCTAAAGTCTTTCCCACCCATTTATAACTACCGTTATAGCTAAAAGATACATGCAATTTGTTCTTTAATGTTCTTATCAATCTTTCAACAATAGATGCTTTTTTTGTAGAGTAAGTCGAATAGTGCTTTATATTTAGTGACTGCACTAGTTCTTTAAATGATTCATTGTAAAATTCTGTTCCCATATCAGTTTGTAAGTGAACAGGAGATTGACCACTTGTTTTGAGAATTCTCTTAAACGCATTAACCACACATTTTCTCGATTTTGACTTTAAGGGAATACCCCATGCATATTTGCTAAAGCAATCAATAACAATTAAAATATATGTGTAACCACTGTTATATTTTTTTAAAGATTTAAAATCAATTAGATCTGCTTGCCATAGATCATTAATGCCTTTTAGTACAACAGATCTTCGAATAAAGTTTTTACGTGCAGACCTATGGATTTCTTTTACTACTTGGAGCTTGACCATTTTTTCTGTTGGTTACATTCTGTTCATTCAAGCTCTTAGTGTTAAACTTCTCTTCAAACTGTTTAATTTTGTTGGTGATATCAGCTTTTATTGATTCTATCCAAACATGCAGTTCATGCTTCGTGCACAAGGTTGCAATTTTTTCATCTACGTATTGTTTATTGACAGCGTCATCCTTTTCCAAAGGTGTGTTGACTCCAGTTAATCTAGATGATTGTAAATTAAAACACCCACTTTCTGATTTCATTAAAGAGTTTTCCCTAAAATCTAACAGTTCAGACAAACGTAGCCTTTTGTGGACATGATGCCCGAATTTATCAATATTCATTTTTATTAATTAGAGATCCGATGCAATCAAGGGAGAGTGTGTAAATAAAAAACAATAAACTATGACAACTATTTTATAATTCCGTTTTCACGTAATTCTTCAATAATAGAAATTATTTCATTTTCTACTCCAGTATTTCCTGCTTCTTTAGAAGCTATCAGTAATTTTAATCTTTCAACTAACTCATTAGGATCATCCCAATAAATATAATCAGTATATTTCTTAAATTTTTTCTTAAGTCTTAACCCTTCTCCTTCACTTAATTGTTCTGTTCTAGAAGAAACAGAAGATGTTGACGGTTTGCGTAACTTAAACAGCGGTTTTATAATTTGCAAATACTTTCGACCTCGATTAGTTTTTATTAGGTTTATTTGGATCATAATCTCTTCGATGAGCATTTGTTTCTAACAACAATGCTTTATATACTTGCGAATCTTTTTCTGTAACCAAATTTAATTCAGGAACTCTCTTGAACAAAAGTTCATATAATCCAGGAGTTTTCTTGTATACTCGACCTGCTACGGATATATTCTCCTCGTGAACTTCCACACGTGAGTTACCCATCAATAGTTTACCTCGTTCTCTTCTGACACCAAATGGCACATCCTCAAACACTTCCGAAGATAATGACCAAGACAAAGCATCTCGGTTAGGACTGTGGACGGACTCGACTGTTGCAAACGATGTATCGCTTGTATTATTTTTATTTTGACCATCGAAACTGTTTTCATCAATATTGTCATCAGAATCGCTATCATGGGACTCGGATATGGAATCGTTACGTTTAAAATATGTATTCTCAGAGTCTGTATTCAAATTGTCATCTTTAGGTACTTCATGGACTTTAGATTTGTTAGATTTGAAGGATTTGTGTTATGATGAATTATTTGATGAAGTGGTTTAGTGATGGGTTGAAAAACTGTATTTAACATGTTTTCTTGATAAGATTCCCTCATACGCATTTCCTTCAGCTTCTTTTTAACACCTTCTGCAGCTCGAACAACCTCAGCTTTTAATTCCATTTCCATTTTGAAAGAACAGTAGCTTGAGTTATGCAACGTGTTGTATCTTATAGCTTTATTTCTTAAATGAATTGTGTTCTAGATTGAAAGTAACTTTATTTGGTTACTCATCGAAAGTAACGAAGGTGTCGAAGTTCATTCTGTAGCAACCGTCATTTTTTGCACAATCTTTATTAATGACTAAAAAGTTGTATGTATCTTTCCAAATTTTTGAACACATTTCCCGAAATTCTGACCACGACATATCTGTATTCACATGTTCATCATATACATGTCGTAAATTTATATCGTCTTGTTTGAATAATATTATAAGGTTTGCATTGTCTCTTACTAGTTGTTTTGTTATTTTACTATATGTTTGGTTTAAGTAAAAACAATCAATCTATTTATGTCTACCCATAGCGAAATAATCTCGCATATTAGTTTGATTCTCACAAGCAACATCACCAAAAAATATTACAGAATGGGGCTTAGCATCATGTGGCTCAGTCCACTAGGAAACAAGTTTCCATGTCGAGAAATAACTGTCTCAGCATCTGAACAAATTCTATCCAATTGCAACGTTTCAGATTGTTTTATAAATTTCATAGTAGTAAGCAATTCTTTCGGGTGTTCTAGATAAAGTGAGTAAATTTGTACAAATTTGACTATTTATGTGAAGTGCGAATAATCAGAAACATTTTATGGATTTTCGTCAAAAAACTACGTAATCAAATGAATGTAATATCTATTTATAATATTGGGCATACTGTCATTCCATGAGTGAGTGGCGGCAAAACGCCGACACGAACGAGTGGGGGACAGAATGCCCAATATTACCCTACTTGTTAATGAATATATTTTTGCATCGTATTTATTTATCGTACATTTGTATGTGTATTTAGCACGAAAATTGTTATTTTTTTATATACTTTAAATAAATCATTAGTGTGCCTCAATGATGTATTGTTAACATTTACACCCCCATCTTCATTATTCATGTTATCTCTCTCCATCCACTGGTTGCCTGGAAGAAATCGCTTTAAGCGATAAGGCCGCCAACTGTTACATAATAGTGTTAATTTACTATAAAATTTTGTAATTCATTGTGTTATGTGAACAATAAAGAGTTTTGTATTGTATAAATTAAAGTTTGCATCTCTGTTTGCAGAAAATTCGCGTCTTGATGCTGGTGGCGCTGAACCTCCATAACAACCACCAGCCGGCCCGACAAAAATGTCGGAAACTAGAATTCGCCAGACGGAGGTTAGGAGAACGCTGCGTAATCTTGACGTGAATAAAGCCAGTGGACCCGATGGTAGCCCAGCCATAGTCTTAAAGACCTGTGCACCTGAGTTGTCTCCCGTCCTGACACGCCTGTTTAGACTATCTCTAGTAACTGGTATTGTGCCGAAATCCTGGAAGCTTGCTAGCGTGCAGCCCGTGCCCGTGCCTCTTGGCGTACCTAGAATCCAATGATGTCCTTAGTGACCGTCAATACGGATTTCATTAAAATCGGTCCACGGGAGATCTTTTAGTGTACGCCACACATATCTGTAGTGAGGCCATCGAGAATTACGGGGAAGCACTAGCTGTTTCCCTGGACATCTCTAAGGCATTCGACAGTGTTTGGCATGACGGCCTTATTAGCAAGCTTCCATCGTTTGGACTGCCACCTAGTTTATGTGACTTTTTGAGGGACAGATCCCTACGAGTGGTCGTTGACGGCTACTCGTCGGACCAAATGGCCATTAATGCCGGTGTTCCTCAGGGATCCGTGCTCTCTGCGACCTTATTTTTGCTGCATATAAACGATCTGTTGAAACCCGGTATCTTTGGGTATGCAGACGACAGCACCGTCATGGAGAGGTACATGTCCAGTCCGAGAGTGAGCCCGGCTGAAATCCAGTCTTGCAGAGAAGAAATGGTTGAGCGTCTGAACCTTTCCCTCCAAGCAGTATCCGATTGGGGCGACGCCAATCTGGTAAGGTTCAACGCCACCAAGACACAGGCGTCTCTTTTCTCCTTCAAAAGGAGGCCGTTTGAGCTGGCCCCCGCATTCCGGGATGTAACCGTACCGGTCACGGACCAACTTGACCTTCTTGGTGTGACTTTATCTTCAACGCTCAATTTTGGCTCATACATTGAGTCTAAAGCTCAGCTAGCTGCGAAGAAGCTCGGTATCCTCTCGAAGGTGCGAGGGTACTTCACGCCGGAACACTTGCTTATACTATATCAAGCGCAAGTGCGGTCCTGCATGGAGTAGGTACTGCTCGCACCTTTGGGATGGTTCTGCCAAATACCAGCTTGAAGCGTTGGAGACCATCAAGAGGCGCGCCAAGAGGCTCATTGGAAGCGACGCTCTTTGGAAAAAGAGAGTACAAAATCTTGAGCATCGCCGCCAAGTCGCTGGTCTATCGGTCTTCTATCGGTTACATTTCGGCGAGTGTGCATCGGAATTACATGATTTAATTCCATCGTCCCCTTTCCACTATCGTACAACCAGGGGTACTGGGAAGCGTCACCGCTTTACTGTGGAGATTCCACAAACTCGCACCAAGCGATTCGCCTCTACATTCATCGTGCGAACTGCGAGGCTGTGGAATTCGCTACCGGACTCGCTGTTTCCCGACAAATACAATCTGGGACTCTTCAAGTCAAGGGTGAATCGGTTCCGTCTAGGCAAGCACGCTCCATCTTAGACCACTCCATTGCTTACCATCAGCTGATCTGTTGTCAAGTGCTTGCCTATCTAGAATAAAAAATAAAAATAAGAAGCAAATAAATATGCATTTAATTTCGACTTAATAGAAGATTTAATTACTCCTTATTTTCAATTGAAACTAAAAAGAGGTATATCGCTGTTAATGATAAAATTAAATATGAATTCCAATTAAAGAAATATAAGATTTTAAAATTAAGCTGCTATCTTAATTTTTAGTGGTTTATCTCTATTCATATTTCTAATTCATTTTTATTATTTATAGAGTTTAAATCTAAAACATTACATTTTCATTGTAATTTTTTTTTTATAAATATTTAAAGATAAATATATCTCCCTGATATCTTCAATATCATACTCTAAATTATAAGCAATTTGAATTATTGTATATTTTCATAATTATTAAATAAATATTAAAATTGTTAAATAAATAATTATTCATAAAATAAATCTAAATAAATAAATCTTAAAATTATTATTTATTTGAAAAAAAAATATAAAAAAATCAAATATTTTTTTTAAATTACAAACATACCTTGACCTCTCTATATATTTCTCTCCAAGCTATATCAATATTTTTTAATATAATTTGACCCATATTTAAAAAATAATAATATAACCCATAAGTTGATAAATTAGGTATAAACCACATTAAACATAAAAAAAATCTTAAATTATAAGTATATAAGAATTTATTTATTGAATAATTTTTTATATTACTAACTAAATACCCCATTAGTATTCCAATTACTGTAACATAAATCACTATTAATTTCATATTTAAAGGCAAATAAATAATATGGGGATAAGGAAAAATTATTCATATTAATATTACCCCTCTAAAAATTCTTATTATTATTAAAATAAATATTATCTTCAACATTACCCAATCTTCATCATATAAATTATAAATTCTTATTAAATTAAAACTATTAACTATCAAATATATTGTTAAACGAAATCTATAAAATATAGTTAATCCTGTTAAAATAAAATACAAAAAAAAAAATATCTTGTTATAACTATCTCTAAAATTAAATCCTTAGAATAAAACCCAGCTAAAAAAGGAATTCCACATAAAGCTATATTAGAAACATTTATATATAAAGAAGTAAATGGAATAAACTTACCAATTCCCCCTATAAAACGAATATCTTGAATATCATTTATTATATGAATAATTATCCCTGCACATACAGGAATAATTTAAAACCACTGCGAAGATTTTGTGAAAATAAACTTTAAGTAATTTAAACAAACACGTATTTTTAATTTTGATATGTTCTAATACTAAAAAATAAGTTATCGCTTACCAAAGATCGAGATTTAAAAATTAAAGGAGAACCTTTTTTTTGTATGGAGGCTGGTACTTTATTCAAACTATCTCTAACCAAGCATAAAGTATATATCAACCGATAGAAGGTAATTAAACCTTATTCATGGTTATTTTATTTTATTTTTAGAGGCCCCCAAAATGTTTATTTTCTGGTTTGAAAATCATGTGGTAGTTATTTTACAACTTATGTAGCAACACATACTGCATAAAAAAATCTATGGCATCCCTAAGTTGCGTTTTATTTTATGCTGTAACAAATGACAATTTAGCGTAATTATTTTTTTTTATAACAGTAAATGGAGTTTTAATTTATATTTTTTCTTGAAATGTTACCAAACATTTATCAATTTTTATATTATTCTTGTTTTAATCAATTATCTACTTTTCTATAATAATGTTTTAGTGCAAACAAAACGGACCGACGCTTTTGATTGGTCGTTGAATTGACATTTCATATCCCTAAAATGCATAGCTAAAATGTCAAATACGGTGTCAGTGAAATTCTTCTAAGAATTGTCAGTCAATTGACTGAGTTCGTTTTGTGAGTTTGTTGTTTTGGATTTTGTGTGATTTTCTACGACCCCCGGCTTTTTCCTTGGATTTCGATTGATGCTTGACTACTACTTTGGCTCGTTATACTGGACTGATATGCTCATATACTGGTTTTTGTCGACTGTAAAAAAATATTGTTTCATTTATTTTACCTGTAAGTATCTAACGTTTTTTTTTATTTTATAACAAAAGATTACATATTAATTTTAGCAACCATTTCTGCATGTATTATTTTTTTATTGATGCTGGTCTAATCTTGTAACTCATTCTTATTATTTGGTATAATATGAAAAAATCTAATTACATATATATAAACCTATACATACTGACAGGTAATAATACATTTTTTATATTGCAGTACTGGCATCATGTATTGCTTAAATTGCAATAGAGATCTGCAACCTGAACATTACATCTGCAATGATGTAATGTTCTACCATCTTTTGGATATGGATTCTGAACTCATTGGTATCCTTGAAGAGTGGAGACATGCAGAGGTAAGTAACTGATACTTTTTGATTATTAATACTTCTTTTATCATGAATTAGTATTTGTTACCATCTAGACCAGATAAAAAAAGTGACATTTATTCCCAAGTATACGATGGTGATGTTTTGTGTCAAGATTGTCTTGATCTTGTAATGAGTGAATTAGATAGACGTCGGAACATGGCCCTAAATAATCAGCCAATTGCCACTGATCATTGCATTTGTTGTGATCTATCATTAAGTAGGAGAAGTGGAAGACGTTCTCGTCTAATACCCAAAGGAAGACCTGAGAGACTATACATTGCTAGAATTATTTATCCAAGACAGGTATATTTATAAACATATATTTGTTGCCAATTATTTATAACAAAAGTTAAGGTTAAACAATTACTTTGGTGCCATTTTTTCAATTAAACAAATTGTTGACTTGTTTATCATAATTCTAAAGGCAACAACATTTAAGGAAATTATAAAAGTTTTAATTAATCTTAAACATTTAAATCTTATATTCTCATTTTACAAGAGTTAAAAGTTAAGGTTAAATAAATACTTTCGTGTGACTCTGATATGAGATAATAGAGATTCTATAAGTAGATGCAGCAACAATATTTATATAAATGCACATATAACTTATTGACTTGTTTAGCATAGGAGATAATAAAGAATAATCTTAAAAGGAGGAACAGCAATAAATAAAGTGTATTTTTATTCTAGATTCCTGCAAATGCTTGTAACGTAAAATTTACGTCACATGTATTTTTCTTACAACTCGGCTGAATGGGCCTAATCCCGATGTCAATTTAGAGAGTTTCGTAAAAAAAATATATATAAACTTCACTGTCAGTTTTGACATTTGTCACTTCACGACCTTTTTAAATAGCGAAAACTTTTTTTTGGTCGTAGTTGTTACACGTGGTATGGCGATTTCTTTGTTTATTTAGTGAATATTAGCCCATTTTCTACGTGGAATTACGAAATATTGTGTTTATATTTAGTACTAACAGCCGGTATTGGTAAGTAGTCATAGATTTCTGTTTCCCCGTCCTTTCCACTGATTACAAAATAATCAATGGAAAGGACCCCTCCTGAACCTCCGGATCCCCCGGATTGGCCTTCTACTCCACTAATGATGGCACTTTCTCCTCCGTTATTCACACAGACAGGAGTTAAACGTCGAAATGAAATTGAACCCGAATTGACTAACACACCTAAAAGAGTAATAACAGAAGTAAGGCAGACAAACAATATATTGATAGTGATAAAGGCCCTTTTATTGTACATATTTATAAAACTGAAACAGATCCCTCATCAGGCATATCAATTCATCCCATTAAATTTGGCCAGTTACTAATTAAAAACAAGATTAAAAATATTGTCACTGATGGTATTAAAAAAGTTGGTCGCAATAGAATTTCTGTAGAATTTAAGACCAGTTTAGACGCAAATCAGTTCATAAACAACTCCTTCCTTTCAATCTATAAATATTCTGCACAAATACCTAATTACAATGTTACTCGCATGGGAATTGTTAAAGGTGTACCATCTGATCTATCAATGGAAGAGTTGGTAGAATCGTTAGTAATCCCTGTTAGCTGCGGTCATATTTTGAAGGCAAGACGACTTAATAGAAAGACTGTGATAGATGGCAAAGTGACCTGGGTACCAACTCAAACTGTAGTTCTTACATTCCAAGGACAGGTCCTCCCTAATAAAGTTTTTGTTTACCATACATCCGTGCCAGTAGAAGCTTACTATTTTCCCACTATACAATGTCTAAACTGCTGCAGATTTGGACACATTAAAGTACAATGCCGGTCTAAACCACGTTGCTTCCGCTGTGCTCAACCTCACTATGGTGAATCATGTAGATAGATGGATAGATAAAAAGTTTATTTCTTCAGCAACACACAATTACATCACACAAAAGAAACAAAGAGGAACAAGAAATAGAAATATATCTGTGTGCAGCAGTTGAGAAAAGGGTCTAGGCTCGGTGCACTAAAATCATCTAATGCGGATGAAGCACCGATTTTCAGCCATCACCCTGAATGAGATGAGTGGGGACAAAATAATTTTTTAATATAATCGAATGAATAGTAGTATCGGGAAGATATAATGTCAAAAAATAATATAAATAGAAATAAAAATGGTACACAAAAAAAATCGAGAATAAAAAATAAATAACAATAAAAATTAAATAAAAAAGGCATGTCAAGTATAATTCATGATAAATGATAGTATAGTGTCATCATAATGATAGTATAGGCATGTCAAGTATAATTCATGTTAAATGATGTGTTAGAAGTCAGATATATATTGATAAGAATGTCAAGATAGAAATATTAAGTGTCAAAAAGGTAGCACGGGAAAATTAATTACAAACATCCGTGAAGTATACGCGACTTTTGTAGATCCAGTAAATGGGATTTAAGTCTGATTTTAAAAGCGTGAATTGTAGTAGAACGCCTTAAAGGGGGCGGCAAATCATTCCAACACTTTGTGGCCTGGAATCTGAAGCTACCCCTAAATGCTGCAGTGCGGTGACGGTAACAAACCAGTTCTGGTCTTATGGCTCTTATGGTGTACTTTTTGGATGATTTGAAAAATTTAAGCTTCTCATAAAGATATTCCGGCTGTTGATGCTTTATGACGCTAAACAACAAACACGCCAGATGCAGTTGCCTACGTGACTCCATACGAAGCATATTTGCCGAATTTAAAATTGGTGTAATGTGAGCCCGAGGAGGTACGCGAAAGCAAAATCTACAGCACGCATTTTGTACACGCTGAATCAGTCGGCTAGACTTCGAGAGTAGGCGCGGGCCGATTACCACATCAGCATAGTTAAACCTTGACAGAATTCTCACTAAGAAAATTGCGAATCCGGTATAGTACCTTTAAACGATACATGCACGCTCTGACCATACCCAAGATGTGAGACTCGAACCGCAGTTGGCTATCAAAAATTACTCCTAAATTGCGCGCCTCATCGACCCTCAGCACTGAATGTTGTCCAACAGACACGACCGGATTGGAAGCAACAATGCCATCCACCTGCGCTCTCGAGCCAATAACCATAAATTTAGATTTAGAGGGACTCAAAACCAACCCATTTTCATTGGACCAGTCAGCTATCGCCTGTAAATCCTCATTTAATTTTAAAACAGCCTGTTGAGTTAATGCCGGGTACGTTGAGATATACAGTTGTACATCATCTGCATAGCAATGATAGTTACAATTTTTTATTACGTTGACCATATCTGCAGTATAAATGATGAACAGCAAAGGCCCAAGAATGGAACCCTGAGGCACACCACGTGTAACTACTCTGGGCTCTGATATTATTGTCGAATGATCTCCGGGGTCTCCGTGTAGCTTAACAGATTGGTACCGTGGAAGAAGGTAACTTTCAAACCATTTAACTGAAAGGTCATCCAAGCCGTAGTACACGAGCTTAGATAAAAGAAGACGAAAGTTAATGTAGTCAAAGGCGCGCGAATAATCGAGTAGTGCAAGGATGGTGGCACGACCAATGTCCTGCTGAGAGAGAATATTATCTACAACATCGAGTAAAGCGGTGGACGTACCACGCTTGCGTCGGAAACCTGATTGCAGTCTGGGCAGAACGCCACTATGCTCAAGATAACTGTACAGTTGAGTATACACAGCCTTCTCCAAAATTTTTGACAAAAATGGCAGGACGCTGATAGGCCTAAGATCCTTAAATTCAGATGGTTGGGCAATTTTAGGAAGTGGTGTTACCAGCGCATGCTTCCATCCAGTTGGGAAAGTGCCTGTAGAAATAGATAGATTTATAATAGCAGTTATGACGGCTAAGGTGCATGGCAAAGTCAACAATATCATGTCTCTATTCAATCCATCACTCCCAAAAGCATTGGACTTGATGGAAAAGATGATATCCGTCACCTCAGTCTCAGTGACAGGCCTTAGACTGAATACTGTGCTACTGTGTCGAAATGATTTGAAAAAATCAATATGGGATGGAGATACCTCATTAACACCCTGAAAATCCAAAAAATGCGAGTTGATGCGATTTGGATCCTTAAGGGAATCAGGAAGCGCATTGGCACGACAAGGGTCAACAAGGATTTTTTCTTTTATATTGTTCCAGAAGGACTTGCCGTTACATGACTGGGAGTTAATGTAGTGATCAAAATAGGCATGCTTTTCAGAGATCAAACTTACTTCTACTAACTCCTTTAAATTTCTCCAGGAAGCCCTGTCCGAATCCGACCTACTAATGCGGTACTTTTTGAGTGCATCATTACGTAATTGCATCATAAACCTCAATGTGTCAGTAATCCAAGGCAGAGACTTACCTGGATCAATTTTCCTAGTAACATAAGGAGCATGTTTATCGAAAAGAGTCAATAGTAGCCGCTGGAAACAATCCACTACATCGTCTACAGAAGAAATGGATTCCAAAAACCCCCAATCCATCGAGCACAAATCAGCATTGAAAACGTCCATATCAATGTGTTTAATAGGCCTGAAAGTGATCATGCGTTTAGGCAGTATAGGTTTTTTCACAGTGAGAGTAACATTTACCAAACAGTGACCCATCAAACCCGAAACGTGAGATACTTCCACTTTTCGTACAGGACAATTGGTACAAACCAAATCAATAAGAGTTCGCGATGTATCGGTAAAGTGTGTTGGCTCGGTCACCACCTGCACAAGCTCCATATAATTGAGAAACTGATTAATTTTCAAAGTTTCGCCGCTGTTTAGGTTAAGCATATTAACGTTGAAATCCCCCATCAGAACAACACAGTCATTTTGCCCAAAATATGTTACTGACTCCGTCAACGCCTCCAAAAACACGTCCACGTCAACCCACTGCGGCCTGTAAGCAGTTCCTATAGCGAGAGTGGAACCATTTATTTTAGTAGTGAGCCACATTTGTTCAATATCAGCCTCCGGGTGTTTTAAATAACGGACTCGAATACCACTTTTAATGTAGTATGCTACCCCTCCTCCCCGGCCGGCCCGCATATGTAGCGGCCGCGGCGTGTTCCGCAGTCGGTAGCCAGGCATCGCCGGCGCACGCGCCTCCTGTCCCGACTGCAACCAGGTCTCATTTATGGCAACGATATCGGCATCACATTGCAACACAGCTGCCACAAGATCGTCATGTCCAGTGCTCAAGGAACCGGCATTAAATAGACCCAACTTAAAATATTTAGAGCACAGCATTATTAATAAAGTTGCTACATAGCATATAAGCACATTCAAGGCCCAAAACAATAAACAGAGGAAATTTATCACAAGCATTGACAACTACAATTTCTAGGTGAGTAAAAACTAAAGTGTTATTATGTGCACTGTAATTATAGACAAAATAATTGTATAATAATAATAAATGTCGAAACTGATAAATGTAATTAAATGTCATAGGAAGTGTAATCAAGGAGTTTTTAAAGGTAAACAATACATAACAATAAAAATCAATTAAATTATGTTAATTACGTGTTGGTACGATATATGAATGTCAGTGAAACTTTTTAAAGTAAAAGGAGTTAAAGGAGACTTGAACACAACTGCTACACACAGGACGAAAGCAATGCTGCACAAGCTACGAAACTCAAAATCAACATGAAAGCGTGAATAGCTGACTAAAATTATATAACATATAATACAAGCAAGGAGCAGTAACGAGCAGCCCCGATAAAATAAACTAACTTCTAAACATAAAACGTAAGTATTATAATTAGTAATACACATTAATATCTTATTACATTTAAACTTGATTAATTTGAAAATTGAATTAATAAATCTCATATAAAAAGACACGAATAGATTATTTAGGTGATTAGAATAACAATGAAACATAACATACATAGCATATAGCAATAATGTATAGACATCAACTAAATAAGCAACATTTATATGTATATATAGGCAATTGGTCCATGTCAGGGTTGATATTCGCTTCCATTTAATAGGTGGCGTGGATAAACGGGCGAGGAGAAATAACAAATCAAATATGCTAAATCTTATTCACGATGTAATAATCCAAAAATCACTCAATCGACAAAATCTATAGATAAATTTATAGTCCGCACTTTCATTTAGGTAATAATTAAGACGTTCCACGGAACACGTGATGCACGCGGCGGATGGAAACCGATAATGCCACCAGCGATCCGAGTTACGTCAAGCGAGCTGCCACCCTTACGTCAGTGTCATTCGCTTTGCTATAATTTGATCTGTCAAATCACTTATCGATTATAATTCTAAATCGATTAATTATGAAATCACCGTCATATACATAATGCAATCAATAATAAACCATAACAAAATATTTTTACATTTAAATGACAAACACCCACACATTAAATCAATAAATTCATTTGAATAATTTAATACAATAATTAGAAAATTTATAGAAAATATATAAAACAATTTAAAAACTGAAAATTCTATTTCAGGCCTGAGATGATCCAACGGCTTCAGGGCAAAAAACTCTGATGAGATCCTTCTGAGTACGCAGACGCTGACGAGGAACACCTTGACCAGCATGCTTACGGGAATATACCTTTCCGTCCTTGGTCCAGACGAAGCGCCATACTGACCGCTCACCAATTTCACGCGCCTGACGAAATAGTAGACGGTTCGTCCGCGTCAGCCGCTCATTAATGTAAAATCGACGCGGTGGGCCAGGGAGATCTAGACCTTCAGTGGTAGCTCCACGACGCACACGGGCCGCGTGAAGCAGTTCATCTCGGACTGCACGCCGTACTAAGCGAACAACGATGGGCCGAGGACGGGTCGCAGCTCCGCCCCCACTAACGTCCAGCGACCGACCAACACGAACAGCGCTCACCACATCAAGCTGTTCCAGTTGGACTCCGATTTTCTTCGCCAAGGATATCATGATATGCTGTAGACTCTCACCTTTTTGCTCCGGTATGCATGTAATTTCTATGTCGTTCATGAGTAGCTCTTGGTCACGCTCATTCAACTCTGCCTTTAAAGCGTCAATAGTGCAAGACAGCGTCACCTCACTACTGTTTGGCTCTAGATGGTGACATTCTATCTTGTCCATGCGTGAGGTCAACTGGTCTAATCTGTCCTCACAAAGATCAACTCGCGTCACAATGGCGCCTAATGTTTCGTTAAACGCTTGTACCTCACGACGTATTTCCTGTAATTCCTTACGAAACAAGCGCATTTCTTCAATAAGCAATTGCATATTCCATTGCTTGTTATCGGTATTTTCAGAGGAAGGAACCGGCACACACTCCTCTGACGGGCTCAGCACCACACCACCTCGACGCCGCGAAACTTTGTCGCCATGGCCATGAATAGGTGTATTGCTGTTATCTGCTTTCGGCTCCTTACTTTTGCATGCCTCACACTTCCAATTAGCCCTATGCTGTCCGGTAAGTGTGCTCCGAAAACGCTGTTCCGACACATTAGCACAAATTAAGTCAAAATTTTCTGAACAGACACAGCATCGCAGGTATTGTCTGTCTGTAATAATTTGTAGGAAACCAGCACATTTCAGTTTTCCGGGGGCCATCGTGTTTTTAAATTATCTGGTAAAATCGTTGATATTGTGCAAATTAATTTTTTTTTGTAATAAAAATGAAGAAAAAGTAAAATTCTTCCATAAAACAAAAAAAAAAAGTTTTTTTAGTCGGTTTCGAAATGTGGATTGTAATAATAACAAATCAGAATCACGCAGCCTTTACGCTGTACAGCAACGATTATGCGCAACGAAATAGAGATACAGTGTCGTCCTTTTGTACTGTTGTGTCGAGGTTAACGGCCGAGTGACTGTTTCAAGGTCAAAACACAGCTGATTCAAACATGATTAAAACGGTACAAACTGTCAGTTGATGGAATAATATTGCTGTTTGTATCACAAACACTTTAAACACAAAATTGATTTTCGCACCAATATACGAGTATAGCTTACAGTATGACGAAAAAACTGATAAATAATATGATGAGCAATTATGATATTTGCTATTTATTTTGACTATAATAATGCGGAGTCAACACAAACACGTCAGAACACAGTTAAGCGCCCCGCGCACCATCAATCAATGTAGTATTATTGAAGCACAATCAACTTGCCTTTTCTGTTTAGGCTGTCATTATGCTACTAACAAAAGTTGCCCAGAAAAGTCTCGACAAAGATCTATTAAAATACTCATGTCACAAGATAATATTTCATACCAAGAAGCATCCCAAAGATTTCCCTCAGTGAAAAGATCCTATGCGGATGTAACCCAATCTCCTTTATCGAGGCATCCCCATATTCAGCACACTCAAACATCTCCTAACAAATATCCAACAGGTACAACTTCATACCGAAAAACTGTATTCCTTCCCCCAAGCTCTAGAACCCCATTGAGCCCTGGATATGATCGATTAGCTCATCAGGCTATTATTGAAAACTGTCCTTCTTTCCTTCCAAATGACTGCGCTCTCAATAATGACAACTCACCAATAGAAATCTCCCCAAATGATAACTTGTTAGAAACCCTCTTAACATTTGTTGTAAGCCTTCTAAATAGATTTGATGACATCCCAGTACCGACCAACGTTGCGCAAAAAATCAATCAACTTCACACATTTCTCACTAATAACAAAAATGCCGACGATTATGCAATGGAACTGCAGTAGCATTAATACCAAAACTCATGAACTAAATTATTTTATAAATAAATTCTCCCCGTCTATCTTTGCCTTGTCGGAGACATGGTTGGTGCCTGGTGCAGTATATTGCATATCTGGGTACTCCTGCCTCCGGGATGACAGGAGAGACGGTTATGGAGGGAGTGCATTGCTAGTCAGTTACTCTCTCCCTTTTAATAAAATCAGTTTACCACCCCACAGTGACAGCATTAACGCAGTGGCTGTGAGACTCTTAAACATAACATTTTTATCAATATACATTCCTCCCCAATCTTCACCTAATATTATTATCCCAGAATTAATAGCCATTAGTAGGGTAATATTGGGCATTCTGTCCCCCACTCGTTCGTGTCGGCGTTTTGCCGCCACTCACTCATGGAATGACAGTATGCCCAATATTATAAAAAGATATTACATTCATTTGATTACGTAGTTTTTTGACGAAAATCCATAAAATGTTTCTGATTATTCGCACTTCACATATATAGTCAAATTTGTACAAATTTACTCACTTTATCTAGAACACCCGAAAGAATTGCTTACAACTATGAAATTTATAAAACAATCTGAAACGTTGCAATTGGATAGAATTTGTTCAGATGCTGAGACAGTTATTTCTCGACATGGAAACTTGCTTCCTAAATCAGTTCGGTGTTTATTTTGCGGTCCATCAAACTGTGGAAAAACAAATTTAATAATAGTTCTTCTGTTGCATGAAAATGGATTACATTTTAAGAATGTATATTTATACTCAAAAACACTGTATCAAACTAAGTACATTTATTTAGAGAACGTCTTTAAATTGCTACCTAGCGTTAAGTTTGCAAAATACAGTGATAATGAATTGATTCTCAGTCCACATGATGCTAAGCCCCATTCTGTAATATTTTTTGATGATGTTGCTTGTGAGAATCAAACTAATATGCGAGATTATTTCGCTATGGGCAGACATAAATAGATTGATTGTTTTTACTTAAACCAAACATATAGTAAAATAACAAAACAACTAGTAAGAGACAATGCAAACCTTATAATATTATTCAAACAAGACGATATAAATTTACGACATGTATATGATGAACATGTGAATACAGATATGTCGTGGTCAGAATTTCGGGAAATGTGTTCAAAAATTTGGAAAGATACATACAACTTTTTAGTCATTAATAAAGATTGTGCAAAAAATGACGGTTGCTACAGAATGAACTTCGACACCTTCATTACTTTCGATGAGTAACCAATAAAGTTACTTTCAATCTAGAACATAATTCATTTAAGAAATAAAGCTATAAGATACAACACGCTCCATAACTCAAGCTACTGTTCTTTCAAAATGGAAATGGAATTAAAAGCTGAGGTTGTTCGAGCTGCAGAAGGTGTTAAAAGGAAGCTGAAGGAAATGCGTATGAGGGAATCTTATCAAGAAAACATGTTAAATACAGTTTTTCAACCCATCACTAAACCACTTCATCAAATAATTCATCATAACACAAATCCTTCAAAATCTAAAGTCCATGAAGTACTTAAAGATGACAATTTGAATACAGACTCTGAGAATACATATTTTAAACGTAACGATTCCATATCCGAGTCCCATGATAGCGATTCTGATGAGAATATTGATGAAAATAGTTTCGATGGTCAAAATAAAAATAATACAAGCGATACATCGTTTGCAACAGTCGAGTCCGTCCACAGTCCTAACTGAGATACTTTGTCTTGGTCATTATCTTCGGAAGTTTTTGAGGATGTTCCATTTGGTGTCAGAAGAGAACGAGGTAAACTATTGATGGGTAACTCACGTGTGGAAGTTCACGAGGAGAATATATCCGTAGCAGGTCGAGTATACAAAAAAACTCCTGGATTATATGATCTTTTGTTCAAGAGAGTTCCTGAATTAAATTTGGTTACAGAAAAGATTCGCAAGTATATAAAGCATTGTTGTTAGAAACAAATGCTCATCGAAGAGATTATGATCCAAATAAACTAATAAAAACTAATCGAGGTCGAAAGTATTTGCAAATTATAAAACCGCTCTTTAAGTTACGCAAACCGTCAACATCTTCTGTTTCTTCTAGAACAGAACAATTAAGTGAAGAAGAAGCAACAATGCTTTATATGCTTCACGAACAATCCTTGGATAATAATGTCGTTCAGTGGAAAGGACATGAGGTGTATATAACTCGATCCAGATGATAATAAGTGCTCTGCAATCGCGGACTTCTCCACTTGACGATTTTTGACCGCTGCTATGTGTTCTCTTACACGTTCGGCGATAGTCCGCTTCGTTTGTCCGATATATGAACTACCGCAGCTGCAGTCAATTTTATAAACGCCAGGTTTTTGGTAAGGAATACTATCCTTTGGTGATCGCAATTGGTGTGACATTTTTGATAAAGGAGTAAAAATGGTGTCTATAGAAAAATTTTTCCTCAAAATGGAACCAATTTTGTCCGTTACCCCCTTAACATAGCCTAAAAATGCCCGTTGCCTGGGAACCTTAGGTAGTCTTCGGATAGGGTATGACCTCCTTGCGCTGTATCCATTTTTACTTAGCACGTCCTGTACATGGGACAACTCATCTGCTAAGAAGTCAGTATTACATAATGCGTTAGCCCTGTTAATAAGAGTTGTCTCCACAGAACGTAGGTGTTGAGGATGATGATGAGATGAAGCGTGGAGGTACTTGTCTGTGTGTGTTGGTTTCCTGTAGACAGTGTGTTTCAGGGACCCATCAGCTTGCGCCATGACTTTAACATCCAGAAAGGGTAAGGTTTTGTCACTCTCTAACTCATAGGTGAACTTGAGATTCGGATGGATATTATTGACGTGTGTAAGGAACTGCTCAATCTCCTGTTTGTCGCCCTTCAGGATACAGAACACATCGTCTACATACCGTTTCCACATACGGATCCCATGTGACTGGTAATCTATCAATGACTCGACATGTTCCATCCATATATTGGCCAAAAGTGGCGCTACGGGGCTACCCATGGCGACACCATCAATTTGAAGGTAATGTTTGCCGCGATATAGGAGATAGCTGCCATCTAAACAGTTCCGTAATAGAACCATGTACCCTTCCGGTATATCGTTTTGTCTAAGTTTCATCCTAACAACCTCTAGACAGTCCTTAACTGGAACTTTGGTGAACAGCGACTCAACATCAAAACTCACCATTACGTCATCCGGATCCAGTTTTGTATCATCAAGGATCTGTACAAAATGACGCGAGTCCTTCACAAAGGATGTTGTAGTGCCCACAAGCGGTTGCAGTACGGAAGCAACGTGTTTTGCCAAATAATAAGTAGGTGAGTCAGAACGAGAAGAACAAATTGCATGTATCTTTTAGCTATAACGGTAGTTATAACTAGGTGGGAAAGACTTTAGAAGATGTTTTGAATACTTATAATAATAGCAGGCATAGTGTCACTGCACATAAACCAGTTAATGTAAATTCGATAAATGAAACAAAGGTTAAGAATAACATCGAAAAGTTTTTTAACAGACGAATTAAATCACAAAGGAATAAATTTCAAAAAGGTGATTTTGTTAGAATAAGCAAATACAAAAGCAGTTTTGAAAAGGGTTATACACCGAATTGGTCAACAGAATTATTTATTATTAAATCGGTCAATAAAACTGATCCTATTACATATAATTTACAAGACCAAAGGAGTCAACCAATATTAGGAACGTTTTACCAGGAAGAGTTACAAAAAACTAATCATCCTGATGTTTATTTAATAGAAAAAGTAATTAAAAAGAACGGTAATAAATTGTTCGTTAAATGGTTAGGTCTCCCTAATAGTGAAAACAGTTGGATTGATCGCAGTTCAATCACTATATAATATAAGAGTTAAATAGCATTTGTTGTAATCATTGCATATCCAGATATGCAAGGAGGAGGACTGGTCAACAGTATAATTGACAGTTTACCATTTGAACTACATTTACCAGGATATAACTATTGTGGACCAGGAACCAAGTTTAAAGAAAGATTAGCGAGAGGTGATAAAGGAGTCAATGAATTAGACGAAGCCTGCAAATTTCATGATATTGAGTACATAAACACCGATTCAAACAGTAGACATAAAGCAGACTTGGAACTACTCAGCATGGCTAAGAGACGATTGCATTCGAAAAAACGCTGGAAGAGGTGAAAAACTAGCGTCATGGTTAGTTAGTAAAGTTATGAAAGCTAAAGTAAAAAGTGGTTCTGGAGTAAAAAAAATTAAGACAATTGTATCGAAAATTCAATCTCAAATAAAAAAAATCAAACCAAAGAGCCATACAGCTGCAATTAAGTATGTATATGAAGCTGCTAAAAAATGCTTTCCCAAAAATTGTCATTTTCGTCTACCGTGAATAATACCGATTCCAAAGACAGGAGGAATATTACCTCTGATACCCATTTTTGCGGGATTTTCTGCTCTAGGTGCATTAGCTGGAGGTGCGGCAGGTGTTGCGAAAACGGTAAATGAATACAAAGCTGCACAACAAAATTTAAAAGAATCAGAACGTCACAATAAAACCATGGAAGCTATTGCATTGGGAAAAGGTCTTTACATCAAACCGTATAAAAACGGCAGTGGTTTATTTATAAAAGTTCAAAAAACTAATTTCGCAGTTACCCAATAAAGCTTTATCTAATATTGAGTTAATGAAATATTCTAGAAATATACCCTATTTTCGAGGAGTTTATATGAAAGATAGATTACCAACTAAGTCAAAACCAATAGAATGTGGAATCGTTCATTTAGATAATCATAATAACAATGGTACGCATTTTGTAGGTTATGCAATAATAAACAGTTATTGTGAATATTTTGATAGTTTTGGTGATTTGAAACCACCAAAAGAGTTATTGAAATATTTCGGTCATCGGGATATTTATTACAATTATAATCGATATCAAAAATATAATAGCGTTAATTGTGGACATTTATGTTAAAAATTTTTGCACAACTTTTGGGATCAAGTTAGTATATATTGACAGACTTGATTTTTATATATATGTTAACTAAAACCTCACTTTCAATCATCAAACTATTTATTCACTAATTTGCATACATCACACATAGCTATCAATAATCACAACACTTTATTTTATAATTTACACTAGTTGTCACAGCGCGAGCGGAACTAAGACTGCCATGCTTAGGTCGGTTGCTTGCTTATATAGTCGCCATCTTGCACGTGAACGTCATTGTGCGCCGCAAGATGGCGTCACCGGCGTCAACTTCCGGTCGATTAATGTTGATTTCATTAAGTTGCCAACACGGCCATTCTGCAAGGCGTTTGCCCCAGACGCCACAATTTTATGGAATATACTGAAACTGATAATATGAAATTAAATATGAAATAATGTAAATGTCACACGTATAATGTTCAGTCTTCTTAACATGTTCACATACTGATCGCAAACAGAATATTTTGAAACTGAAGACCACTTGCACTTAAAGGGAATTTACCACACTTAAGAGACCAAGTTCGTCTTTGTTTCCGTGACGACTAAACTGAAGACCACTTGCACTTAAAGGGAATTTACCACACTTAAGGGACCAAGTTAGTCTTAGTTTTTGCAACCACTCGCACTCAAAGGGCAATAACCTCACTTAAGCATACCGAGTTGGTTCAACACGTCCTACCTCACTTATATACGAGTCAGTATGTTTACACGCATGAACTATATTTAGGTAACTTATTTATTTACCTTGGAATACCGACGGTTTTAGGTATTTTTAATTTCTATTTATTAAAATAACAAGTCAGTTACAGGAAATATTTAAAAGTTATATGTTATTATTAGTAGTTTAACATATACTTAATAAAGGTGTAAGGTAATGCGGTCATATTGTTACTAATATCACACATAAGTAACTGTTTCCACATTTGTTTGTCTGTTAGAAAACTACTTGCACTTAAAGGGACTCTGCCGCACTTAAGAGACCAAGTTAGTCTTCCACCCTGCACAATAGAGCCACTTGCACTCAAAGGGATATACCCACTTGAGCGTACCAAGTTCACTCACAATTATGCCTATGTACCTTTCAATATGTTTACAACAATTATTAATGTGTGACATAAATATAAGTTAAAGCATTTTATCTTGACTCGCAAACCTTACGTGTATACTCGTATTACTTTATAAACCAAATTGTTATGCCTGATGTAATATTTTACTTGTATACATAATTTTTTTTTTTTATGTGTTCTATTTTTAATAAACTATGAATTAGGTAAGATACCAAAAACAGTATATTAAGGTGTTTACCTTGCCAACACGAATATCTATTATATACATAATATAATCACGTAATTATTCAGATTCATTCCAGTTGTCTATTTTAATCCACGGCTTCATATTTTCAGCCGCTATCACGCCAGTATACTTTTTAAAGGATCTTTCACTTCCTTTAAGATCCGTTACCTCATATCTGTCATTTCCCACAAGTTTTTTGACTTTGAATGGACCCAAGTGGTCTAAATGAAGTGTATGAAAAGGTTGAGCATATTTTGGCATTGGAAATAATTCGCCTTCCTTGGCACCCCCTTTGTTTTTGAAGTATATACAATTTAAACAATTTTTTATGTACTTTTTTATAATACGACGCATGTGGGGAAACCAGTAAAACTTTGATATTCTTTCTACAGTTTTGTCTACAGAAAAATGTCCAATGTCATCATGGTTGTATTTAATTATTTGCCAAATACATTTTTTTGGTACCGACCATCGACGACCCTTTGCTGTTCTTCTGTAAACTTTTGACCCAAGCAATTCGTATTTGTCAAAAACATCTCTATTTTGGTCGGCCTCTCCCGATTCTAAAATTGATTTTAATTGTTGAATTTTAGAGTCTTGTGTTTGCACTAACAGCAACCAATCTGCTTCAGTAATGGACATAATGATTTCAACTTCAGACTTTTCCCCCCGAAACTACAGGATTTCGACTTAATGCATCAACATGCAGCATACGTGTACCTGCTCTATGGACAATCTATCTATATATATATATAAAATGAATCGCAAAATGTGTTGGTAAGCGCATAACTCAACAACGCCTCGACCAATTTGGCCAAATCTTTTTTTAAAATGTTCGTTGAAGTTCAAGGATGGTTTTTACGGCGAGAAAAATTAGAATTATTGCTGGAAAAACCCTAAAAATAGCCCTTTTCTTTTTCCCATACAAATGATTTGTAACTAAAACGTAGTCAATTTGAGCTTTATTGCTATGGTATAAAGTTCATATTAAATTACAAGCACTCACTGTTGTCTAAGCAATGTAGGTGTGTTCCTAACGTCAAAGATCATATCTATCAAAACAATGTGCGTGTGTGCGTTGGAGCACAGAATACATAGTTGGAGGAGTTTAATGTCGCGTTCCGAAACTCGCGTTTCTTTTGTATTAGTTTCGGCACGCAGAATTTTTTTAAATACGTAGGCAAAAAAAAACTGCCACATTACAAATCTTTTTGACAGGACGAAGTCTGTCGGGTCAGCTAGTTTCAAATAAAAATTCTTGTGTAGCTAATACCCATCGAGCTATGCGTGGGACAATATTTTTTTTTTTAGTGAGCGCATATCGTACAGCACTGCAGTCAGTTATGATTTTAAAATTTGAACCTAACAGATATAGGCGGAATTTTTGGAGCGAACAAATAATTGCCAACAGTTCTAATTCAAATGAATGGTATAATTTTTCATTTTCGGTAGTTTGCCTACTATAATAATGGACTGGTTTTTCTCCCTCATTTGTAATTTGCATAAGTATTCCTGCAATACCCTCTCGACTAGCATCAGTGTATAAAACACTATCTCTATTGGGATCAAAAATAGACAGGAAATTATCTGATGTTAATTTATTTTTTAACGATTGAAATGTCTCTTCTTGTTTGTCTTCCCAAGCCCAGGTAGTATCCTTCTTTAACAGTTTTGTCAAAGGCACCAAAATCATTGCGCAATTTTTAATAAATTTCCGAAAATAGCTTATTAGACCAATGAACTGTCGAAGTTGGTGTACTGTTTTGGGTCTTGGAAACTGCCTAACTGATTCTAATTTCGCTTCATTTGGCATAATTTTCCCAGACTTTACTCGATAACCTAAGAACTCTATTTCACTTTTGAAGAAATGACACTTTTTTTAGATTCAGAGTCAAACCATTCATCCTAAAAATTTGCAATATCTGTTCTAATAACTTCAAATTTTCTTCCACCGTATTTGTTACAAGATAAATATCATCTAAATAACTATTACATTGTTAAACCTTAAATTACCTAAAACTTTATTCATCATATATTGAAAACAAGATGGTGCATTAACTAAACCAAAGAGGAGTCTGAGAAACTCATAATGGCCATCTTCCGTGATGAATGCAGTTTTGGGTATTGAATTCTCGTTCATTAATATTATAACCACTTTTGAAATCAAGACTTGAAAAACATTTGTGACCAGAAAGTCTATTAATAAGGTCATCAATACGTGGCATAGGGTACTTATCCTTAATAGTTATTTTGTTTAATAACCGATAGTCTATACAAAGTCTTTTTTCTCCATTTTTTTTTTTTTGTTACAAGAAGTGCGGGGCTCGCATAAGACGATCTACTTTCGCGTATGATGTTATTTTCTAAAAGTTCATTTACTATATCACGTATTATTTTTCTATCGTTATTAGAAGTCCTAAAAGGTCTGCACTGAATCGGTTGTATATTGTTAACGTTAATTTCCATTTCGTGATGATTAACTTTCCCTAACTCTTTAGTATTGAGTGCTACACAATCTCTATATATACTGAAAATACATTTTAACTCGTTATGATGAGAGTCGGTGTCTAAATCTAGTTCATTGATACTTTTACAGGATTCGCTGTACCCTATTGCATAATGAAACCTAAAGGTATTTCCTACACGTATGTACATCAAATCTGATCGCTCAGTTACATTCCTACCTATCAAAATATCATAATCCATCAAATCATCAAGCACATAAATGTCAATTTGCGTTAAAGCTATAGAGTCCATTTCTAAATCAACGGTTATCTTATGACTCACAAATTTTGAGGATTGTTTAGAAAATCCTTGCAATAAAATCGGAGAGGATAAAGGACTAATTTCAAAGCAATTATTCTTTGCGAATGACTCTGACACTAACGAACAACTACTTCCAGTATCTATAAAAGCTTCACACTTCACGTGATTTAGTATTATATTTTTAACGAATTTGTTACGAGGGTTGGGGGTAGAAATAAATTTAGTTTCGTGCGTTTCGGTTTTCGTCAGTTTTTTGTGAAAGCATACAGCTTCTAAATGTCCCCTTTTCCCACAGAAGTCGCATTTATTTTTATCACATTGATTTCGTTTATGATTCCCACCACAAATGAAGCATTTTAACGATTTACGTTGTATGTTCTGCATGGTCGCTAGTGAACCAGATGGAACAGTTTGATCTATTATGGTTATACTACCTCCATTTGTGGAGGAAGTAGTTGGTTGTGCGACGGTTTGTCGTGGTTGGTTTTCACAAGGAACATTTGAAGATTTAGGAAATTTGGATTTGTATATTCGACCATGCAAAAAACTTGCTAGATTATCACATGTTGTAAACTGATTAGCGTCTATTGATGCTAATAAATTTGCCTCTCCTATGTTCCCTAAAATAATAGATATAATATCTTGTTGTGTAAAGTTTAGTGACAAACGATCGATTTTACATTTTTGATCAAAGTAAAAATCGTATAAAGATTGATTTTCTATGGGTTTTTTATCGAGTATTTCTTTTAGAAGATCAAAAATATTTCTCCTACTTTGAAAACAAGCCGATAGCTTTATTCGCCAATCTTTCCATTTCCAAGATGGCCACTGATATTCAGTATGTAATAAGGAGTCGTACCATGTTTTAGCGGAACCTTTCAATTTGTTCAAAGCTTGATAGCGAATCACTTCATCCGACCAGGCAAACGTTTGAGAGTAAGATTCGATAATATTAAGCCATGCATTTACGTCGTCTATTAACGGGTCAAATTCTGGTATGATATTGCACAATATTAAGCTGTTGTTTGTACTTACAGTCGCGGTGTCAGTTTTGTGTGCTACCTTTTTCCTTTGTCTCGGTGAGGGCGACGGTGTTCGAGCGCTACTCGAGCTACTCGACGTCGAACTCGAGCGTCTTTCGCGACGTTTAGAGCGCTTCCTGCGAGAGCCCATTGGCGCCTAATATCCCACTTCTGATGTTAACTAAAACCTCACTTTCAATCATCAAACTATTTATTCACTAATTTGCATACATCACACATAGCTATCAATAATCACAACACTTTATTTTATAATTTACACTAGTTGTCACAGCGCGAGCGGAACTAAGACTGCCATGCTTAGGTCGGTTGCTTGCTTATATAGTCGCCATCTTGCACGTGAACGTCATTGTGCGCCGCAAGATGGCGTCACCGGCGTCAACTTCCGGTCGATTAATGTTGATTTCATTAAGTTGCCAACATATACATTTTCACGATGTCTTTCACATTGTCTATAACTGGCAAAAGTTCCATATTAACCACGAACTACTCACCAACTTTAAATCTGAATGGTGATTATGAATGTGCATTATTGCATTTCTCTACTTTTAATTCTATACCGAATATCACTAAAGCTAATAACAAATTTCACTATGGTACTAATGAAGTGGTTGAGATTCCCGAAGGAGCTTATGAACTACAAGATATTTACGATTTTTTTAAAGTTTGAAGTAAAAGATTGTGATTTAAAGTTATATTGCAATAACAATACACTAAAGACAACTATATTCTGTACTAAAGATATTCATTTTGAAAAACACGATTCTTTCGGAGAATTGCTGGGTTATAGTAAGGAAGTCCTAAAAAGTCATATATTACATGAGTCACTTCTTCCCGTAAAGGTTTTATCGACGACTGTGGTGAGAGTCGAATGTGATATCATAAGCGGGTCGTATATAAACGTTGAACCAAGTAATATAATACATGAGTTTGCACCCACGGTACCTCCGGGTCATAGAATAATAGACATACCAAAGAATACTATATATTTTCCAGTGAACAGAGATACTATCAATAGTAACACCATAAAAATTCTAGACATTTATAATAATTCTGTTGACCTTCAAGGAGAAGAAGTGAATTTATACTTACATATAAAGAAACATGATTGATTACAATAAAAACGTATAATCTCATAGTCACAAGTTTAGTGGTATTCGATCACTTCGCAAGAACACACATTCTTCTGCTAATATTAAACTAACTCCACAAAATAAAGCATTTTTGAAATTGATTGGATTGTTAAAATGAATATTCTAAATATTACAAATCCGCCTGCATATGACAATTCTATAGAGTGCATAGAAACTCATTCTTATAAACCATACATAACAAGTTTCAATAGAAATGATGAAATAAGAATACCGATAAATCAACAAGACTTATATGTGCTTCCAAGTGCAAGCACCTTGTATATTGAAGGAGTGGTAAATGTCATCAAATTTGGAGATAAGGGTACAAAAGAAAAAGTGCCCGCTTTTCATTTTACTAATAAAGTGTTGATGTACTTGTTTCAAGATATACGTTTTGAGCTAAACGGTGTTGAAATAGATAAAGTGAAAAATGCTGGTGTAACAACTACTATGAAATCTTTACTCTCCATGAATGAAAGTGAATCGAAGATATCTGAAGTCTGGAGTTGGAATATACAGGGTTTAAAAAATACTATCGGTGGTCACTTCTCTGTATCAATACCACTAAGTAACATACTAAGATTTGCTGAAGATTATAAAAAGATTATAGCAAATTGTAAACATGAGCTTGTTCTATTACGAAGCAATACAAACCTCAATGCTTTAAAACTTAATAACGATGAAGTAATAGATAGTATTGATATACATAAAATAATTTGGCGTGTTTCTCATGTCAAAGTATCTGACAGAGAAAAAATCAATTTACTCAAAATTCTGGAAAAAGATAAACCAATTCAATTGACGTTTCGGAACTGGGATCTTTACGAATACCCAATGCTACCAAAGACCATTACACATACATGGTCAATTAAAACTTCTACTCAGATTGAAAAACCTAGGTATGTTATTCTCGGCTTGCAAACTAATAGAAAAAATAATGGATCAAAAGATATGTCCCAATTTGGTCATTGTAATCTACGTTATGTTAAGGTTTATTTAAATTCTATTTATTACCCTTATGAAAGCTATAATACCCATTTTGCAAAGCACAACTATGCCTTAATATATGAACAATTCGCAAATTTTCAGCAGTGTTATTATTCGCGTAAATCGAGTTGTTTATTAAGTGCTCAAGAATTTAGAGAATATGCACCATTATTTGTAATCGATTGTTCAAGGCAGAACGATAATATAAAAACAGGACCCGTTATTAACATTCGCTTAGAATTAGAGAGCCATAAGGAGATACCGGACCAGACATCAGCATATTGTTTGATTTTAAACGATTGCATAGTCGAATATAAACCTCTTAGTAATATAGTTCGTAAAATATCATGACTTCTACTTTTTTTGTCGATATTCAAGGATTTAAAGATTATCAAAATAAGTTCATTTTAAAAGAATTAGCATTGTCGACGAAGAATATTTCTCAGGTTTTCTTAGTAAAACCACCCTACCCGTATTCAAAGTTAACCGTGGATGAAAAAAAGAAAGTGAGATGGATTGAACGAAATAGAGGTATCACGTGGAGTGAAGGAAATATTGACTACAGAGAATTCAAAAGACTTATCATTCCAATTTTACAAAACAAAACTATAATAATGAAAGGATTAGAGAAACAGAAATGGATAAAGGAATTGTGTGAAAACTGTTTTTTGATAAATATTGAAGAAAAAGGTAGTCCTAATTTTTTAGATCTGTATAAAACATATTGTAAGTGTGAATCTAATTTTAATTGTTTAGACCATAAAAAAGAATGTGCATTAAAAATGTTGCTTAAAATGCTCAAATAATTGTGTGTAATAATGTTTAATAAAATTGAATTTATAAGAAAAAGTGTATTTTTAAAATTAAAACCTTTCTATTATTTTGCATATCTGTACCATTCTCGAGTCAATGGTGATTAGGAAATTTCGTAAGCATCCGTTGATGCCACTACGACAACTTTAATCGTGAAAATTATGAAAATGTCAAATTGATAAAATAAAACAGAGAAAATATGTTTTAGGGTTTATATTTCAAAATAATATAAAACTAACTACTACTAAATCTAATAAGTCACTTAAAAATTATTGTCACATATTTTCTTACTTATATTTCTAATTAATTGTTCCGTTTGTTCCATAATTGGATCATAATGATCAGCCACTACATACTGACTGCTGTACAGTATTTTTTCGTTGTCACTTTCACTTTGCACTATGCTACTGTTTTCCAAGTCAACAATCTCCACTTTGAAAACCTCGTTTAGGTTCATTAGTGTAAATGTAGGATCCCACACTATGTAGGTACGTTCGATCTTTTCGAAGGCACCACTGCACATTCTTCTTGAGCTCTACGTTTTCCCCTTTTCTTCTTTGGTTCTCGTTGAAGCTTAGCCAATTCTGGGAACATTTCGTCAAAACCAGCAAGAAGATCCTGAGCATTTTGCTCAAACAAACTGCATGAATTAATTTCGTTTTCCATTTGTAATTTAACTTAATATCGTGTTGATATCACAATGACCAATTGTAGAATGTTTCAGAAACCACATAAATTGCTAATAAGGTGATGTACCTACTGACAGTACAATAATGCTGATTTAATAATAAAATCAAGTTCATGTAGCAAAGCATATTCAGCAATATTTATTTCCTGCAGTTACACCTAAAACCTTGATTTGATTTTAAACACATGCATCTATTGAATGTAAAGTTTTATATTTTATTTAATAATAACAACCGGAATTTTAATAATATTACACTTCTTTATAGAATTGTAGTTACATTAACCCTATTATAATAATATATAACAAATAGTTAAAGTACTAATGTAACTTACCTAATATAATAAAATAACCTAAAAAAGAGACATTTTAAAACGTTAACCAACATAATAAGCCAACCGTTACAATATATTAGAACTACCTCAAGCAGTAGTGGATATTCTATCAGATGATATCAATCTTTTGATATTCTATCAGATGATATCAATCTTTTATCATCATTACCAGAGAGAGCAATTTTGTTAACACCTCTCGTAAAGATTTCATGTTTGATGGATTTAAACAAAATATTTTTTTTACGTATTATATTCGCGTTTAAAAGTACTGAATTCATAGTCACTCATATTCAGGTCGCGAATTACATATGATTTGACCCCTTTAGCTTTTTTTATAACTTTATCGAAAGTTTTTATACAATACAGTTTTAGATCTTAGCCCAACAAAATCAGATATCAATTGTTCTCCCATTTCATCTTTGAATAATCCGCTAGGCTAATAAGACAGGCTTTTTTATTTTTTATAAACTTTGCTAAGTCTATAAAAAGTTGATCCGCTCAGTGGTTGAAATTTATGTTTATTTCAAAATGAGAATATGTAAAAAAGTCCAACCACTATCTTTACATTGAAATTCTTCATAATTCTTAACCAGAGAGATTTCTTATATTTAAAAAAGATCATTAAAATTATAATTTAAATGGATTGAAAAATTTTTCGTTGCAAATGATTTAAGTTCCTCTCTGTCGTCTTTTATTAATAAAAACATGGAATATAGTTCAAAGTTGACTTTAAGACAGGTATGAATTTGCAACGATTCATCTAAAAGGACTTCAACTTTAGAACGAAGAATATCTAAGAATGAATTTATAGAATAAAGTTCCTTGTCTTCACGGGCTCCTATTCTATAAGCAGCAATCGCCACGAAATGCCGACTTTATATAATTGTACCCCATCGCAATAAGGAGAACTATTATTGTTTTTATGCTTGTTACTTCGTAAGTGTCCTACTCACAACACCTACTGTCTATTGTCGTATTACAAGATGTACAAAAAGGCATTATTACGAATAAGCGGTTGACTATTAATAAAAAAATTTAAAAAATCTATTATACTGAATCGATATGGGATATTATGATTGTGTTTAAAGTGTCTCATTAATAAATAAATATAATTTATTGATTTAATTTATTTTACGCTACGCTTAATCTCTAATTTATCACTATAAAAAACAGGATTCGCGTCCTCAAATAAGAGGTTCGTTTCTTTTACAAATCGCTGTAAGTGTTTCCACTGCGTCGAGTCGTTTTCCAGTAAACAGTTCAATCGCAGCAGAGCCTTCTTCCAGCGTTCGTCTGGGAGACTGGTTTTAACGTCGTCTCGGTGGTACACTTTCAGTTCCACATAGAGGTCACCGGTTGTAGAGGCGTATCGACGTTGGGAACCTGTTGTATATTATTAATATAATGTAGGTAGGTGAATTTATCCATGCGCAAGCGCGGTGTATATCTTGTTCAGTTCTCAATAAACGATCGTTACGACACAACGACTTTTATTTAACATTGGCGACGAGGAAAATACGGAATAGTAACGTAGTGCATAATACAACTGGTTGTGTCGGGGATTTGTATTAATAGAAAGCAAGATGTCGATCGGTAAAATCGGAGATTTCGATATAACGACTGGGAACTGGAGTGCGTACACCGAACGTGTAGAAATGTATTTCCTCGCGAATAAAATAACAGACGAGGCCAAATTGCCCACACTGATAGCGGTAATGGGAGAAGCAGCATACGAGTTGCTTGCGACACTCGCGAGCCCTAAAAAGACGTCCGCACTCACGTACAAGGAGGCAGTGGATTTATTGCAAGCACATCTACAGCCAAAACCGTCTACATTAGCCGAAAGGTACATATTTCGGCAGAGGCGGCAAAATACGGACGAATCCATCGCCAAATATGTTGCGGAATTAAAAAAACTGACGAGATATTGTGATTTCGGAGGGCAGCTCGAAGAAAACATACGGGATCAATTTGTATGCGGACTTCGAAGTGAAATCATAAGGCAAAGGTTATTTGCAGAAGAAGGACTCGATTATAAGAGAGCTATCCATCTGGCGATGTCACTGGAAGCAGCGGAACGGGACGCGAACGCGGTGAAATATAATAAATTGATGGCTACAGAAACGGAAGTGAATATGGCGAATATTAACAAATGTCTCGTGTGCGGGAATTTTAATCATCGATCATCAGCATGTAGATACAAGAATTTTCAATGCAGTGGGTGTCATAAAAAAGGGCATCTCAGAAGAATGTGTACCGAAATGCGGGTAGGTACGATGTCTAACTCAACGGTCGCACAGCGAGGCGTCGACGCTGGCGGCACCTGGAAGTCGCGTCGTGGACGAACGCGGCCGAGCGCCGACGGAACGAGCCGAGGCCGAGATCGCCGCACGGGTGGCTCGGCAGCGACGGCAGCGAGCAGCAGCGGTGCTACGTACTGGGTGCGCGAACCGAATGTCGATGACGACAACACCGAGGAAGAAAATCTCGAGGAACCAATGTATCAAATGTCGTTGACAAAGTATAAGCCGGTTCGTATGTCACTATTAGTACATAATAAACAATTACAAATGGAAGTCGATACGGGATCAGCTTTGTCCTGTATTAGTGAATCGACCTACAATGAGTTGTATAATAATTTAGAATTGCATCCTTGTAAATTAAAATTAAAGTTTTATGATGGTTCCGTAGTGCGGCCATTAGGCTACTTATCGACGAGTGTTCAATATAACAGGGTGAATAAAATATTAGATTTATATGTCATCAATAACGGATCGACAAACCTGTTAGGCAGACAATGGTTATCTGAATTAGATATCGATATACCTAAATGTAGCTTAAATAGTCTTAAAGAACATTCGGTTATTAGTAATATAGACTCGATTGAAAATATTATTTCTAGACATAAAGAACTGTTCGATGGTACACTGGGAAAATACACGGGTGGATCGGTGAGCCTGGGGGTCAGACCAGGAGCAGAACCCATGTACTGCGCGGCGCGCCCCTTGCCGTATGCGTTGCGCGCGCGCGTGGATGCCGAGCTGGACGCGATGCTGCGCGCCGGCGTCGTCGAGCCGGTGGACCGGTCCGACTGGGCCACACCGCTAGTTATCGCACGGAAGGCTGACGGTGGTATTCGCTTATGCGCGGACTACAAGGTAACACTCAACCGTGTTTTAATGGTCGATAGGTACCCGGTTCCGAAAATAGATGATTTATTTAGTGAGATGGCAGGAAATATTTTTTTCTCTAAACTTGATCTCTCACAAGCCTATAATCAATTAGAGCTTGATGAGCAATCAAAAAAGTATACAGTGATTAATACACATAGAGGGCTTTTCAAATACAATCGCTTAGTGTATGGGTTATCATCGAGCCCAGGAATATTCCAAAAATTCATGATGAATTTATTTAAAAATATCCCTGATGTAGTAGTATTTTACGATGATATTTTAATTAAAAGTAAATGTATTAGCAGTCATATAAAGACTTTAGACCGTGTATTTAATGTATTGAAACAAAATGGATTAAAAATAAAGAAAAGTAAATGTAATTTTTTGGTTAAACAAGTACATTATTTGGGGTTCGTTATAGATAAATACGGAGTGAGGGTCAATACCAATAAGATTAAAGCGATCACAGAGATGCCAAACCCTAAAAATGCTTCAGAACTCAAATCATTCTTAGGAATGGTTAATTTTTACGGAAAGTTTATTAAAAAATTAAGTACTTATTTAACGCCATTGTATGACTTATTAAAAAAGGGTAACCGTTGGAGATGGAATAAATTACACGAATCTGTATTTAGAAGGTCAAAGATAAATTATGTAGCACAGAAGTACTCGCACACTTTGACATGTCCATGCAGTCTATAGTAACGTGTGACGCTAGTGCGCGCGGGCTGGGCGCAGTGTTGGCGCAGCGCGCGCCCGGCGTGAGCGGCGAGGAGCGCGTCGTTGCCTACGCGTCGCGCGCGCTTACGCGAGCTGAGAAACACTATAGTCAAATCCACAAAGAAGCGCTAGCGATTATTTTTGCAATAGATAAATTTCATCAATATTTATATGGAAGAAATTTCACTTTACGCACTGACCATAATCCCTTAATTTCGATTTTTGGGCCTCAAGTAGGTATCCCAAGTACAGCTGCGAGTCGTTTACAGCGTTGGGCGATTAAGCTCTCTGCATACGACTTCAATATAGAATACGTCCGTACAGACAAGAATACAGCGGATGCCTTATCTAGATTAATAAAAGAACGCTATTTAGAAACAGCAGCGGAAGAAAAAGATACACCCGAACAAACTTACTTACACTTTGCAATTGAGTCATTATTATTAGATTACAATATTTTAAAGAGGGAAACTAGGTCTGATCCTTTGTTAAGTAGAATTTCGAGTTATATAAATGACGGTTGGCCCTCAGAGATTCATATAAAGGAGCTAAAGCCATTTTATAACAGAAAAACAGAACTCTATATGGAGTTAGGCTGTATTATGTGGGGTCAGCGAGTTGTTATACCTACTTCGTGTAGGAATAAGGTTCTCGCGGAGTTACACGACTCACATATGGGTATTGTGAAAACAAAAGCATTAGCCAGGTCATATGTGTGGTGGCCCGGGATAGACGAAGCCGTGGAGGCGACATGCCGTGCGTGCGAGGTTTGCGCCACGGAGGCCGACGCGCCGCCCCACCACACGCCACGCTCGTGGCCCTGGCCTAGCAGCCCCTGGTCGAGAATAAATGTTGATTTTCTTGGGCCTATAGAAGGAATGACCTATCTAATCGTTGTTGATGCTTGTTCAAAATGGATAGAAGCAATTAGAATGAATGGTATTTCGTCACAAATGGTTATCACTAAATTGCTAGAAGTGTTTGCAAGGTTTGGTTTTCCAAAGCAACTCGTCAGTGACAATGGCCCACAATTCGTTAGCGAAGAGTTTAGTAAGTTTTTGATAAAAAATGGTATTGAGCATATTTTTTCAGCCCCTTATCACCCGGCTTCTAACGGAGCCGCGGAAAGTGCCGTAAAGATTTGTAAGAAAACTATTAAGAAAGCTTTATTATCAAAATTGGATGTTCATTCAGCTTTATGTAATTTTTTATTAACCTATAGGAATACAGAACATTATGTAACAGGCGAGAGCCCAGCTAGAATACTATTAGGTAGGAATCTACGTATGCGGCTCGACTGTTTAAAACCAGACCGCTCCGCCCGAGTCATCCAACATCAAGCGAAAGTGGAGACGGGAGCGGGAGGCGTCATTAGACATTTTGAACCCGGAACTCTAGTTTGGTATAGGAATTACAGAAGTACAAAAAAATGGCTTCCAGGAAAAATTATTAACAGATTAGGTAGTACGAATTATCGTGTAATAAATGATACAGAGGGAACCGAGGTACATAGACACATCGACCAATTAAAATTACGAGTGTCAAATCCAAAAGATACCGTATTACTAGACTCAACAATATCGACACCAGTAACCACCCATAAGCGATTGCGACCTTCATTAGTATTTCCTTTATCCCCTAATAAAAACAAAGAATCTGGAACCGAATTAATGCAAGCGGATCATAGTTCCAATTCTGCACCCCAAGAAATTAAGGATAAGGTTGACGGTAGCATCAAACAACCCGGCTCACCGATACCATCCGCAGCATCTACATCAAGTCCCAGTGTCACTGTCAACAGTGAAGAAATTAGTAGTCACAGATCGCCCAACCATCGTAAATTTCCATTGAGAAACCGTATACATGTGAAAAGATATGGATTGGACTTTGACTTTATATCTCATAAAAGCACTTAATTTTTTTTTGGAGAAGGAATTGTATGGTGTACATATAAAAGATATAAAATATTTCTGGATTGTTACTTGTTTATAGATTAACAGATATAAAATTGATTAAGTGCTTAGGTAATCTCAATCTTCAATCTGTTTATCAGATAAGCTGAGTAATAAGTAATTGTCATCATGAGGTATCGTCTTATTATTGAAAATTAAAATTATATAAAATCACACGGTTCTTCTATTTATTATATGATATCTACTCGTAAATAAATAAAAGAACGATCTTGATCGTGTCGACAACTAGTACTAAGTTAGGCTATAATTTATAATTTGTGTATTTTGTTTTAAGTTATTAAATAAAGACGGAGGTGTTGTATATTATTAATATAATGTAGGTAGGTGAATTTATCCATGCGCAAGCGCGGTGTATATCTTGTTCAGTTCTCAATAAACGATCGTTACGACACAACGACTTTTATTTAACAGAACCGTTCGCAACTTTGTTTATTATAACCGACGACAACTTCGAAGACTTCACCTCTGTCACTTCGGTGTCTTCCTCGCCGTCACATAGGCCGAAAATGTCCACCACCTTTGGCTTCTTGTTGGTACTTCTGAAAATAATTTTAATATTTATCAGTGTTTAATAAAAATATAATATATAAACCGGTATTCTTCTCGTGATCTGTAAAAAGTAATGTAACGAAAAAACGTAATTAGGTATTACCGCAAGTCGAACACAGTATTTCATTATGCTAACAACATAAACATATAAGTGAACAATCTACAGTAAAATATGTTAAACATAAACCTTAGTATATAGCTTTTTAGTTCTGATTCGTTATAATAACTGTAAGTGTTTGTTATAATGTACTGAAATAAAACATCTTAATAACAACAAACAAAAAATAGATTTTACCTTTGTGAACTGATGTTGCTCTTACGCTTATTTGTTGGATTTTTTTTTGCGCTTTTCGCGATCACGTTCGGAACAGCAATGGATTCACACTCGGAGTCAGACCTGGAAATAAAACAAATGTTAGTAAGTGAAATACTAAGTCTTAACCTGGAACTAGAAAATAATTCGTGAGTGAATACTAAGTCTATACATGAAAACATTATCAAAACAATTCAAATAGATTATATCGAGTTGGCACAAAAGTAATGAGACACTTGGTTTAAGTTTTTACTTTTTTATTCTATATGGCTCTAAACAAATGATAGTCTGATGGGGCGAGGTCTGGGGAATAAGGTGGGTGGGGTATCGTCTCCCAGCCCAAGTTCTCCAACTGCCGGCGAACCACAGATGCGACGTGAGGTCGAGCGTTATCGTGCAGTAAAACTACATTGACTCGTCTTCGTCGTTTTTTCTTGATAGCGGCAGATAATTTGGTAAGCTGGGTTGAATATTTGTCAGCGTTTATAGTTTCATTGTGTAATAGCTCATAAAACAGTATGCCTTGCGCATCCCAGAAACAGCAAAGCAGAATTTTTCGGCGGTTCTTTTGACTCGGCTTCGGTTGAGTTGGTGGCGTTTCTTCTCGAGGCAGCCAAAAAGCACGACGTGTATCGTTCTCGTAATAAATCCATGATTCATCTCCAGTAACCAGATCTGACAAAAACTCTTTACGTCGGGGTCGCAGCAAAAGTGACTGACAGATAGCGACACGGACTGCACGACTGGCGTCTGTAAGGATGTGCGGTACCCACCGAGCCAAAACATTTCGATAACCAAGCTTATGCAGATGGTGTTCCACGGCGCCGGCGTGGTGACTGCATTTAAGTGCTTCCGCTAATTCACGAGTGGTAGCATCCGGATTCAACTGCAGTTCGCGGCGCAAATCGTCATCATTCACTACGGGTGGTCGCCCTGAGCGTGGCTGACTTTCAAGGCTCCTGTCTCCTGATTTAAAACGGTCAAACCATCGGGACACCGTCGCATGGCTTGTACTTCCAGCGCCTAATGCATTGTTGATATTGTCAGCCACAGCCCGCGCACTGTGGCCTAACAAGTACTCGTATAAGTATAGTGTTCGAACTTGTCGCTCGTCGATTTTTCTTCAAACTGACTAAACAAATCGCGAGCGCGGCTTTATATACCCTACACCAGAAGTACCTAGAATGTTCTACAACATTCTAGAATATTATCGAAAAAATTGATTTTAAAAAGGAAATGTTATAGATTTTTCTAGTGTGTCTCATTACTTTTGTGCCAACCCAATATTTATAAGTAAAATTATTATAAATACTCACTAACATTTTTATTTACTTTTTAAGAACTTGTGCACACCTCAATATACTCGATGAAGGTTGGGGCAGCAGTGTGAAGTATGTGGTGTGGCAGCAGCGCTCTTGCAGCTTTGTACTTGCAAATACTTGTGAAGCATGAATGAAAATTGTTCGAAAATTCGGGGTTTTATTTAAAAAAAATACGCTTGTACAGCAGTTTGTGATTGTATTTAAAAAGACGTAAATACATATTCCGTTGTTGATTTAGCAAAATGTGCCTTTTTGTTTTAAAGTTATAACTCATTAGCATCATATCGGATGACACGCGCAAGTTAGTAAATCAATTTAAAAAAGACACAAATCAATATCGTAATCATGACGGCAATATGAACTGTATTGCTTACAAATTATGAAGACCGCGTGGTTGAGTGGTTAACAAGAGACGGTTGTATACAAAGTTTATCCGTGATAACTCGGACTTATTATCACCATCAATAAAAAATAGTTTTATTAGATTATATTGAAACTATTTCTAAAAATTTTCATATATTTTTTTAATCTCTATACGAAAAACAATTACTTCAAATATCTTTAAAGTAATTTGCATTAAAATCGATAATACATTGAATTAGAAATGAAGAATAAATAAATATTAGACAACATTATCACATCACGTATATTGCTCAGATTCCAAGATGAGTAGCTAAAGATGTACTTGTATTTGAAACATCGAAGGTGCCATTAACATCTAGAACCTGATGTAATATACAAAAAAAAAATTTTCTACATTGACCCCACTGGGAACCTCAGTGACATCGACTACGGAGGTTTTTTATATTTTAGTGTTTATTCTTTATCTAGATACATCGATGCATGTAACTTTTAATAAATAAATATTAGATAATATTTCATATTGACTCGACTGGGAATCGAATTCAGGAACTCAGCAGTGGCAACACATTAAAACCGATGTGTTAGCCTATCGATAGTATTAATATTAGAAGTTCATTTTCTACAATGACCCAAACAGGAATAGAAACCAAAACCTAAAAGATAGCAACCGGCGTGCGAACCACTCGACCACAGAAATCATCATACAAGCTATACTTACATAGTTTGTGATGTAATAAATGGTGATATAAATGCTCCGTTGCTGAGTGATTATTAGGAACGCCTCAGTGCTAACATCATTTTAACAAAGGTGTACCGGGTTTAGTTCTTGTATGAGTTCATATAAAAAAATACTTTTCTACATTGTATCATCGTTCTCATATGATTTGATTTTTGTGATAATAATACACATCTAAATGTTGATATTAGAATAATATGGACTATGTAAATATACTTTTTCTCAATCTTATATATTGTGCTATTTACATAGCATAATAAATCGTTTAACAATACAACGATAACAACATGTAATAAATTTAAAATAATTTTTGAATAAAATTCGATTTTATTATTAACATTAAAATGCTTATAAACTCGTTGATTTTATTTTTTCGGTTTTATAAGTAATTTTTTTTTATAATTAGTAGATAAAAATAACATGTAAAACCACGGCAAGATTATTTACTTGCTAAAGTATCACGTTTCATTTAGCGGATGTTAGTTGTATACCACTTTATGCCTTACTTGCAGAAAAATATACATAAAGAACGTTGCAGAAATGAATTATAGAATAATGTTATATAGTGCGGGAGCTGTATGATAAATAATTTCAAACAGATATTTTTATTGTTCTTTGAATATTGTTTTCTTTAATATATTCTTCAATAATAGTGATTTATTACATGTCACAGTTTTTATTCATTAATAGTAATATAAAAACTTACTATTACTATTTATTAATAATGTAAATAAGTAATAATAATCGTTTCAACGACTCATCAGGAAGATAGCAATTAAAATTACGTATTATTACAAAATAAAGCCATATAGTCTTTATAAAATCAATTTTCAAAAGCATTAGTTACTCGCTTATTAGACTACTCGCGGATGCATAACTGTAATTGTTTTATGGACTATGATAGGATACTAGAAAAATCTAAAACTCGATAAGTAATATTGTTAAGAATTATTTTCTGTTTTAAATCTATTTTAGATCATGTCATCGATTTTATTTATCATACAACTCCTAGTCTATAACCTTCAGTGTTGCATATAATGTGGTCCAAGTCAAAGAAAACAAGATTATAATGGTTCACATTGATTCGTATACTGCGATATTTATCAAACTTGAATACTTTCGTATAAATAAATAGGATCAAACAATAGACTTTCTAAATAGAATGTAGAGTGTTATTATTAAATGAAAGTATACTCACGTAAAAATATTAAGTTAGTTAATGATAGATTATAAATACATATATCACAAGTATGTATGTTTAGTCATCTCACTTAGTTATTCTATTAGTACCTAAAAACCTTTTGTGAGTTTAAATTATTACGTTGGTTATTTATTTAAACATTAAACTATATATTTTTTGTGATGAGTACTTAATTATTTTAAATTTCATACATTGGTTTTATTTCAAGGCAAAACGTAATATAATAGCGATCAGTTCAAACCAATTCTTAAAACGCTTCCGCTTATAACTTGAATAGTCACACCGTTTGTACATTCAGTCAGTCAGTGTTCCGATAAGCAACGTGTAAAGTGTGTGTATTTAAACAGTGAGAAACAAAATAATTTATTAGATTCCAATTATCATTTAGATGTTACCTAGCTAGTTAGGGGTTATTGGTATTACTTTTTAACTATATTGGGTATAGACACGAACCAATCGGGTGCAGAAAAAATCTAGAAGTCAAGATAGTAACTCCGAAGCAAACTGCACTGAATTTTTATTCAGGGAGACCATGAGCCAATCGGGTCGAGACTTCAAAGAACTAAAACAAATATGATACTCTAGTGGCAACTCCGAGGCAATCGGCACTGAATTTTTATTCAGGGAGACCACGAGCCAAACTGGATGGAGTATATAATTTCTGATTTTGATTTTACTAAAATTATGATACTCTAGTGGCAACTCCGAGGCAATCGGCACGGAATTTTTATTCAGGGAGACCACGAGCCTAACTGGATAGAGTATATAATTTTACTACCATAATTTCCGGGTGTTAACTAAGGCAAGCTGCTCATCCATAAAGTTATAAAAGTATACCATAGTCCTATCGCTAAATGTTTAATATGTATGTTCATTGCGTTAGGCATATTAATGGAATCTAATGAATGTTTACGTTTCAGTCAGTGTAGTGAAAAAATGTGATCAATCTCGCTCCCATGGTCACCAGGTTAGTCGATTATCCATTCAATAAAACTTGAATTAAAAAGCGTGAATAGCATCAATTCTCTAATAAATTCTTATACTGAATCCATTTATAATATTGGGCATTCTGTCATTCCATGAGTGAGTGGTGGCAAAACGCCGACACGAATAAGTGGGGTACAGAATGCCCAATATTACCCTACTGCCATTATTATGACACTTCCTCCTCCGGTAGTAATTATGGGAGACTTTAATGCACATCATGTGGTATGGGGTTCATATTCAAATTATTCTCTCGGTTGCGAACTTATTGACTTATTAGATGAGAGAGATCTTTGTCTACTAAACGATGGCAGCCCCACTAGAAGGAACCGCCCTAAACAAAACCCATCAGCAGTGGATATCACAGTTTGTTCTCCTTCACTGGCATCGAATATATCATGGACCGTATTAAGTAGCACACATGGCAGTGATCATTTCCCAATTTTAATTTCGACATTAGATAGTTCCCCTTCTACTAACCGGCCACCTCCCTTATTACAATTTAGACTTCACAAGGCAAATTGGTCAGCTTATTCTGAGACACTGGACAGTAATGTAGATAGCCTTCCAAAAGTAACGTCTGAAAATGGTACCAAAGCTTATGACGCGTTAGTGGAATACCTAATTGACGCCGCACATATAAACATCCCCAAAAAAAATTGCACCCAAAAAAAATATCTCCCCCATGGTGGGACTCTGAATGTTCAGAGGCTATCAAAAAACGGAAACAAGCTGAAAAAAAATACAATCATTCCATGTCCATGGAAAACTTCCTTTCGTTTCAACGAATTGCTGCTCAAACTAAAAAACTAATCAAACAAAAAAAAGAACAGAATGGAATAAATTCTGCGAAGCTTTGTCACCTGGTACCCCTTCAGCAATAGTCTGGAATGAACTTAAAGGATTCCGTAGAGCTAACAACCGTCGTAACTTGACTGCCAACGATTCCTCAAGCTGGATTGAAGCGTTTGCTGATAAATTAGCTCCTTCATCTGTCCCAAATGCTGACTGCCTTCCCATCAACCCCAATATCCACTTTCCCTCCACAGACATCATAGACGGAGCTTTTACCTTTGAAGAACTTCAAAAAGCGCTTTCTGGCCTTAATGATACATCTCCAGGTCTAGATGGAATTCCATACTCCTTTTTAATTAGAGCCCCAGACAAATTAAAACAATATTTCCTAAAATTAATTAACCTTTTTTATGATAAAGCTCTCATCCCTGAACAATGGACAAAACAGATTGTGATTCCAATACTAAAACCGGGTAGGAACCCATCCGACCACTCCTCTTATAGGCCTATAGCCCTTTCGTCGGTTCTCTTAAAAGTCGTCGAGCATATAATGAAAAATCGCCTAGAGTGGTTTGTAGAAAGACATGACATTCTTGCTAAATCACAGTTCGGTTTTAGAAAAGGATATAGCACTTTAGACAGTCTCAGTACTCTTACAACAGACATCCGTTTAGCGTTAGTGAAAAAAGAATACCTAATTGGAGTATTCCTGGATATATCGTCTGCATATGACAACGTCCTTATTCCGGTGCTCAGGCAGAAAATGCAACATCTGAACATCCCAGTGAAGTTGGTTCGATTCATTTGCAACCTGATAACGTCCAGGTCTATTTTGATAAGGTCTCAAAACCATACATTGGCTAGGACTGTATGGAAAGGCCTACCACAAGGATCGGTTCTTAGCCCCATACTTTACAGTTTATACACTTTCGATATGGAACTTTCGGTGAACCCCTTCTGCCAGATTTTACAATACGCTGATGACGTAGCCCTTTACGTCACAGTGAAATCAATACCGGAGGCTACTTCACGACTTAACTCTGCTCTATCATATCTCGGTGATTGGCTGTCTGACCATGGACTATCCGTCTCCACACCAAAATGTAGCACCGTAATCTTTACAAAGAAACGAAACATCCCTGCTCCGAACATCAAATTTCAGGACTTCACAATTGAAATTAGGCCTTCAGTAAAGTTCTTAGGGATGATACTTGACTCTAGACTCACGGGTACTGAGCATTTCAATAATATTGCCAGTAAGGCAGAAAAGGGCGTAAACGTTTTGCGAGCTTTGTCTGGCGTCTGGTGGGGCGCACACCCAGTAACTCAAAGACTGCTTTATAACGCAATAATTCGTAGTCACTTTGACTATGGCTCATTTCTCCTTGACCCATGCAATAAAACAGCTCTGGATAAAATCAACAAAATCCAATCGAAGTGCTTACGAATTATACTAGGGGCAATGAAATCCTCCCCCATCAATGCCCTTCAAATAGAAGGGGGCGATCCCCCACTTTTTCTGCGTAGACAATACCTCAGTGACAGATTTCTCCTTAAGGTTTTACAAAATGAAACTCACCCATTGTTACCTTCTTTAGACAAGCTGACCCATTTATCAAATATAAATTCTAATTCTTCTCATAAAGTACCCTGTATAGTTACTAGTTATTATAAGTTCCACCGCCCATCCATTTCCATTGAAAAATTTCCTTGCAACCCTTTGTTTTTAAACAGCTTCGAGTCTTTAGTTTTCGATCCGCCCATCTCACTTAATCTGGGTATTGAAAAACAGTCACCCAGTTCAAATAAATCCTTCAATGAGGTAATGTGTAAAAACTGGCCGCATTGGCTTCAAATATTTACGGATGCATCCAAGATTTCAGATACTGAGAGTGTTGGAGCGGCAGTATGGATACCCAAGTATAAGATAGTCCTGAATTTTAAAATACCACCACCCTCATCAGTCTTTACGGGTGAAGCAATTGCAATATTGGAGGCAATTTTATATTGTGAATCACACAATTTAAACCGCTCAATCATCCTATCCGATTCTCTTAGCTGCCTTCAGGCAATATCCTCCAATCCCATGCGGTCCAAATCTCGCTTCCCAATTATCCTCAAAATTAGAGAAGCTTTACTTAGATGTAAAGTGAAAGAAATAGAACTGATGCTGAGCTGGATCCCAGGTCACAGTGGCATACACGGCAATGAAACTGCTGATTCGTGTGCCAGGAATGCAATCTCCACTGGTTGTACTAGTCATTCCGAACTTACATATAACGATCTCATCCCTCTCCTTCATTCTCATCTATCGCAATCATGGGAGACGCATTGGACAAACACTAAAAATAAGAGTGGAAAGTACTACTTTGACATCCAACCAACTATTCCAACAAAACCTTGGTTCATAAAACAGAAACATACTCCCAAACAGGTTGTATCAGTGTTATGCCGTCTCCGCATTGGACACGCAAGCTTACCAGTTCATTTGGCCAAAATTAATGTTAAGGATAATCCCCTTTGTGAGTGCGGCCTAGATGAGGGATCTGTAGAACACACACTATTTGACTGCCCCAAACTCTTGTATTCCCTGTATGATGTACTCCCACAAGAAGTTCCTCGCCCCATTAATATTAAAAATGTGCTTCAACTGGTTAATACACCCTGTTTAAAAACACTAATTAAATTTATCTTAAGTAATAAGTTAAAATTATAATGAACCATTCCTTATTTCCCCCTTACTAAAATGTTATGCCTGTATATGTGTTGTGTTGTGTAACGTGATGCATGCGATAAAATGTGTTTTGTTTCAGGTTCGTTATCGACATAGAAAGTGTATAATTATTTATTTAAATATTAGAATCTCTTTTCCAAATTAATTATGTATAGAATCCCTATCGTGTAGTGGCTATCCACGTGAAATTGGCGGAATTGTGCAAAACGCGCAGATAAGCCATCAATAAAAGAAGAAGAAGAAGTAAATAGCGAAAAGATGTGAATCTTTTGTTATATTTTAATCTTGTTGCATCAACGGTATTTAAGTAAAAATACTTAACATTTAAATAATGGTTAGCATTGTTCTTCATGGAATTATAATTATTTCATAGTATTTTCCTGTTTTCAAATTTTTTTTATCTTCGCAGGTGGAAACATAAACCTAGATAGGGGTCCACCTTGCCCCATGTCACTTGAGTTTTTTTGTTTTAAAACGGTAAGTTTTCGACAGAATCGACCGATATATTTTCCTTTGTTTTGTTTTCTAAATTTTAAACGGTGTGATTTCTTTTCAGCCGTTGGCGTTTTAATTTTAATTTTTAATTTTTTTATATACAACTTTTCTTGTACTTCAATTTTGATGTACTGAATAATAACCTTTACCGCATGAGCCACGCCACACTCACTTGATACATCACAATCTTGGGCACGCCAGCTTAGCACGATATAATTAAGAAGCAGCTATGTAAGCACGACGCATTAAGGAGCAGCTCATTTGGTGATGTAAAACCTTTTTATTAATAGTTCCAAAATTCTAATCACCTCTAGACTTTGGAGATTATAAACTTAACTTTAATTTTAGAATATATAAAAGTTTCATTCAAATATATGGCAAACCGAAAGTAAAATTGTTGTTCGTTATTTACAAGCCCCCGTTGCGATTAAAATTCCAAACTCTCCGGCTTTGTTTTCCAGGTAGGTCTGACGCCTGAAAAATTTATACTAGTTTCTTATAATTATTTAATTTGTTAGTGACCTACCTCTTGGCAAATTTCTTTGCAAACTTACATTCAACTTTAATATCTAAAAATTAGACTCACAAAGATATAATTATTTTTAATATCACAATTTTCACAGTAATTATTTTCTAATTGTCACCATTAACACGGATAAATATTTTTTTTTTTTTTTAATATTACAATTGACGCCAGCTCACAGGGACTTGGTTTTGAAGTAGCGAGCTCAATTTACAAGCTTTTTGGTTTGCCATTTTATAAAAATTTTATTCGAGTGTGGTTCAAATTAAATTAAACATTATTATGTTATGCCTACTTTACTTTAATGTCATAATAACTAATTTGTGTGTACTACTTTATTTTCCCTACCATTTATCTTTGGATTTGTTGCTTGCGGCTAAGCATTTGCTTACTTCTGTGAATACTTGCTGTGTTTACACCATTTAATTCACAAGTGATAATGTGAAAAATATTTTTGTTCAATCACCTACTAAAAGAATTTACTAGGGAAAGTATAAACAAACAGACAAACTCTGTATTGTCCTTTTGTTTAAACTGATTAAAACATAGCTATTTGATGTGATCATTTGGTTCATACTTTGTTTTTTACATTTCTAAATGCAAATTCACAAAGGTTATTCTCTTGTTTATGCTATAAAAGAACTTTATGTTCAAATATTTTATACCTATTATATAAAATAGTTTGTTACGTTAAGCTTAAACTTTTATAACAGGTTTATTTTATAAAAGACAATGTTCTGCAGGTTATTTTGAGTGGTTGAAGAAGGTATACTTTTTATTGAAATTAAACATAGAACAATAATAGGTATTAATTTAAATTGTCATAAACTTAATATTTGAAATTAAATTATTAAAACTTATGTTACAACTTAAAAATATATTAGACTTAAAGTAATTTAAAACTTAACTGAATAATAATTTAAAATATTGTGGTAATTTATAGTTATTGGACTTGTAATAATTTTCATTATTTGCATTTACTTAGAACTTGAAGTTTTAAAATTAACTTTGAAATTTTTTGTTATTGAATAAGTGTATACTTAATTTAAGATTAATTTAAAACATTTAGCATTAACTTAAAACTTTTTTTGTTATTTGAGTCATATGATTACAGTAACAATTTACATAAAACAATTGGAACTTAGTTGAATTTTGACAAATTATTTTGACATAGGTTATTAAATTTGTTAAACTTGCTGCATCTTGCTGACCTTTTTGTGTCTTTATTTTAGTGAATTGAATAATAATTTCACTGCTATTTTTGCATTCCACAAAAATGGAAACGGAAAAACTTGCACTAGCTACTGCTTCACAGCCTAAGGAACAGCCAATTACTGTTGCAACAGATACAAGTGATTTAGCTTCACCGCCTGCTTTTATACGCCCACTTGTACCTGAATTGATAAATTTGACTGATAATATTACACTACACAATTCAAGATTGCTTGATTCGCAACTAGCTTTGCAACCAGCAACCACAAATGCTTCACACAATAGTACAAATTTAGGTCATAATTTTGGTGTTGACAATTTGAAAAAGTCAACATATTATAAACGTCCTGATGTCTCCAAAAGTAAAATTTTGTTTGATGGTAAGTCTTGTGTTAGTGAATTTATAACTAGTGTTGATGAGTACATGGTTTCCAGAGATATTGATGAATACTTTATTGTCACATCGTTTTCAGATTTTCTTACTGGTGTTGCAAAAAAATGGTTCCGTGCTGTTCGAGTGAATTATAGTTCTTGGTATTCTCTTAAAGTCGATTTACTTAAACGTTTTGATAAACTTGATTTTGATTACCAACTTGAATTTCTTTTACGCACACGTAAACAAAAATCCACAGAAAGTTTGTCTGATTTTATAATAGAACTGCAGGATATGTCTTTTCGTCTTTCTGATCCACTTTCGGAACAAAATTTAATTAACATTATTAAAGCATAATATGTTGCGCTCATATGCCATGTATTTTGTTGGCCGAAACATAACTTCTATTGACCAAATTGTTCGATTGGGAAGAGAAATTGAAGAACTCGCTTCAGATGGTAATTCTATTAAATCGGAGTCACGCTCATCTTGTTCTAGGGGTAGTAAAATTCATTTAGTTAACGTTAAAAGTGATAAAAATTTATCTTGTTTAAAATGTAAACTTCAAGGTCATAACTATAGAAATTGTTCAAGCATTCCTGGCATTATTTGTTTTAATTGTCACAGACACGGAGTGACTACCCTCACCTGCGGCTGTAATAAATCACAAAATTGTAACAAAAAAGTCGAAATTTCAGAACCGGTTCCAAAAAACTAATTAGGCCTCATCGAGCTCCGCTTTGTAGCGAAGTGCGTCGAGACTCGATGGAAAATAGAAATGTTAATGTTAATAGTGGACATAGAAAAGAATTTGATGATTGGATAAATTTTTTGAAGGTATGAAATTTACTGTGGTCACTGATCATGCGAGTTTAAAATGACTTTTAAACTTGAGTATGTTGTCGCAGTGAAGAGGTTTTAAGTTCCTGAACGACTACCGCGCGTCCCTTCCCGCCAAGACGGGCTCAGCGCGCTTTCTGACACTATGGCCAACGGACAATATAAAAAGGAGTGTATAGTCTTCAGAGAAACTTTTGCTTGTCGCCACCAACGAAGCAACTACGGAGACATTCATAGTTATAGACGTAATCTCATCTTTATTAATTCGTGTATTCTGCATTGCTATGAAATGATAATGTTCGGATTATAATGTATATCATGTAGAAATATTAGAAGTATTGCTTTCTTGTGATTATTGCATATATATTCATTTACAAGCTATTGGTTATTTGTTAAAGTATATTAAGATTAGTAGTGATTAAGGACAGGGTTTACTTATGATGTAATTAAATATCGTGTTTAATATGTGTTTTATTATATCAGAAGTGGGATCGTCGACATGCCACGTGCCCGGAAACGGAAAAATGAAACCCGGTCAAGACGACTGTCATCCACGAGTTCAAGCTCATCTCAAAGTAGCAGCGGTAGCGGGGACAAACGCCGGAGAAAAAGGAGATATCGTGATGGATCACCAACCGTGAGTCAGAATGTTGTACTATCTTCAGTGATTCCAGAATTCGATCCGTTAGTTGATAAGGTAGTGTAAATGATTAAAATTAGTGACCTAATAAGTGTCTTAATTCAATAGACTGCAGACTATAACTTCTATTAACTTTCAATATTTAAATTATACTCTCCATTATTAAGTCTTATTCGATATAGTGTTGTTACTATTTTTAATAAACCTCTTAAGTTTCTGCTCATAGACAAACTTTATATTCTACAGTGTATGTGCGCCTTTGAGAAGTATAGAGCACAGACTGCGTAGTCTATTATAAAACATGGACTACGTAGTCTGTGATAAGCATAGACAAATTAGTCTATGATGATAAAATGTCTACGATTAAGAGAAAAGATGGCGATATTGGCATTCTTGTGACGACTGTTATCCGAGCTAGACGCTCAATAAAATATTGACTACTGTGTTGGCATTATCATTTCTGGACAACCTTACAGTTCAGAAGTGTTCGTTTTTATCCTCACGTGCCAAAATGAGTAACCGAAGACTACGACATCCTGTCATTTCAAGTGACGAAGAGCAGGCGCCGCCGCCACCCACAAAAAAATCAAGAAAATCTAAGCGCCCAAATAATAGTGAACGCATAGGGCGACTGGAGCAATTGCTGGAACAACTCATTAGGCAAGGATCAACGGTGAATCAAAATACAACGCCTGGAAGTCCCATCGAAGATTCCACAACGCCAGGTACCCTTAATCATAATACTACCGTCATTTCTTGTACAGATCCTTTAGCATCCGTAGAACTTGATATAAATGCTACTCAAGTCTCTCCGATTCTTAACGAAATCAATATGCCTCTACCCTCCATATTGCCAACAAGTGATATAACCACTCGAAGCTTAAATTCCTGTGTAAGCCACGATTCTGGCGATAAAGAGCATGATTTAAATCAGTCTACATCACAAAAGTTAGTCAATAATGCAAATACTTTACGGTTCATCGGAAAACCTGATAACGTGCCTAAATTTAGCGGCAATACTAATACTCTGTCTATTCACACATGGTTACACCGACTGGAGTCATTGGCGAAAATTTACGGGTGGGACGAGAAAACTTTGGTGTACCACATGACTGGCAACCTGGAAGGCAACGCGCTGCTGTGGTTCAATCATCAACAAAATATCGACATCTCTTGGGACGAATGGAAGAACCGTCTTGCTGCTTATTTTCCTGCTGGCCGAGGACTCGCCGCCAAATTACATGACTTCGTTACAACCAACAAACATCGGGATGAGAAGGTAATAGATTTTTATTATAAAAAATTAGCGCAGGGTAAATCATGTGAGCTTACCGATACTGTGATTTGTGATGTTATAATTTACACTTTAAGTGATCCATTGCTCAAAGCTGGGGCTCGTGGTGCAGGTTGTAGGGATACACGTGCATTGTTAAATTATCTTACCGATGCGGCAGTAGATGACTTACCGTCAAAAGGTAGTGAATCTTTTGAAAATCGAATTAAGTGTTTCACTTGCGGTAAGCGAGGTCACATTACAACTCAATGTAGTAATAAATTACGTTGCGAAATCTGTAATAAAATTGGTCATAAAACAGAGAACTGTAGATTTTCAAAAAAATGTTCATTTTGCAATAAATTAGGTCATGATCGTGATGAATGTTATAGTCTTAAAAATTCCCAGAAAACTAAAAATAATACAGATTTAAAATCCGAACAAATGTATGGAAAAAAATCAAAAATATTTAATATCCATCCGGTAGATTTAGGTGATCGTAAATATCATAAAACAGTTGTAGCTAACGGTATTAATTTATCAGCTTACATTGATTTAGGAAGTGCTTGCAACACTATTACCTTATCGGCAGCTAGAAAAATTAAACTCTCTTATAATAATAAGTGTAGTACTAGCATTAGAGGGTATGGTGGTCAGATTATAACACCGGACGGTGAAGCATCAATTCAGCTTTGCATTGATGGAGTTTCTGTCTCTACTCCAGTACTCGTAGTTAGTGATAGCCTTCAAGATACAGATATGATTGTGGGGCGTGCCTTTAGTGAACTGCCTGGTATTTGTCTCTCTAAGACATCTGATACCTTAACATTTTCGAGAAATTTAGCTAATAATACTAATGAAGATGAGCTGCCATTTGCAAACAATATAGAAATTCCTTTATCTAAAATAGAACTCAGGGTGCCACATGATACTTTATTAATACACGGTTTAAATAAAATAGTAATTTACACAGATGATAACATAGACACAAACATAGTCCAAATACAGCGCTCTGAACATAGACCTTTAGGCAAAGAAGTAGATATACCAGAACAAACAACAATAATTCGTGGTAGTTTTGGATTTTTAGATATCTATAATTTACAGTGTCAACCTCTTACACTCTATTCAACACGTTGTATTGCTAGAGGTCATATAAGTAAAAATGATGATAAAGTCGATACTGACTTAGAGGGTGACGATTTAATTATTTTAAAAAAATTGCTACAAAAATATAAGCATTGCTTTGATGACGGTCCAGGGATGACTATTGGTCAATGTGAAGTTGAAATGAAAATAGAGCTTATGAGTGAAACGCCTTTTTATTACCGTCCCTATCGTATGTCCATAAAAGAACAAGATATCGTCCGTGATATAATTGAAAATTTAATTAAAGATGATGTCATTGAACACAGTAACTCACCTTATGCGAGCCCAATAATACTAATTCCAAAAAAATCGGGAGAATATAGGATGTGCGTTGATTATAGGCAACTAAATAAGTTAACCGTAAAAGATCGTTATCCACTCCCAATTATACAGGATCAATTAGATAAATTAAGTAGTGAAAAATGGTTTACCAGGTTAGATTTAGCTGCAGGATTCCACCAAATAAAAATGCACTCTGATAGCAAGAAGTACACGGCATTCGTTACACCTTTCGGACAATATCAATACAAAAGAATGCCCTTTGGTTTAGCGAATGCTCCAGCCGTTTTCCAACGTGCAATAAATGCATTACTCGATCAATTTAAATTTGAATTTGCAACGGCTTATATCGATGACATTCTTCTATCTTCTAAGACTATTCCCGACGGTATGGAACATCTCAAAAAAATCCTTGACCTTATAACTAAATCTGGGCTCATATTGCGTAAAAACAAATGTTGTTTTCTAAAGACACAAATTGAATATTTAGGCCATGTTATTTCAGTGGGAGAAATTCGACCCTCTCCTGATAAAGTAGAAGCGTTAAATAATTTTAAAGAACCAACTAATATTCACGAGTTAAGACGTTTCATTGGGTTGGCAAGTTATTTTAGAAAATTCGTTAAGACTTTTGCCCTTAGGATTCGACCGCTATCTATATTGCTTAAAAAAGACCAACCGTGGCAATGGGGAGAAGACCAACAGAAATCTTTCGAAGATATAAAGTTAGCTTTAACCTCTGAACCAGTTCTTGCTATTTACAACCCTAATTATAATATAGAACTTCACACAGATGCATCAAGTCATGGTATAGGCGGAATTCTTTTTCAGAAACAACCACTAGGTGCTTTAAAACCCATAGCTTATTTTAGTAAGCAAACTAATACAACAGAGCAGAAATATCACTCGTATGAATTAGAAGCAATGGCCGTAGTTTTAAGCATAAGAAAGTTCCGCGTTTATTTATTTGGTCGACCCTTTTTAGTAGTTTCTGATTGTCAAGCTTTGAGTACCACATGGTCCAAGAAAGATATACTTCCAAGGATTGGCCGTTGGTGGCTAGAGATGCAAAGTTTTGATTTTACTGTTCAGTATCGACCCGGTTCTCGAATGCAACATGTAGATGCTCTTAGCCGTAATGCCCTCCCTTTGCAACATATTACTGAAGAAAATTGGGTTATTGCAGTGCAAACCGATGATCAAAGGATACAAAATATAATTAAAAATATCACTAACGTAGAATATAAAAATTTGTATAAAATAGATGAAAACATTTTGTATAAAAAAATTAATAACGAATATAAAATCGTTATACCTAAGTCTGTTCGTTGGAGGATCACAAAAATGTTTCATGATGATAATGGTCATATGAACGAAAATAAAGTAATAGAACTGATTCAAAGGCAATATTGGTTTGAAAAACTTCGTAGGTTTGTTACAAAATATGTTAAAGGATGTATTTCGTGTCAATTCGCAAAAGCACCCACAGGCAAACAACGGGGATTTTTAAAGCCTATAGATAAAGGCAATATCCCCTGGCATACATGGCATTTAGATCATTTAGGCCCGTTCTGTGTTTCAAGAAAAGGCAATACCTACCTCCTAGTTATAGTAGATGCTTTTAGTAAATTTGTTTGGTTACAACCTGTTCCAAATACTCGCACAGAACATGTGATTTCTACAATGAATTTCCTTATTCGTGTTTTCGGTTTGCCTACACGTATTATAACAGACCGTGGTAAATCATTTACGAGTCACTCATTTTCAAACTACTGTAATTCTAAACAAATCAAACATATTCTCAATGCCGTGGCTTGCCCTCGAGCAAACGGTCAAGTAGAGAGGTACAACCGTACAATTTTACAATCACTAATAGCTTATACGGGAGATAATGATAACGATTGGGAGCAAATGGTACCACTTGTTGAAAGAGGTATAAATACTACACTTAATAGCACAACAAAAATATGCCCCTACGAATTAGTTTATGGTTTTAAACCTCGCTTCGATATTGATCTACCCAAAAATCAACACCATGCACCTAATATACTTGAATTACGAGCCCAAGCCCAGAGCAATACTATTCTAGCTTCTAAAAAGAATAAAGAAAGATATGATAGAAATAGACTACCATATATTAGTTATAAAATAGGAGACTTAGTACAGGTTCAAAGAAAAATATTAAAAAAAGGTCTAACTAGTGGAAAACTCGTAGACAAATATGCAGGTCCATATAAAATTGTTAATGTTTACAATAATGACCGTTATAGAGTTGTATCTTTAAACAAACGTGGGAGAAAATATAACAATGTTATAGCAGCAGATAAAATAAAAAGATTTGTTGTTCAATGTATTTCTGATGACGATGATGATAACTGTTAATAATTTAAAAACAAATTGATTATATGTAGATTAGAAGTATATTATAAGTCATGTAATGTTTTTTTTTTTTTTATTTTTCTTTATTAAGTTGATTAATTCTAACTTGTAAGTAGGTTATTAAGGTAGTATACAAATATAAATAATATTTTGTTTCAATGAACATATGATTGTCAACTTACAATTATAATTAATAATATCGGTAGATAATGTTCAATAATTATTAATCCAAACAAAAAGTAATGCAATTATACTATACAATGCAATGGTTGTAAGACAAACTAAAAAATATTATTTAATTATTTATTTTACCACCTTGGTGTGTCCGGTGGCATTGATATTATTTTCAATATATCTTTGATAACCCGAGCGAGCTTCTCGAAGAAGGGAAAATGTCTTGGTGTGTCCGACAGATTCCTAAAAGTACTGAGCGAGCTTCTCGAAGAAAGGAAAATGTCTTGGTGTGTCCGACAGATTCCTAAAAGTACTGAGCGAGCTTCTCAGACGCAATCAACCACCTTGGTGTGTCCGGTGGTCTTGAAAATATCTATCAATTATTGAAACTGTCTGTGTTACTTCTATTAATTATGAACATTGTACTCACCTGAAACAATTAAATGCATTACATTTTGTAGAAAATAAATTTAATAATTATACCTACTTATAAAATTACGAGGTCGTAATCATTAATCAGGAAGGCCGAATGTTGGCAATTAGTTTGTGTAAGATTTTATTTAAAATTAGTTTAAATATTAAATTATATTACGAGGGCGTAATAATGTTTTGTCAGGAAAGGCCGAGTGTAAATGATTAAAATTAGTGACCTAATAGGTGTCTTAATTCAATAGACTGCAGACTATAACTTTTATTAACTTTCAATATTTAAATTATACTCTCCATTATTAAGTCTTATTCGATATTGTGTTGTTACTATTTTTAATAAACCTCTTAAGTTTCTGCTCATAGACAAACTTTATATTCTACAGTGTATGTGCGCCATTGAGAAGTATAGAGCACAGACTGCGTAGTCTATTATAAAACATGGACTACGTAGTCTGTGATAAGCATAGACAAATTAGACTATGATGATAAAATGTCTACGATTAAGAGAAAAGATGGCGATATTGGCATTCTGGTGACGACCGTTATCCGAGCTAGACGCTCAATAAAATATTGACTACTGTGTTGGCATTATCATTTCTGGACAACCTTACAGTAGATATGTGGATTAACGTAGTAGAGGCTAACGCGCGGTCGTTTGGATGGTCCGATAGTATGATAAAGTACCAAGCACTTCAGAAATTACGTAATAGCGCCAAAACATGGCTCGATTCCTTACAAAAAAATGAAACTAAGTGGACCACGTGGCGATGGAAACAATGGCGTGATACTTTGTTAGATACCTTCCAAATAAAAAGGAATATGTACATATTACTTAAACAACTAATAAATTCGAAACCACTGCCTAATCAATCACTTTATGAGTTCTACTTTCAACAAAAAGGAAAAATTGATAATTTACAACTTGAATTTAAGAGTCAGGATATCGTGTCAATTATAGTGGGATGTATAGGTGATCCAAATATAAGCACGGCTGCTGAGTCGGGTAGCTTTAGATATTGCGATGATCTGGCATCGTTTTTACACAGTAAAACTTGCGCACCAGTTGAAAAACCAATCCCAGGGAAATCTAATTCTTATAGATTTTTTAATTCTGATTCTAAAACGAATATTACTGATAAAGAAGAGACTACTACGAATAACGCTAAAAATAATGGTTTGAAATGTTATTGTTGTGATGAGATTGGCCATAAAAAAAATAGTTGTCCAGTAAAAGATGCTCGATGCACATTTTGTGGTAAGTCACGTCATTTAGCGGCAGCATGTAGATATAAAAAGTGGAAGGATGAAAAAGATATAGAAGTAAAAATGGTAACTGTGTCTAAAACAAAACAAATATTTTACAAAAAAGTTTTGTTAGATAAATTTGAATGTGAGGCTTTTTTCGATATGGGTAGTGAATGTTCTTTGATTACGGAAGAGTTAGTGAAGCAGTTTAATCTCCAGCCGTTTTCTTTAAACGATGCTATAAATTTAGTAGGCTTTGATGATTATTCTTCGGTTCAAGTTACAAAAGCAGTAACATTACAATTAAGAGTTGATTTCGTACAATTAGTCGTAACATTGTATGTTATTAACAAATTGTCAGGATGTGATATCTTAATAGGTAGGAATTTCACGGAAGATAAAAGCATAATGTATACACGTATCGGAGATACATTAACCTTTCAACCATCTACAGATTTACATGTCTCAAAAATTGATACTCAGTCTTATAATCTATTGTCTGGGGATTATGAAAGTATTCTAAATAATCTTTTTTCAAAGTACCGTCAATGTTTGTCAGAAAACTCAGGGAGCGTGGGTAAAACGAATTGCGTAGAACTAGACATTGAGCTAACCTCTAATAAACCGGTATATCAACGACCCTATAGAATGTCTGAATCGCAGAGAGCGGCTACCCGAGAAATAACGAACGAGCTTTTGGAAAATGGTATTATTCGTAATAGTAACTCTGCTTTTGCAAGTCCAGCCCTTTTAGTAGATAAAGCGTCAGGGAAAAAGCGATTATGTGTTGACTACCGCCAATTAAATAAAATAACTGTAAAAGAAAAATATCCAATGCCTTTAATTGAAGATCTTGTAGATAGGTTAAGGGATTGTAAATAGTTTACATCCCTTGATTTAAAAAGTGGGTACTACCAAATTCCGGTCAAATCAGATAGTATACATAAAACTGCTTTTGTTACGCCCGATGGCCATTTTGAATTCACGAGAATGCCATTTGGGTTGTGCAATGGACCATCAGTTTTCCAAAGATTAATGGATACAGTGTTAGGAAATCTTCGTTTTGGTAGGGTAGTTTGTTTTATGGACGATTTATTAATTGGAACGGAGTTCATTGAAGAGAATATAGTTTGTCTCGAGTCCGTATTAAATTTATTACAATCTAATGGCTTAACTATAAATTTGGAAAAATGCAATTTCTTTAAAAATCAAGTCACATTTTTAGGGTATAATATTTCTGAAATTGGTATACAACCTAGCCCAAAAAAGCTAAAAGCCATAGAACAGTACCCGGCTCCTAAAAATATTCATCAGCTGAGACAGTTTTTAGGACTCGTCAATTATTTTCGAAAGTTCATAAAAAACTGTGCTATAATATGCAAACCTTTAACTAACTTATTAAAAAAAGATACTCCTTGGGCATGGAGTTATCCTCAGGATCTAGCAGTAGCTACTGTTAAGAAGGAGTTGATTAAAAACGCTGTGTTGAGTATTTTCAATCCAAAATTACCTATTAATCTTTATACTGATGCGAGTCGTGACGGGTTAGGATGCATTTTAGTTCAATTAACCGAAAACGGAGAAAAACCAGTACACTTTTATAGTCGACAAACAACCAATGATGAAAAAAAGTATCATTCATTTGAACTGGAGTTATTAGCAATTATTGTTGGGTTACAAAAATTTCAACATTATCTTTTAGGAACGAATTTTAAAATAACTACAGACTGTAATGCCGTACGTCATACTTTAAACAAAAAGGAGATAGTACCACGAATTAGTCGATGGGTATTACAAATGCAAGAATTTACTTTTGAAGTGGTTCACAGAGCTGGGTCTCAAATGAAACACGTAGATGCACTTAGTAGAAATCCAGTAACAAATCAAAATGAGTCCCAAGCTAATGAAACTGTAATGTCAATTAGTGAAGGAGACTGGCTGTTATCAGTTCAGCTTCAGGATCTAAGTATTTGTAGCATTCGTGAAATTTTATTGTCAGGGGAGGCCGATAAAAATAAACAAATATTCAATAACTACGAGTTGTTAGGTAATAAAGTGTATCGTAGGACGGAATACGGAAGAAGATGGATGGTACCGAAAAAGTGTGTATGGCAAATAATTAGAAGTAATCACGATGATATAGGGCATTTCGCAGTAGATAAAACTATTGAAAGAATTCGATCTAAATATTGGTTTCCGCATTTAAGAAAAATTATATCTAAATATATCAAAAATTGTTTAAACTGCATTTATTATAAGAATAATCATGGAAAAAGGCCAGGTTTTTTATATCCCATTCCGAAATACGCGAGACCCTTCCATACACTTCATTTAGACCATTTAGACCCTTTCGTAAAGTCAACCCAAAATTATTGTTACCTTTTAGTAATAGTAGATTCTTTCACTAAATTTGTGTTTATTTCACCCGTAAAGAATACTAAAAGTAAATTTGTGGTTAACGAGCTCAATAAAATATTTAAGGTATTTGGTACCCCTAAAAGAATAATAAGTGATGCAGGCAGTGCTTTCACATCGAAAATATTTATAGACTATTGTAAAAACTTAAATATTAGATCACACGTTATCGCTACAGCTATGCCACGTTCAAACGGGCAAGTTGAACGTTATAATCAAACTATTTTAGAAGCATTAAGAGCAATGGGGGCAAATACAGATAATAATAAATGGGATCAACATTTAATAAAAATACAGCAAGGTATAAATAGTACGATTAATAAGACTACGGCTGCTGTGCCAAGCGAGGTTTTTTTCGGATACAGACTTAGAATGCAGAATGACGGAATCATTGATGATGTCGACTCTGAACTCAATGTGGTTGATGTCACCGAATTAAGAAATAAAGTAGACAGTAATATAAAAAAAGAAGCACAGAAACAAAAAGCATTATTTGACGCAAAAAGAAAACCGGCTCCGGTGTACAATGTTGGAGATTTAGTAGTTGTTAAGATTCCAAGTTATCCCAATGATGGTCAAAGCAGAAAATTAATGCCTCGTTTTAAAGGGCCTTTCCAGGTGACTTCAGTTCTAGGGCACGACAGATACAAAATAACTGAGATGAGGGGTGCTGAAAGGACTTCTAAACGCTACGATGGAACTTCCTGCGCTGAGAACATGAAACCCTGGATCTCAATCAACGAGGCCACGGTACAGTAAGACCGACCGGATGTTGTCATAAGGTAATGCCTAAGAGAGTTGCTCTAGTCTTAAACAATCATTTTCACTGTTGTATAATTTGCTTTTTATATAATATTTACATATTATTACTAATATGAACTTAATGTAATCGCTTCGAACATTTGATTTGCATATGAAGAGTAGGCTGTCGATTCAGTAGGAATCTGTGATGAAAGCTACTGAAGTAACATGACGATACAAAACTGGAATGCTGGGAATAAAACACATTCAGTTCAAGTCATGTTTCAGCTCATGCTAAATTTTTAAATGTGATAAAATGTTAGGAGTGTTATATTACGCTACAAGAATGTGCTCTCCTGTTCTCAGCTCCACATCAAGTTTGAACGCTGTTCGAGGGCGAACGCGTATGCAGGATGGCCGGATGTTGTCGCAGTTTAAGTTCCTGAACGACTACCGCGCGTCCCTTCCCGCCAAGACGCATCTCAGCGCGCTTTCTGACACTATGGCCAACGGACAATATAAAAAGGAGTGTATAGTCTTCAGAGAACCTTTTGCTTGTCGCCACCAACGAAGCAACTACGGAGACATTCATAGTTATAGACGTAATCTCATCTTTATTAATTTGTGTAATCTGCATTGCTATGAAATGATAATGTTCGGATTATAATGTATATCATGTAGAAATATTAGAAGTATTGCTTTCTTATGATTATTGCATATATATTCATTTACAAGCTATTGGTTATTTGTTAAAGTATATTAAGATTAGTAGTGATTAAGGACAGGGTTTACTTATGATGTAATTAAATATCGTGTTTAATATGTGTTTTATTATAAGTAATCCTTCTGGTCGTTTGGCTAGATGGGCTGCTAGAATTTCACAATTTACCTTTGATATAATTCATAAGAAGGGTTCTCAACATGTAGTTCCAGATACTCTTTCACGTTATGATATGGCTGCAAAAACTGTAAACTTAAATCAAATTGTTTCTCCTCATGATGATATGGGTGATTCTTGGGAAATGTGTTCTCCGTGTAATTTCCAGGGCATTTTTGAAATCGCAAAATTATGGTGAATTATATAAATATTTCGAAAACTTCTGCAAATTTAAACAACATATTAAAATTGGCCACGACTGAGATCTATACTTTTGCTAAAAAAAATGTAGAAAATTGGCGGACCATGGAAATTAAAATAAAGGCAATGGAAATTACACAGCAGATAAAATTTTGCTAAACACCATGTCATATATGAAATTAAGCTGTCATATTAGTTAGGGTAGTATTATGAGATCTGATCTTAGGTAGATACCTACATTATACTGAAACGATATACGATAGTACTTTCTTAAAATTGGAACGAAACCTAAACACGTTCATTTTCTTAAAAAACAAAATATATACAACGTATTATGGAAATAGCGCAAAACCTCTCAGGTGGTAGCTCAGCCCATGAAACTGAACAACTTTCACTATGAGACCAATATTGAAATTTCAGCATCTGGCAAATTTTTCGAAGTAACGTTACATCGGACAAACAAAAGTCGGGCGTCGAAGAAATAAGATATGCGATGTATTGAAACTTCGAACAATGAATGCTTCGACGTACTAGTTGTCGATGTATCAATTATCGAAGAAACGTGTTTCGAAGTGACATAGAGAACCCTTTTTCGAAATGGTTATTTATTTTGTCAATTATCTTATAAAATACGCATCCTACGTCAAATATCAATAATTACTTTATTGTAAATTTAATTGGCTTTCATTTAACACCAAATTGGTACCTGTAGGGCCAGTGGTTTTCTCAAAAACGATATAGATAGCGAACACCGGTCATAAGTAGATATTAGGAGGTTATTTCAGTCAAGATAACCCCCTTTGGCTATCTATCGTTTTTGAGAAAACCATTGGCCCTACAGGTACCAATTTAGTGTTTAATCAAAGTAAATTTTTACAATAAATAAATAAATTATATAATATGTTAACTTAATCCGGTGTAAAAAATGTCCTTGTGACCCTGTTAACTTCAAACAGACGACAGCGAAAGACAGATGTTTTAAACTTGAATTTGTTTAATCACGATTTGAGAATTTGAAGATGATGATCAAAGTTTTAAATGATATTTAAGACGATTTAATTTAAAAAAATAACCAACATTCAACATTTAAGTCTGTATTTGGCGATGGCGTGCATTTCATTGAAAACAAACATTGAACATAACGTTTGTTTTTTTGCAACCAAAAAGAAACAAGGTAATTTCCATGGGTGATACGTAATTTCCATGGTGTTTTATCCATGGAAATTACACCATGGAAATTACCAAAAAACATATATTTTGAAATTACTCTGCATTGAAAAGATATAACCGGCTAGTTTTTTACTGTTTATCTACATTATAGAGCTAGGTATTTCACCTTAAAACCCATTTTCTAGAAGAAGTACAATAATATTGAAAAAATGTGACATGGCAAAGCCGGATAACTGAGAACCAAAATTTAAGAAATTGAAGAACTTATTGTCGCAACGAAAGCGCAAGAAACAGCGACGTGGCCACCTCACCTGCTAGCTGTGGCGTAAATGACGATTCGCAAACACCAATCGGGGTTCGCCTACGCCTCTCCAGCTCAGAGCAGTATCTCGCGCAAGGCGCGCCGCGAAAATTTTGCTAAGCGTGTGACACGTATACTTCTGACCATATAATCAAAAGTTTCCTTGCGATTAATTTGAAATTTGATCAATATGTAAACCGATTTGTCTTTTTTAAATGTGTGTAACAAACTGATTAAAAACGTGGGTAATTTCAAAAATATTTGCGATTGCTCAAAAGTCGGCGCGCGTGTGACACGGTAAAAACGTGCAAAATTGACCGGATTTGAGGTGTTGAGGGTAAGTTACTCCGATCTACGTCGTTTTTTATCCGTGAAATCTATATGACACGATGCTTAATGAAATGAAGAAACGATGTAATAGTAGTTTTTATTATAATAATTTATTTTTATAGGAGTTATGTCCCTGTGACACTAAAAATTGCTTTTTCAAGAAGTACCCATATTGTAGATTCTTGGTATAGAAAGATTTTTATAGATTGTCAAAAATATCCTGCCAGATATAAAAACTTTAGAGTTGAAAACGAAATTTGTATAGATTCTGTAAGTCGAAATATAACTTAAATAGTAATTTAGATTGGAAAATTGTTATTGCGAAGGAAGATATTTTGGACACTATTAGAAGTAACCATGACGATTTAAATTCTGGTCATTTAGGAAGCCATTGGAAAGGTATGTTTAATGATATACATAAATTTATAAATTCTTGTGAAACTTGTAAAGCTTACAAACATTCAACTTCTAAACCGCTTGGAACTATGATTAATCCTAAAAAAGTAGATAGACCCATGATAATGATTAGTATGGATTTAATTGGTATTTTGCCTAAGACTTATTCTGGTCATAAATTTATTTTGTCCGTAGTGGACGTTTTTACAAAATATTGTTGGTTATTCCCCTTGGCTAATGCAACAACTAATTTAATTTGTAAGTTCCTTGAAAAAGACATTTTCCTAAAGTTTAGATGTCAAAAGATAGTTATATGTAATAACGGTACCCAGTTCACTTCAAAGAATTTTGTGGATTTTCTTAAAAGTTTTAATATTAATAAGATATTTTATAATACTTTGTATACTGCACAAAACAATCCTGTTGAACGTTATAATAAAACAATTGAAACTTGTATAAAAGGAAAGATCTATCATCTAATTTAATACAAGATGATGATCCTAAAGGTAGTGTTGACAAAGTCAATGAGTATTTTGCCGGAATTGGTGGGAAATTGGCTGATAAATTGACCTCGAAGTTTAGTGTAGACAATTCACTTCAATATAATGACAGTACAATTAAAATGGCAAGATCCTTTTGTCTACTTCCCACGGATACTTCGGCAGTGGGTAATTCGGCAGTGGGTATTGATATGATACCCCCTTGGGTTCTAAAAGAATACACTAATATGTTAGTTCCTGTTATAACACATATTTGTAATCTAGCTTTAAGTTCGGGTGTATTCCCTCAATGTTTCAAAATATCTTTGATAAAACCCATTCATAAAAGTGGTGACGGAGCTAGTGTCGAGAACTACCGCCCCATCTCGATACTGCCGGCACTCTCAAAAATTCTAGAAAGGATAATAAATAAGAGATTAGTATCTTACCTTGATTCTAATAATATATTATCGAGTTCTCAATTCGGCTTCCGTGCCGGCAAATCGACTGACGATGCTGTCCTAGATCTCACAAGCACCCTTATAACTAATCTAGATAAAGGTAAAAAGAACGCAGTGATATTCCTAGATCTTGCTAAGGCGTTTGACACGGTTTCAATACCGCTCCTTTTACGGAAACTTGAGTCAATAGGAGTGAGAGGGATCCCACTCCTGCTATTCGAGGATTATTTAAAAAATCGCTTTCAAAGGGTCAAACTTGACAGCCACATTAGTAAAGACCTGCCAATAACTTTTGGGGTTCCCCAGGGAAGCATCCTAGGCCCGTCGCTTTTCATCCTATATATGAACGGACTTTGCAATCTTAACTTGTGTCAGGGAAAAATAATTGCATTTGCGGATGACACGGCGTTATTGTTCAAGGGGAATACGTGGGCTGAAGTTTTCAATCTTGCACAGATGGGTTTTAACAAGGTATATGAGTGGCTACAACATAATTCCCTTACTTTAAATGTATCCAAAACCAAATACATGGTATTTTCATTAACGAAGAACTCCTTGCCAACAATGGGATCTATTACTGCCCATTGCTGTGACATATCTAAAAACTGCCAATGCCACTGCCCACTTCTCGAAAAAACTGAAGTAATCAAATATCTCGGTGTCCACATCGACTGCCTTCTAAACTTTAAACCCCACATTGATACTCTAGTGACTAGATTACGAAAATTAATCTTTATATTTAGAACCCTTAGATACATAGCCGATCGTAAAACTTTAAAATCTTTTTATTTCGCTCTTTGTCAATCTGTCATTGGCTACTGCATTACTTCTTGGGGTGGTGCAGCGAAGACTCATATCATTGAGGTAGAGAAAGCTCAACGTGCCATACTTAAAGTGGCTGCCTTCCTACCATATCATTTTCCTACAACTGAACTGTATAAGACATGGGAAGTTTTGACAGTCAGAAAAATATACATTCAACAGATCACTTTAAAAAAACATTCAGAATTGGCATTTGACCCTATCTTATTTAAAAAATATAAAAGAAGGAAAAACAAAGTCTGCAATGTACCCCTCTGTAGAACTACTACAAGTCAAAGTCACTACTACTATCTTGGACCCCATTTGTATAACAAAATTAACTCGTTTCTTTCCATTTACCCATTGTCAAAGTCAAAATCTAGGTCCGCAATGCGTAAATGGTTACTGACACTTGATTATGAAAAAACTGAAAGACTCCTCACACCCCTCAAATAACTGAATTAAGTAGTAACACAAAAACATTTACCTCTTAGACGCATACATTAATACATAAATAATTACACTTGTTGTTTTTGCTCACTAGTCCTTAACATAATGCGATATATTATTTTTACTTACTAGCATGCTTTATTTCTTACTCTTACTTGATCAAAAAGTGCGATTATTGCTAAATATTCCATCATTACTGAACTCGGATAACCATGCATCTTCTGTATTATACATATCCTTGGGATGAGACCTGGTGACCTATAGGTCAGGTTTATCAAAACCTCTGTTAGGCACCAGCCTCTCACAAACTGAACAACTTGGTTTATTGTTAATGTATGTTCGTAGATTAAGTTTGTGAAGGAAATAAATAAATATTATTATTATTATTATTATTTATTATTTATAATATTTGTCTCATTAATTTCTTCTGTTGTTATTTATTATAGAAAAAGATATATAAGTTCTGAGTTGAATTTAAATCGATTTATTATATTAGTTTTATTATTTGTATTTTCAATAATTTTATTAATTATTAGACCTAATATTATTAGAATTTTATTGGGTTGAGATGGATTAGGTTTAGTTTCTTATTGTTTAGTAATTTATTATCAAAATATTAAATCTTTTAATGCTGGAATATTAACTGCATTATCTAATCGAATTGGAGATGTATTTATTTTAATAGTAATTTTTTGAATAATAAATTATGGGAGATGAAATTATATTTTTTATATAGATTTTATAAAAAATGATTATTTAATAGAAATATTGAGAATTATAATTATTATTGCAGCTATAACAAAGAGAGTTCAAATCCCTTTTAGATTTTGATTACCAGCTGCTATAGCAGCTCCTACACCTATTTCTGCTTTAGTTTAGTAGTACTACCCGTCAAAGATCTCTTCTTATACCAGTTTCTCAAGGAAGAATATTTTAATGAGTCTGTAAAAAAAGCAGTTGCACACGAAAAGTTGACGCTTTCGATTACTTGCGGAAAACTAGTAATAACAAGTGCGCAGAACACATATGGCACTCGCACTATGAAATACTTATTACCCCGAATCATAAATAAATTAAATAAAGAGTTTCGAGACTCACTTAATGAAAAAAATATAAAAAACAAATTAAAAACGCTACTTCTGTGTATGCTGGATCGCAACGACCAAATAATATTGTAATACTTATATATATATAGCGAACTATGGCACATAGATTAAAATCTTAGTGGTTTGTAATGTGCTTAGAAATGTATTTTATAAATTATGAAATATTATTGATAATAAATAAAAAAAAAAATAAAAAAAAGTTCATTCATCTACATAAGTGACTGCTGGGGTTTATTTTTTGATTTGATTTAATGTTTTATTAGTTGATAAATTATTTTTAAAATTTTTATTATTATTATCTGGATTAAAAATATTTAAGATTTGAAGAAAATTATTGCTTTATCTTCTTTAAGACAATTGGGATTAATAATAAGTATTTTAAGAATGGGTTTATATGAGTTAGCTTTTTTTCATTTATTAACTCAAGCTATATTTAAGGCTTTATTATTTATACAGGAATATTTTTTTTCCAGTGCGAAATTTTTTTTTGGTGAATCAGAATCAGTAATAGAATACTTTCCATAATTAATTAAAAAAAATCTAAAATATTGTTATCCCTATTGAAACGGTAGAATATGGACACATTTTTTAAAATAAAACTTCAATGAAAACGTCTTCTCTTACGTATACCACCATGCATCCCCCGCCGCGCCCGGCAGACCCCCGCCACAGCCCCACCGTTCGGAACCGAGAGACGCGCGCGACAGTGACGGCAGTGAGACTCATACGCACGCGCCGATATGACGCGCCCTCGCGTTTCCGCGCAAGCGCAGTGCCCGCCGTTCGCGCCAATCACGATGTGAGTTTTACGAGATGGTACGCGTTTATCTTCTGAGTGGTGAGAACCTAAGCGCAGTTCGGAGAAAGTATGCGACGGAGAGCATACCTCGTATGCGAGCCTTTGGGATCCGTAGCCCCGCGATCCCTAATGCGCGAACTAGTTTAACAGACGAAGTCCCAGAGTCAGTACCCACTATGTGGCACGTCGATTTGGTGTGAGCTAGCCCGCGGTATATAATATAATTTAATTTATTTATTTCCTTTCACACAAAGTTGTACAGTATGTTTTTTATATGCTATGATTAGGACTATACATTACTCCAGTGTGAAAAGCTGGTGCCTGCTATAGGTTTCCGAAAGAAACCGGTGACACGGGTCACCAGGATCTCCCCCACATAAGCAAGCAATGCCCAATTAAGAGTTATAAAACAAAATTATTATAAAAAAAGGGAAAAACAAAAGGAATTTAAAACAGAGTTCACATTTTGCTTTGTGTGTGTTTGTGTGTCTGTGTATTTGTGCTATCATGTGTGTGTGAGTCAAAGCGTACGTACGTGTTTCTGAATAAGTATACATTTATATTTATACCAGGGTGACTTATTTGAGAGTAGCTGATTAGCAATATGATAATTGTATTTTAATTATTTAATGATTATAAGAAGAGCTTCAGTGGATCTGAATCTAATTCACGAAGATAAACTGTAACAGTTTCTTTACAAAGGGCTCTATGAAGCGGATAAATATTTAAAATCGAATTTAATTCATTATAAAGGTAACTACCTAAGAATCCAAAAAAAATGTGCGATGTGGCTGTTCTGTGAAGTGTTATGAAACAAACAGCGCTTTTTCTACGTTTGGAAACATGGAACTTCAAGGAGGTGAGATATTTCGCCGATGACACTGCTCTTCTTTTTGGTGAAGCAACTTGGGAAGAAGCGTTTCATAATGCCCTGGAGGGTCTTGATAAGGTAAACTGGTGGCAGATCCACAATGATTTAACACTTGATATCACTAAAACCAAATATATGGCATTTGCATTAAGGACCTCCCAACTTCCTTTAAATACTTTCCAGATCACGGCTCATAGATGCCACCGTTGTCATGCCTCCTGCGCTTGTACTACCTTGGAAGGAACCAGTAGCCTAATGTACTAAGGTGTAATTCTGGACCAAACACTTACTTTTAGGCCTCACATCAGTGACCTCGTTCCCAGACTACGAAAACTTATTTATATATTTAAAACCCTAAAACACATAGCTGATCGTAAGACAATCAAAATGGTGCACTTCGCGCTGGGTCAATCAGGAAGTGCTTACAGTCAGACATGCTATATTTTTAAGTCATCCGCATACAAAAGAAAATTGCGAAATTGGAAACATCTATTTATGTCATTTATAAATATTATGAACAGTAATGGGCCAAGGATAGAGCCTTGAGGAACGCCTGAACTTACCGATGTGTAATCTGATTCAAATCCGTTAATTACAACTTTTTGTGTGCGGTTGGTTATATAAGATTTGAACCATCTCCATAGGTCACCACGAATTCCATTGTATGCTAACTTGTTTAACAGTATCCTGTGATCAACCCTGTCGAAAGCCTTCCGGAAGTCAGTATACACACTGTCTACTTGTTTGTTTGCATCAATACTTTCAAAAATATGCGATACATATATCAATAGGTTTGTACAAATTGATCTTCGTTTTACAAATCCATGTTGCTGTTCGATAATAATTGCATGTAGTGACGGATAAATACTATTGTGTACAAGCCGCTCAAAGAGCTTCGACAGAGTACACAAAATGGATATAGGACGGTAGTTTTCAACATTATTTCTATCACCTCCCTTAAAAATCGGAACAACGCGAGCCGCCTTCCATATAGTCGGAAATATCCCTTCCTTTAAACATTTATTAAAAATAAGCTGAATAGGATGACATAGTGTGCTGGCAGTTGCTTTTAGGAAGAATGGTGTGATATTGTCAACACCAGGACCTTTAGATGCCTCTAAATTACGTAAACCCTTAAGTACTTCTTTGGTAGTGAAGATTATGTTGCTAAGAAAAATATTAGAAGCATTATTTGTATCTGAAAGATGATTTATGTCATAATCCTCATCTAGATTTGATCTAGGTTCAAATACAGACGCGAAGAATGATGAAAATAGGTTACAGATATCTCCGATTTATCAGCAATCCTATTTCCATATGATACTCTACTTGGGATTTCAGCAGTGGTTTTATAATTATTAACATAAGTCCAAAAATTCTTTATGTTATCATGTATGCCATTCTCGACAAACTCCATATATGTTTTATAGGTCCGTTTTACCATCAATTTGAATCGGGCTCTGTACATAGAAAACAATTCATAATCACTTTTGTTATAGAATTTCTTCCACCTTATCCATGCATTGTTCTTGTTTTTAAAGATGTGAATAAGTGGTTTTGTGAACCATGGAGGAAATTGTGATGATTTGAGTGTTCTTGTAGGTATATGTGTTTTAATTAAGTCATAAACAGTTTCATAAAATGCACTAACTGCTCCCTCCGCATCGCTTCCCGATAACAAATCATTCCAGTTTATGTTAGCGATGTCACAATTTAAGGCGTCATAATTACCTTTTTTAAAGTTAAAAGTAACTCTAGGTTTAACTGTAAATGACGTGGTAATATTATTTATAGCAAGAAGCGCAAAAAATGGGGATGATTAATATCAGGCGGCACCAATGGAATGGGAACTGGGAGTGTGTTGACATCGTGTAACACATAACTCCCGGCGCACCGCCACGAGAACTCCACCACCATCTCGACGTCCAGAGTTAGTACAATCCCTGTCATGGCGAAATACACGATAGCGCGCATCGATAAATTCATTGTCTGCTATATTCCTATGTAGCCAAGTCTCGGTTAGGATTATGATGTCATAATCATGAGACATTATATTCATATAATGCATATGTAGTTTCGAGCGTATACCACGATAGTTTTGATACATGACTGATAAAACTAGCTTAGCCATTATGTACAATTTAAGTCCAAATAAGTATTGATTAAGGTTTTTTTTGCGGGTAGCTGTTGAAGTGAAAATACTGAAATTTTTTGTGCTCCAAAATTATTTTTAATTAAAGTTGAATAGTACCTTATGGTTATTAACTAACATCTTCGGTGCCATAGTTGAACTCTCATACATCATCACACACGTTATCTCCACTGCACCATGGATACAACAGCTGAAAAACTTCTAAGTAGCCTGAAGGATTTGTCATCAATGTTTAACAACAGAATGACTGAATTTGAGAAAAATCTCCAGCAGCCAGGTATGCGTGAATCCAATACTACTGTCAAGTCCATAGCAGCAGACTTCTCCACATTTAAAACTTTTATATGGAAGTCTCTTAGCATTATCAGATCCCAGATTGAACTCATCACATTGGATGTCGATCGTTTGGATGCTCATTCACGAAGAAAGGCTCTTTTGTTCCACGGAATCAAGGAAGATAAGGATGAAGATGTGCTTCCGAAGATACTTTCAATATTAAGCAACCAAATGAAGATAAAAGGAGTGGATGCTGATAAAGTTGAGACATGTCATAGACTTGGCACTAAAAGGAAAGATTTCTCAAGGCCTATATTGGTGCGTTTTACTGAAATGAAGCCTCGCATGTTGGTGTGGAATATGAAAACTTCATTGAGGGGTTCCAATGTAACAGTGTCAGAATTTCTCACTAAGGCGAGACAGGATATCTTTGCTGCAGCTCGTAAACACTTTGGAAAGAGAAAGTGTTGGTCCTCTGAAGGTACGGTCATTGTTTTGTTGGCTGACGGAACAAGAAAGAAGATCTTCTCTAATAGTGATTTACAACATCTCATACAAAAGTATCCAATTCAGTCTACGGAGGTCACAAAAGAGACGAAATGAACACTTGTTTCGCAGCATTCGCTTTGTGATTTTTTTTTTTACTTTGTCGGATTATCATCTCAAATTCGACGGTACGTTATTATTTCTGTACTTATTTATTTTTCAAAATTGTTTTACTTCTTCAAACACATTTAGATTTACAATGTATAATATCGACATCCTACGTCACTGTCATTGTGTTTTTTCTAAGGAAGGCAAAGGAATCCAAAAGTGTGTTTACATACAGCCATACTTAAAATTAAATATAAACTCTTTTGCTTTCCACTTTTTGTTATATAATGCGATGAGGATATTAATTCTGTGATGAATTTAAATTAAAGGTAATTTTTTTTTATCTGCCAGATCACTAATTAGATTGTGTATATATAGAATTTTCCATGGTGTTTAGAGTAGTCTTTTCACGTCAACTTAGGCACGTGGAAGATGATTTTGCTTATTCGGTTTCTGTGTTATTTTTTTTTTTTTTTGGAGTTATCTTAGTTTTTGTGTTTTATTATAAGTATTTATTTAACTATATACGTATATTTATTTAATATGGATTTGTATGATGATTACTTTTCTTGTTCTTCGGATGAATACGAAAATGCCAATAGTAGCGTTTCTTCATTAACTGTATCTAAACCGCTTAACATTGAACTGTTAGAGATATTTGGTAAAAATCCTAATTCTCTTTCCTTCGTGCATATAAACGCGCAAAGTATTCCAGCACATCATACTGATCTTCTTGCGTCCTTTAGCAATGGCGTGGTTGATTGTATTCTGATCTCTGAAACATGGTTAAAACCTTCAATCTCTTCTTCAGGTTGCTCTCTCCCAGGATATAATCTTTTTCGCAACGATCGCATTGGCGTGGGTGGTGGTGGTGTAGGTATTTATCTGCGTAATCACATACCTACCAGGATAATCACTTGTTCGCCATCTAATTATACGTGTTCTATTGAATATATATTTATTGAAGTAGTCACTCACCATAAAAAAGTTCTTATAGGTGCTGTATATTGTCCAAGTGATTAGATAGATTATTTCAACAGTTTGGAAAATACCCTTGAAAATCTGATTCCTGCTTTTGATTACGTTGTACTGATGGGTGATCTCAACACATGTTTGTTGAAAAAGGACATTAGAGCAAATAAACTTCTCAATCTCTTGTTATCCCTTAATCTTCATGTACTTGACATGACGTCCCCCACTCATTATTTCCCCAACTGTAAACCTTCCCTCTTAGATGTTATGATTGTCTCTCATCCTGAGCTAGTTAGCACTCACGGACAAATTACCGCTCCTTTTTCTTATCACGATTTAATTTATGTTTCGCTTCAAGTGCGCCCTCCCAAAATTAAACCACGGATACGACTTCTGCGCAACTTTAAGCAAATGGTTCTTGAACGTTTGAGAGATGATGTAAGAAATAAGGACTGGTCACCGCTGTTGCGTGGTAGTAATGTGGATGATATGGTAGACTACTTCACTTCTGCTCTTGTTGACATTTATGACGTGCACGCTCCGGTTCGTCCAGTTCGTGTGAAACATGTACCTGCCCCCTGGTTAACGTCAGATATCCGAAAAATTATGGCGAAACGAGATAGGGCCAAAAGTAAACAGAAAAGAGCCCCTTCTCCTGAAAATTTACGAATTTATAAAAAATGGCGCAATGTTTGCAACAGAATGTGTAGAGATGCTAAACGTAAATATATTCACAGCCAAATAGAAAGTTTAAATCAAAAGCATTTGTGGGGTTTTTTAAAATCGCTAGGTGTGGGTAAGTCGGAAGAGGCTAGCCAGAGCATCGTGGATCTGAATGTTCTCAATAGGCATTTCTCTTCACCTTCTCTTACTTTAGACATGGCAACTAAGTCTGACGCTCTTTCCTTTTTATCACGTCTTAATAACTCACCTGACTGTCCCCCCTTTTCCTTCAGCGTAGTCTCTGAGGAAGATATTACAAAATGTATTAAATCCATCTCCACGAGGGCGATTGGAAGTGATGGCATAAGTCTTGACATGTTACTTCCTGTTCTGGAGGACATTGTTCCAATAATTACTCACATTATAAATTTCTCTTTGGAAAACAATGTCTTTCCTGCATCTTGGAAAAGGGCTCATGTCATACCTCTTCCTAAAACTCACAATCCTTCTTCACTCAGTCAATATCGTCCTATTTCTATTCTCCCTATTCTCTCTAAGGTACTTGAATCTGTCACTCACCAACAACTTTACTCTTTTCTCTTATCTAACATATATGATATGCACATCCTTTCATTCCTTTTCAAAATTCTTAAAGATCCTAATTCACCCGCATACCTGAATTCCCGTTTCCAGAAGCTTCCTCCCCCATCCCGTCCCCGGCGGTACTGTGTTACCAAAACTTTGGAGCTGCCTAAAAGTAACACCAATTTTCTCTTCAACTCCTTTTCTGTACGGGCTGTTAGACTATGGAACAAACTCCCATTAGATATTCGAGACTGCCCCTCTATCATATCTTTCAAAACTAAACTCAAGGAGCACTTTCTAGCACAATGTTAGTATTCATAGTTTTTTGTAATCATTATTATTTTTATTTATATATGTATATTATATGTATTATATAATATTGTTTATTTATGTATTCTTATTTTTTTTATTGTTTTTTTTTTTTATATCATGCCTATATGTATTAATGTTAATATTCATTCACATCAAATTTAACAATTATGCACTTGTCAGTCTCCCGTTACTGCTTGATCTCCCACACCGCCTGGTTGGCTGGAAGAGATCTCTTATAGAGATAAGCCCACCCTTGCTTGTGATTTACATACAATTGTAATGTTGACTTTGTTTTTTTTGCAATAAAGAGTATATACCTAGGAGATTAAGATTATACCGTTTTACATTAAAATTAATTAATTTAATTAAATATATACTGTAATTCGACACATATCATGCAATATCTCACGACCGGTATCCACTCAGATTCACACATTAACCCGTTAGCTTTCAGATATGAGAACAAAGAAACATCACATAGAATCATCATGTCAAAATTTAATAGGATGCAACGTGGAAACGGTAATTTTGATTTATAGTTAAATTTATTACCAAATAAATTATCAAATATTACACTTGTATGTACCAACCTATGCCACGCAGGGTGCCGACTGGTCTCGGAATTAACAAAAACAGAATAATTAAACAAAATAACTTTACAACGCCTTAGGTTTGTAATGTTTTTATAATCGTAGTTTTTAATAGGTTTATAAATAATATTAATATTCGGCCTCAAGATACACATAACATGCAACCAATTATTACATAATACATTTTCCAAATTAGTATATACCACATAATTAATAAATTTAATATATTATATTATTATAACATTTGTTTTATATAAATAAGTTTTATTTCCATAACTGTACTTTATGCCATATGCTGTACTCTTAAAAAATAATAATAAATATCCGTCGATTATATTCCTTACAGTAACATGTATTATTTGTTTTGTATCAATATCCGGAATCCATCTTGAGTCAAGCACCTGTCTTTCTACCGTCTAAGTCAGCATTTCCGGTTCCCCTCCGATAGTGGCGCCCCCTCTTCTTGTCAACGAACTTATATATGCGAGCACCAGGTGACAGCCCGCCATTATAGCGTCGTTTTTCGCGCCGTGCAAGTCAGCTTAGATTACGTAAAATTATTCGCGAAAAAAGTTATAAAATACATTAAAATACAGCGGTTTCTCTCCGTCGTGATGGAGAATCAAAATAGGGAAAGTGAAAAAACTGTGTCGGATAGTGTAGCTGAAAGTTTGAATCACCGTAAACGAACGCGTTCTCTATCATCAAGTTCCAGCAGCGACGAAAGCGACTCGGCGAATATGGATTCAAGCCCTAGAAATAAGGCAAGGAAATATTCCGCAACTGTGAGTAATGCACAATTTGAAATTTTATCTCAACAAGTATCGCTTTTAACGAACCTCATAACGGCCAGTTTAGAAAATAAGGATTGTCAATTGAATATCGAGGATACAAATGGTTGTACAGATGGTTGTAGATTGGGCATATGATTCCAAAGAAACATTAACACCCAGTTCCTTATTTGACAAAATACAAACAACATTTTCTAAAGAATTCGCATATAGTAAAGTAACAGATGATCTGTTACAAATAATTTGTGGAAGGCGAACAGATCTTATTACCAGTCGCAGAGATTCCTTATTACGACAAATTCCTGAGTCATATCATCGCGACGTATTGTATAAAATTCCCCCAAGTTCAATTTCACTCTTTAACGAAGAATCCTTGCAAAACTACCTTCAAAAAATTGGGGGGGCGGAAAAACTATCGTTTGTGTCGAAACCAACTCATAAAGCTAAATCTAACGAAAACTTCTATGACAATCAAAGACCATCCACTAGCAAACAAACTGATGATGCATTTTTTCGTCGAGACTATTCATCAAAAAGGGGTAAGCGTGCACCTCGCCCCGCCAATCAACAGACAGGCAAACCTACCAATAAAACTGGACAGCAACAGCTTAAAAAACGACATGGCCGTTCCTCATTTAAAGGTAAGCGTCATGAATGACTCGACGCGCTTTCGCGGCGGTTGTCTAAAGCAATTTCAAAATGCTTGGAGCAATTTAGGTGCACCAAAGGAAATTTGTCGATTATTAAACGGTGTTCGCATACCTTTCGTAATGAAACCGCCGCTAATATCTCCAAACAGAATAATCATGCAATCCTACAGAACCAAATCGTCTTGTCAAATGACTGCACAGGTTCAGGCAATGCTGGAGGCAGAAATTTTGGAAGAAGCGGAAGAGAGTCCCAGCTACCTACCAACGTTCTTTTTGGTGGCAAAATCAGAGGGAGCGTTTCGTCCTATCTTCAACCTCAAGCATCTGAACCGTTTCGTACAAACAAAACCTTTCAAACTGTTCAGTCATTTTCGTGTTCCAGAATTTCTGCAGGATCAGGACTGGATGGCAAAGTTAGACCTGCACCAAGCCTATTTTCATGTCCCTATTTGCCCAAAGCATCGCAAATTCCTGAGACTCAATTATCACCGCAATCCTCATCAACATCAGTTGCTGCAGATGACATGCTTGCCGTTCGGTCTTTCATCGGCACCCAGAACATTCGCAACGATTACCAACTGGTTAGCGGAATACCTAAGAAATCATGGTATCAGGTGTGTAGTTTATCTGGACGATTTTCTTTTAGCCAATCAATCCAAGAGTCAATTGCAAAACGACATAGCATACACAGTAAAAACATTGCAAATACTAGGCTGGTCAATCAATCACAGCAAATCTGTGTTAGCTCCGACTCAGTGCCTCGAGTTTCTCGGCATAATGTGGGACACGAAACGCAACGCAAAGTCCTTGTCGGAGCAGAAGTGCCTATCGCTACGCAAAGCACTTCAGCAACAGCTCAGGAATGGCAAGTGGTCCCTCAGACAATACCAGACCTTGATGGGGCGACTCAACTTTGCCTCATTTGTGACAAAAAGGGGACGGCTTCATTGTCGCCCTCTACAATACTTCAGTCGTCAGTTGCCAAAGACGTGTCCCTTTCGTCTACTAAAAATTCCTCAACAGGTTCGATCAGAGATGGAGTGGTGGTACAAGACACTAGGAGATTACACGCCGATACACACGCAAGCATTAACCCAATTATTAACGACAGATGCATCCGACATAGGTTGGGGTGCACAACTCGACGACTTGAATATCAAGGGAACCTGGACGAAACAACAACAGACATGGCACGCGAACCAGAAGGAAATGTTTGCTGTTCATGCGGCAATACTAAATCAATCGCATCAGCTTCGAAATGCTCAAGTGCTACTTCAAACGGACAACCGCACTGTAGTATCGTATATAAACAAAGAGGGCGGAACAAAATCAAAACGACTTCTGGAACAAACTCAACATCTGATACAGACTCTAGACAAATTAAATGTCCATATAATAGCCCAGTATTTTCCAGGCAGGTTCAATGCCGAAGTAGACGCACTATCACGTCAGAGGGTCCAACCCGAGTGGCATTTGACGCAAGCAGCAACAACAACAATTTTTCAAATGTGGGGCACACCGGAAATAGACTTGTTTGCTTCGAAAATAGCTCACGTAGTGCCGAGGTATGTATCCATGGATATAAGCGACCCGGAAGCGCAGCATTACAATGCCTTCCGTCACCGGTGGAATTACAAACTCGCGTGGCTGTTTCCACCGCCGAATATAATCCCGAGAGTACTCCGTCATCTGAACCAGGCCAGCGGTCAGTACATTCTGATAGCCCCGAAGTGGAACAAGGTATTTTGGCGCCCAGATGTTCAAAGTCGGGCACTTCAACTTCCATTCATGATTCCAGACTTAGCGCAGGTTCTCCTCGACACCACGACCGGGACACACCCACCAGAGGTACAAGAACTGCGCCTGGAGGCATGGCTGATTTCGGGTGGCAGGACATGCTGACAGAGTGGACTTCACAAGAACAAAGGCTGCTAATGTCAAGCTGGCGAAAATCTACAATTAATACCTATATGCCAGCTTGGAACAGATGGAGAAATTGGTGTGAGTCACGTTCAATTAATTATAAATATCCCAACGCAAATCAGGTTGCTCGTTATTTAGCACATCTCCACTGTGATATTGGTTTAGCCTACAGAACTATTCTAGTTCATAAGTCTGTTATTTCAACATTTACGCACTTAAACTCTAGTGTAGATTTATCTTCAAATTTTTTTGTAAAACATATGATTAAAGCTATTTCTGTTGCCCGCGAAAAAAACACAAACAGATAATTCTAATTATAGACAATCTGGATGGAGACTTAAGGAACACCCTAGTCATAAATTAAATATAGTATTTTGGTTAAAACAATTATTGCAACTATCACAAAACTCTCGAAAAGATTTTAAAAATTTATTTATTACTTGTAGAGGCGAGTTAAAGCCTGCATCCAGAACAGTGATCGGGGGTTGGGTAAAATCCCTTTTAAAAGAAAGTGGTATTGAAGCTACCCCTGGCTCAGTGAGGTCTGCAGTGGCGTCTCTTAATTTTGTAGAGAATTTTTCCCTAGATCAAATACTCTTAACTGGAAATTGGAAAATGATTCACACGTTTCAAAAATATTATCAAAAAGAGTTGCTAGATAAAAATTCTCTTAATCCAAATGAATCTATCTTATTTTCGAATTATTTTGAGCCTGTAAGATAATAATAATGGGATATTCTATTACTTTAGAAGTTTAAGATTATTTATTTTGTTAGCCTAGCGGGCGGAATATGCCACATACTTAATTAATTAAAATGTAATAATTTCTATTGAATAGTCTCTTATTTCAATAACTATACTTCATTACACATTATAGCGACTAATTACATAGTTTCTCGCACCAGGGAATAACAAACAGATCACTCAAGATGGATTCCGGATATTGATACAAAGCAAATAATAGAGAGTTTTACCAACAAATAAAACTTACCTATTATTTTTTCATCAATATCCGGAATCCAGGTAAGTTTCCCTGGTGTATCTTGAGATTTATAATGGCGGGCTGTCACCTGGTGCTCGCATATATAAGTTCGTTGACAAGAAGAGGGGGCGCCACTATCGGAGGGGAACCGGAAATGCTGACTTAGACGGTAGAAAGACAGGTGCTTGACTCAAGATGGATTCCGGATATTGATGAAAAAATAATAGGTAAGTTTTATTTGTTGGTAAAACTCTATTTTTTTATTTATACCCACCAGAAAAAAATGCCGAATCATAAAAATTTATATAAGCGTCTATTATGAGATGAATCCATTTATAATAAAATTTATTTAATTTTTGAAATGTCAGAGTCTGTCCTAATGGTGAATGCTGCCGAAGTGTCCGACTTCCGCACCAGTATGTTACCGTGCTTGACCCAAACATATCTATAACCTTGTTTCTTTGCTGTCTCCCTGCATTGTCGAAACAATATCTTATTGTTAAGGGTTAGATGTTCATTGACATATATTGTAGTTGGAGTTCCGTTAATTAAGAACTTTGTTGAGTCGATTCTCTTTATAACACGGCAGGCAGAAATTACATTATCACGAAGAAATCTAGTAAAAAATTTCACTATTATATTTTTTGGTCGTTGATTATTGGGATCGGCGTGTGGTACACGATGAACTGATACAATATCTTTAGCTTGTATTGGTTGCTTAATGATTTCCCCCAGGCGTTCCACGATATACACTAGGTTTTCTCCACGTCGTTCTGGTAGGTTGGATATTTCAATTTACATTGCCTTAATTGTTGTTCTACTTTTGTTATATGATTTTGCAGTAAGTGAATCTGATTATCGAGGCTAGCTGTGCGAGAATAACTCTCTTCCATTGTTTTTAATCGGGCTTCGACTTCATTTTGGCGTTCAGAGTAAAAAGACAGGAATTTTTCCATTTCGCTTATTTTATTATTTGTTTCCAGGAGTGACTTATATATCGCAATGTTATCTGCGTTTAATTTTGTCACATTGCTGTTAATTTCGCTCAGTAATGACAAAATTTTTATCATTTTGCGGGTAAGCGCAGTATTTACTGCGGTTGTGATACTGGCTGAGAGTTTAGTTTCTAAAATCGACAACTGCTTGTTGAACTTTTCCTCAAATAAAATTAAATCGTCACTATCTCGTTTGCGCTTTCGCAAAAGAAGATGAGATTCATTTTCCAAGCTCACTGATATTGGTATGCTAGTGTCTGATGAAAATTTATTTGGTGGTGTACGATTCAAGGCCATGCTGTATGAGTTTCTTCTATGAGTGCAACAGGGACGAAAAATATGAGTCTATCTCTCAGCTGGAGGAGGTAAAGTGCGGCCCTCCGCTGTCACGTCCGTGAGATGCGGAGCGGAACAGGGACAACGCTATGTTTATGCCGTGTATATGATGTGGTTTCACTCAAACCATTCCTATGATTTTCACCGTTATACACTCAAAAATGACACTATTTTACTTGGAACTTGTTGGTTAAGAGAAAAAGAATTCTTTGGCAATAATTGTGCACAAAATTGAAAAAAACATTGACACTTCCACTCTCATTGACTCTCAACGACGGAATTGAAAATTTTGATGATCATTTAAAGTTTCAGGCTGATCTTGATCGCTTCTCAGATTATTGTTATAAAAATAAACTAAACTTAAGTATCAACAAGTGTAAAGTCATTAGTTTTACAAAAAAAGTAAAAAATAGTTGTTACAACTACAGTTTATCTGGTATACAGTTGGACTCAGTTAACTCAATAAGAGACCTTGGGATAACTCTAGACACTAAAATGCACTTAGATCTACATATATACAATATTGTTAATGATGCTTTTAAAATGTATGGATTCGTAATGCGTATTAGTAAAAACTTTGCAAAGGTTTCCACATATGTGTACTTATATAAATCTTTAGTACGGTCACAACTTGAATATGCTGAGCCCATATGGAGTCCTTATTATAATAAATACGTTGACGTAATCGAGCGTGTCCAAGAAAAGTTTCTGCGCTGTATGCACTTCAAATGCTCTCGTGGTCGCTTAGCATACGAACAACTACTCGATAGGTACCAACTTCTTAGTCTAAAACATAGACGTTTATATTTCAGCGCAGGCTTGTTGTATGATCTATGCCATAACAGATACGATTGTATTTCTATAGTTGATAAGATACGATACAGAGTACCCACCAGAACCCATGCTCGCACTCTTTGTCAATTGTTTGCAACTCCTCAGTGTCGTACTAATGCTGGTAAACGTTCACCCCTGTATAGACTGGTAGACTCATATAATGAGTGGTTCAATACAGTCGACATGGCGGTGACGAACATAAATATTTTCAAAAAATGTTGTTGGTAAATTTTAAGTGAATTGCTTAATATGCATTATATACTGTAAGATTGTCCAGAAATGATAATGCCAACACAGTAGTCAATATTTTATTGAGCGTCTAGCTCGGATAACGGTCGTCACCGGAATGCCAATATCGCCATCTTTTCTCTTAATCGTAGACATTTTATCATCATAGACTAATTTGTCTATGCTTATCACAGACTACGTAGTCCATGTTTTATAATAGACTACGCAGTCTGTGCTCTATACTTCTCAATGGCGCACATACACTGTAGAATATAAAGTTTGTATATGAGCAGAAACTTAAGAGGTTTATTAAAAATAGTAACAATACAATATCGAATAAGACTTAATAATGGAGAGTATAATTTAAATATTGAAAGTTAATAAAAGTTATAGTCTGCAGGCTATTGAATTAAGAGACCTATTAGGTCACTAATTTTAATCATTTACAATACTTATGTGGTACTTTCAGGGCAAGCGTACGAGGCTTATCAGCCACTATAAGTAAATTTAGTTTAAAGAAATTATTATAACTGTAAGTTTCAATAATTGTTTTCTCTCTATTTTTTAAATTGTAAGGCCAATTGCTAGATTACTGTACATTAATAATATAGTATATTTACTTAAATAACGCTTAGTGTAACAAAACTATATTTACATGTAACTTAATCTTGCGATCTGCGCCAAGTTCTTGTATTGTTTTTGTATTCTCTTTCTTCCCTTCTCTTTCCCTTCTCTTTCTATGATTTTGTATGACACCCATAACACCTTCATTATATACTTTACTTTCACTCTTAATTGTATGTAATTGATAAATATGTGGTAAACGGTGCTGGTGTCAAAGTTAGTAATATAGTATACTAATACTAATTAATATATTGTAATTACTTTGTAACTGTTGGTTTACCCAAATAAATAGAAGAAAAAAATCTTAGTTCATTTATTAATCTGAATCATAAACAATAAGTGATTTCTTTATCAATCAATTTTTATTAAAAGTTAATGCAATAATAATATACCTAATGCACATTAAGTTTTATATATGAAACAATAAATGCAGAAAATAAGTTTCTCAGCTGTGTCAATGTTATTGTTTATTTGTACAAGAGTAATGTTTGTAAAGAGTAGCAGTAATGAATGTCTGTGGCAACTCGGTCACCATCAACTTTACTTCCACTTTATGTCAAGTAAAGAGAGGTTAACAGTACCAAATTGTTATGTTTTGTGACGTTACTCACTATTCGTGAGTTTTGATAAGAGTAATGATGTAAAAATTAAGGTATCGCGAAACCAAAATGCCACACATAAAACTCATACAAGGAAATATAATGAAGTATCAGTAGTATATTTTTTTACTAAGTTATGGAACAAAAGTACTTCCCCGGTTTGTGATGCAGCAGTCCACAATTATATCTCTTCTTGATAGATTTTTGTTTGTTTTTCGTCTTTACCTTATCCGACAGATAGTCGTTACATATTTGCCTGGCACGATTATTTGAATGTTAGCGATTATATTTACACGGTAAGATAAATTATCAACAATTAACAACAGGCTTTGTTTTTAATGTTGTTGTTTTTAATTGTAATATCGCGAAATATTTAATTAAAATAAAATTTAAAATAAAATTAAATCAGCTGTAACGATTTGACAGCCGTACACGCCAAAGTTTCCGCAGTGGCAAGAATCGAAGTTCAATAAACAAAGCCGAGGTTTCGTGGCAGCAAAAATCGGAGTCCGGGTAGCATACACAGTCGAAAGATTTACAATATAATATCACAATTAGATGCGTTGACAATGAGCGAAATGCAAATTGCAACTAAAAATAAACAAACAAAGAGTGTTCATTCAAGTACGCATTCTTGCACACGGCACTCAGGGCTAGTGGATTGTTATTGGTAGTAGTGCGTGTGTGGGCGGGGTGTTGTAAACACTGCAAGAGACATGTTCATGCAAATATCGATACGAAGTGAAAGAGCGCAAATGTCCGCCACTGTACATCTATTATTATTATTATTAAATGTAAACTAAAATTACATATTTTCATTTATAATAACAATAAGAATTTGTTAATATTTATAATATTTTAGCGTTGGGGGTGTGATAGACGCTAAGATAATAGTCTTATGCTAGGTACTTAGCTGTATGAAGGCGGTGAAATAAGAAGTCCAACACTTGATAGTCACAGCACATTTACTTAGCACAGACACAGATAGAAGGAGTACAGAGAACAGCAGATGTATATCTACGATATCTTGTATATCTACAAGCACAGGAGAAGAATAAGCACAGAAAAACATATGATTAAGCAATAGGTAAAAGCGCGTCGGAAACTATCGAGCGGGAGGCAAATGAACGTGCGGATGGCGTCAAGCATAGATTCTGACTAGTGACCGCGGCGGCACGCAGACTGTGCGTGCGCCGACCAGCCCTGCGATTCTGTAAAACTCCAAACCCGAATTCGAATTCTCTCAGGTGTCCGAATTGACTTCAAAAAGAGGCATACGCTCAATCTTGAATTGGTAATAACGTTTCGTAGCATAAGTGAAGTGAGTTTCGAAATGATATAGGAATAGAATATCTGAGACACGTGTATTCAATCAATTTTGTTTTGTATTTTTATACAAAAAAAATGGAATCAATAGAATTTTTACACTAAATGACGTGAATTCGGACACATGAGTGGATTCGATTTCGGGTCTGGATTTTTACAGAATCGCAGGGCTGTTTCGAAAACAAAAGGCTCGCTCGATGTGTGCACGACTCCACTATTAACGGACGGCAATCGGCTGGTATAAAATGATGCTGTACGTGTTTTAATATTTGATATGAACTTGTGTATAAATATAATGTACTGTAAATATATAAGTGTAAATATGATTTAAATATTTATGTAAATATAATTAAGTGTTTGAGAGCTAAGTTTTGTATATAGAATAAATAAATATAAGATATTGTAATAATGAAATTTATATTATATAATATTTTAAAAGTAATAAAATATTTATATAACATTGTATAAGTAATTATTGTGGGTGTATGCCCACATCACTCCCCCCCAGAGACCTGGTTAGGGTCGATAATAGTCCGGGAACCTGACACGTCTACCGTAACGAGTGGTTTTGGAAGGTTGAGGTGATGTAGGTGGAAGTGTGTCTGAGTGGTGTTTGGTGATGTAAAAGTGTGAGTGTTCGGTAGTGTGTATGCGTGAGTGTTGTGTAGGTCCTTCTCGTCAGCTAGGATAAAAGCGGGCTTTAGGCGGTCGATGCTAACTGTGACAGGCTTACCCTTGACGAGTAGTTTAAAAACTTTATCACTCCTCTCTAATACCGTGTGTGTGCCAGAATAAGACGGCTGAAAAGTCACACGCGGAGCGTCCTCGCGGAGGAAGACATGTTCGGTGGTGGCTGATTCTTTAAATACGAACACGCTGTTTTTGCTGTGGCGAGAGGCTGGGACTGGCTTGAGAGTCTCGGCGAACGTGCGTAAGCGCGCTGTGAAATCTGACAAGTCAGAAGTGCAGGGTGTGCACACTTCAAAGAACTCACCGGGAAGCCTTAAAAGCTCGCCATACAGCAATTCAGCTGAGGACGACTGAAGGTCGTCTTTGTAGGCACTGCGTATACCAACCAACACAAAAGGTAACACCTCAATCCAGTTTTGCTGAGCGTGGCAGGTGATGGAGGCCTTGAGCTGTCGATGAAAACGCTAAACGAGGCCGTTGTACGCTGGATGGTATGCTGTAGTGCGTTTGTGCCTAAAGCCGATGGTCTTCGCCAGATATTGGAACAGTGCGGACTCAAACTGAGCGCCGCGGTCTGTCACAATATCGGTAGGGCAACCAAAACGCGAATCCATCTAGCGATTAGTGCCTTTGCCACTGTTTCAGCACGAATATCGGGAAACAGCATGACCTCGGGCCACCGTGAAAAGCGGTCAACGGCTGTCAGGGAGTACTTGTAGCCCTGGCAGACCGGTAAGGGGCCTATAAGGTCGATGTGCACGTGGTGGAATCGTGCACGAGGTAAGTCGAAAGTACCCAAAGGTGCGGATACGTGTCGACTGACCTTCGCACGTTGGCACGATAAGCATGATCGAGCCCACTCGCGGCAATCTTTCCGCACTCCGGGCCAGACGAACCTTTCTGCGACGAGTTGTGCAAAGGGTGCTGCACCGGGGTGGCTAAGTGAATGCAGACTTTGGAATACTTGCCTGCGGAAGTTTGTTGTGACAAACGGTCTGGGAGTCGGTGTGCTGACGTCGCAGTAAAGGGGTGTCCGATATCCAGGGAAATTTACTTTCTCCAGACGGAGAGATGACCCGTCAGTGAGATACTGGGCCAATTCAGCATCCATCTCCTGGGATTGGGCGAGGCTAGCGAGGCAGATTGGAGCGCCCAGTTCATCGACGCGAGATAAGGTGTCGGCGACGACATTGTCTTTGCCACACATTTCTGGCAAAGACAATGTCGTCGCCGACCTTATATCGGTCGTGAACTGAGAAATATAGTCTAAATGCCGGAACTGTTGGCGAATAGTTTTAGTAGGGTAATATTGGGCATTTTGTCTCCCACTCATTCGTGACGGTGTTTTGCCGCCACTCACTCATGACTCATGGAATGACAGTATGCTAAATATTATACATAGATATTACGTTCATTTGATTATGTAGTTTTTTGACGAAAATCCATAAAATGTTTCTGATTATTCGCACTTTATATAAATAGTCAAATTTGTATAAATTGACTCACTTTATCTATAACACCCGAAAGAATTGCTTACTACTATGAAATTTATAAAACAATCTGAAACGTTGCAATTGGATAGAATTTGTTCAGATGCTGAGACAGTTATTTTTCGACATGGAAACTTGCTTCCTAATTCAGTTCGGTGTTTAGTTTGCGGTCCATCAAACTGTGGAAAAACAATTTTCATAATAAATCTTCTGTTGCATGAAAATGGATTACATTTTAAGAATGTATATTTATACTCAAAAACACTGTATCAAACTAAGTACATTTATTTAGAGAACGTCATTAAATTGCTACCTAGTGTTACATTTGCAAAATACAGTGCTAATGAATTGATTCTCAGTCCACATGATGCTAAGCCCCATTCTGTAATAATTTTTGATGATGTTGCTTGTGAGAATCAAACTAATATGCGAGATTATTTCGCTATGGGCAGACATAAATTTATTGATTGTTTTTACTTAAACCAAACATATAGTAAAATACCAAATAATTAGTAAGAGACAATGCAAACCTCATAATATTATTCAAACAAGACGATATAAATTTACGACATGTATATGATGAACATGTGAATACAAATATGTCATGGACAGAATTTCGGGAAATGTGTTCAAAAATTTGGAAAGATACATACAATTTTTTAGTCATTAATAAAGATTGTGCAAAAAATGATGGTTGCTACAGAATGAACTTCGACACCTTCGTAACTTTCGACGAGTAACCAAATAAAGTTACTTTCAATCTAGAACACAGTTCATTTAAGAAGTAAAGCTATAAGATACAACACGTTGCATAACTCAAGCTACTGTTCTTTCAAAATGGAAATGGAATTAAAAGCTGAGGTTGTTCGAGCTGCAGAAGGTGTTAAAAAGAAGCTGAAGGAAATGCGTATGAGGGAATCTTATCAAGAAAACATGTTAAATACAGTTTTTCAACCCATCACTAAACCACTTCATCATATTAACGAATTACCCACAGAAATAAGAAAAAATATTACATTAGCAAATATTAAAACAAAACTTAAAACATACTTTTTAAACAACCTAGCATGAAATAGAATTGAGAAATGGAGGCACATTGTGTCTGTGTTAAGTGTAAATTGTTGTAAACCTAATTAATTAGTACAGATATATAAACAGCATTGGCAAAACCTTCGTGGTTTATAAATGCTGTAAAAAACTTAAAAAGTGTAACTATGTTTAATATTGTTATGTAAATAAAAAATAATAAAAAATAATAAAAAAAAAAATAATTCATCATAACACAAATCCTTCAAAATCTAACAAATCTCAAGTCCATGAAGTATCTAAAGATGACAATTTGAATACAGACTCTGAGAATACATATTTAAAACGTAACGATTCCATATCCGAGTCCCATGATAGCGATTCTGGTGACAATATTGATGAAAACAGTTTCGATGGTCAAAATAAAAATAATACAAGCGATACATCATTTGCAACAGTCGAGTCCGTCCACAGTTCTAACCGAGATGCTTTGTCTTGGTCATTGTCTTCGGAAGTGTTTGAGGATGTGCCATTTGGTGTCAGAAGAGAACGAGGTAAACTATTGATGGGTAACTCACGTGTGGAAGTTCACGAGGAGGATATATCCGTAGCAGGTCGAGTATACAAGAAAACTCCTGGATTATATGAACTTTTGTTCAAGAAAGTTTATTTTTTTTTTATTTTATTTATTTAAAAACAACCAACAAAACATACACCACAATCGTATAACAGTAAAGCTTACATCAGTAACTTGCAATAGTGCTGCTTTAATTACAGGTTGTTACTACATGTACCTATAGCAAGTAAACAATGTAAACATAACCTTAGATGATGTTTAGTGCAGAAGCTAATTTACACCTGCAGGATATTGAGAACCGAGCATGTATATAAAAAAGAAAAACGAAAACAATAATAGTAATAAATTAAAGGTATATCTGACCAAAAAGGTACAATTACAGAGTATCATTAGCACTAACAGCCGTCATGTCAAAGACTGTAGTTCAGAGCTGAAATTATTATACAAAATATTTTTAAACCTATGTAGTGAAAATGACATGTCGATATCATTGTGATGATCCATCGAGTGTAAGAGTTGATTATAGTATATTTGTATTCTATTGATTGTCGAGAAGTGACCCAAGCTTGTTCTAAAACTTTTTACGCGAAAAGGTCGGTATTTTGAAGATCGAGCCATTTTGTATGGTACATTGAGGTTTATTTGACGTAATAAGTAAGGGCAATCAATATAGCTATTAAAAATCTTATAGAGAAAAAGAATATCAGTTATCTTACGTCGGTATTATAAGCTCAAGAGTTTGAAGTACATTAACCGTGAATTATATGATGGTAAACGATTTATCAACCCACATTGACATGACAAGTGCCATAAAAACCTTTTTTGTATGGATTCCAAACGGCGTTTATGCACATCGTAATAATGTGACCAAATTACACTGCAATATCCCATTATAGAAAACACCAAAGCATTAAAAATTGCAATTTTACTGTTAGCATATCTAAACTCTTTGCAATTCCTCAAAATGAAACCTAACAATTTGAAGCCTTTTTTGGTAATTTTATCTACGTGTACATGGAAGCGAAGTTTATTATCTATATAAACACCAAGGTCTCGTACTAAATTAGTTTCTTTAATCTAACAACCACTCAATTGGTAATGCTTAAAGTATGAAGCCTTACTTCTTGAGAAGTGAATAAAGCTGCATTTATTATTGTTGAGATTTATCAGGTTCTGTTCACACCAAAGCGAAAACCTATTTAAATCCTCCTGAAGTAGACGGTGGTCATCAAAGTGTTCCAGATTTTTAACAATTTTCAGGTCGTCAGCATAAAGATGTATTTTGGAATGCATAAAACATGATGCCACATCATTTATAAAGATATTGAAAAATAGTGGCCCTAAAAGTGACCCTTGGGGCACGCCCGATGACAGTACAAATGCCTCAGAGGAGAATCCATTTATTACAACCATCGAAGAACGACCAAGAAGATAAGATGCACACCAACTGAGGATCTTGCCAGAAATACCATAGTGTGAGAGTTTGTGAATTAGTATACTGTGATTAACCCGATCAAATGCTTTGCTAAAATCTGTATAGATCACGTCGACCGGCACCCCATGATCTACCGCTGCAGCAGCATCCGATACAAAACAAGCTAGATTTGTAGCAGTTGAACGTGCCTTAATAAAGCCATGTTGTTGAGCAAGTATACTATGTCTAACGTGCCACGATATTACAGGGTAAATAATTGATTCAAAAACTTTGCTAAAAACAGATAATAAAGAAATAGGGCGATAATTCAAAACCGAAGATCTATCACCTTCTTTAAAAATAGGTACTATGAGCGCCATTTTCCATGCAGAAGGGAAGCAACCGGTGGAGAGTGATTTATTGTATATAATAGAAAGAGGTTTACCCAATACATCGCAACATTTTATTACAAAAATGGATGGAATTCCATCAGACCCCGCTCCCTTCCTAGGGTCAAGTCTTTTTAAAACTTTAACGATGTTATCTTTAGTGGTTGATAGGTTATTAATTGTCAATGCACATGTACTCTCTTGAGACAAAGGGGCAACTGTCGCATCTAAAGACATTGTAATGTCCGCTGCTGCAGCAGTGGTTTTGTAAACAGATGAAAAGTAAGAAGCAAATAAGTTAAGTTTATTAAGTTCCTGAATTAAATTTGGTTACAGAAAAAGATTCGCAAGTATATAAAGCATTGTTGTTAGAAACAAATGCTCATCGAAGAGATAATGATCCAAATAAACCAATAAAAACTAATCGAGGTCGAAAGTATTTGCAAATTATAAAACCGCTGTTTAAGTTACGCAAACCGTCAACATCTTCTGTTTCTTCTAGAACAGAACAATTAAGTGAAGGAGAAGGGTTAAGACTTAAGAAAAAAAATTAAGAAATATACTGATTATATTTATTGGGATGATCCTAATGAGTTAGTTGAAAGATTAAAATTACTGATAGCTTCTAAAGAAGCAGGAAATACTGGAGTAGAAAATGAAATAATTTCTATTATTGAAGAATTACGTGAAAACGGAATTATAAAATAGTTATCATAGTTTGTTGTTTTTTATTTACACACTCTCCCTTGATTGCATCGGATCTCTAATTAATAAAAATGAATATTGATAAATTCGGGCATCATGTCCACAAAAGGCTACGTTTGTCTGAACTGTTAGATTTTAGGGAAAACTCTAATGAAATCAGAAAGTGGGTGTTTTAATTTACAATCATCTAGATTAACTGGAGTCAACACACCTTTGGAAAAGGATGACGCTGTCAATAAACAATACGTAGATGAAAAAATTGCAACCTTGTGCACGAAGCATGAACTGCATGTTTGGATAGAATCAATAAAAGCTGATATCACCAACAAAATTAAACAGTTTGAAAAGAAGTTTAACACTAAGAGCTTGAATGAACAGAATGTAACCAACAGAAAAAATGGTCAAGCTCCAAGTAGTAAAAGAAATCCATAGGTCTGCACGTAAAAACTTTATTCGAATATCTATTGTACTAAAAGGCATTAATGATATATGGAAAGCAGATCTAATTGATTTTAAATCTTTAAAAAAATATAATAGTGGTTACACATATATTTTAATTGTTATTGATTGCTTTAGCAAATATGCATGGGGTATTCCCTTAAAGTCAAAATCGAGAAAATGTGTGGTTAATGCGTTTAAAAGAATTCTCAAAACAAGTGGTTAATCTCTTGTTCACTTACAAACTGATATGGGAACAGAATTTTACAATGAATTGTTTAAAGAACTAGTGCAGTCACTAAATATAAAGCACTATTCGACTTACTCTACAAAAAAAGCATCTATTGTTGAAAGATTGATAAGAACATTAAAGAAAAAATTGCATGTATCTTTTAGCTATAACGGTAGTTATAAGTGGGTGGGAAAGGCTTTAGAAGATGTTTTGAATACTTATAATAATAGCAAGCATAGTGTCATTAGTGACCAATTAATGTAAATTCGATAAATGAAACAAAGGTTAAGAATAACATCGAAAAGTTTTTTAACAGACGAATTAAATTACAAAGGAATAAATTTCAAATAGGTGATTTTGTTAGAATAAGCAAATACAAAAGCAGTTTTGAAAAGGGTTATATACCGAATAGGTCAACAGAATTATTTATTATTAAATCAATCAATAAAACTGATCCTGTTACATATAATTTACAAGACCAAAGGAGTCAACCAATATTAGGAACGTTTTACCAGGAAGAGTTACAAAAAACTAATCATCCTGATGTTTATTTAATAGAAAAAGTAATTAAAAAGAAGGGTAACAAATTGTTCGTTAAATGGTTAGGTCTCCCTAATAGTGAAAACAGTTGGATTGATCGCAGTTCAATCACTATATAATATAAGAGTTAAATAGCATTTTTTGTAATCATTGCATATCCAGATATGCAAGGAGGGGGACGAGTCAATAGTATAATTGACAGTTTACCGTTTGAACTACATTTACCAGGATATAACTATTGTGGACCAGGGACCAAGTTAAAAGAAAGATTAGCGAGAGGTGATAAAGGAGTCAATGAATTAGACGAAGCCTGCAAATTTCATGATATTGCGTACATAAACACCGATTCAAACAGTAGACATAAAGCAGACTTGGAACTACTCAGCATGGCTAAGAGACGATTGCATTCGAAAGACGCTGGAAGAGGTGAAAAACTAGCGTCATGGTTAGTTATTAAAGTTATGAAAGCTAAAGTAAAAAGTGGTTCTGGAGTAAAAAAATTTAAGACAATTGTATCGAAAATTCAATCTCAAATAAAAAAAATCAAACCAAAGAGCCATACAGCTGCAATTAAGTATGCATATGAAGCTGCTAAAAAATGCTTTCCCAAAAATTGTCATTTTCGTCTACCACGAATAATACCGATTCCAAAGACAGGAGGAATATTACCTCTGATACCCATTTTTGCGGGATTGTCTGCTCTAGATGCATTAGCTGGAGGTGCGGCAGGTGTTGCGAAAACGGTAAATGAATACAAAGCTGCACAACAAAATTTAAAAGAATCAGAACGTCACAATAAAACCATGGAAGCTATTGCATTGGGAAAAGGTCTTTACATCAAACCGTATAAAAAAGGCAGTGGTTTATTTATAAGAAGTTCAAAAAACTAATTTCGCAGTTACCCAATAAAGCTTTATCTAATATTGAGTTAATGAAATATTCTAGAAATATACCCCATTTTCGAGGAGTTTATATGAAAGATAGATTACCAACTAAGTCAAAACCAATAGAATGTGGAATCGTTAATTTAGATAATCATAATAATAATGGAACGCATTGGGTAGCGTATGCAATAATAAACAGTTATTGTGAATATTTTGATAGTTTTGGTGATTTAAAACCACCAAAAGAGTTATTGAAATATTTCGGTCATCGTGATATTTATTACAATTATAACCGATATCAAAAATATAATAGCGTTAATTGTGGACATTTATGTTTCAAATTTTTGCACAACTTTTGGGATCAAGTTAGTATATATTAACAGACTTGATTTTTATATATACATTTTCACGATGTCTTTCACATTGTCTTTAACTGGCAAAAGTTCCATATTAACCACGAACTTCTCACCAACTTTAAATCTTAATGGTGATTATGAATGTGCATTATTACATTTCTCTACTTTTAATTCTATACCGAATATCACTAAAGCTAAAAACAAATTTCACTATGGTACTAATGAAGTGGTTGAGATTCCTGAAGGAGCTTATGAACTACAAGATATTTACGATTTTTTAAAGTTTGAAGTAAAAGATTGTGATTTAAAGTTATATTACAATAACAATACTCTTAAGACAACTATATTCTGTACTAAAGATATTCATTGTGAAAAACACGATTCTTTCGGAGAATTGCTGGGTTATAGTAAGGAAGTCCTAAAAAGTCATATATTACATGAGTCACTTCTTCCCGTAAACATTTTATCAACGACTGTGGTGAGAGTCGACTGTGATATCATAAGCGGGTCGTATATAAACGGTGAACCAAGTCATATACTACATGAGTTTACACCCACGGTACCTCCGGGTTATAGAATAATAGAAATACCAAAGAATACTATATATTTTCCAGTAAACAGAGATACTTCGGCACGAATGGGCCGGCTCGACCGGAGTGATACCACGGCCTCACAGAAAACCGACGTGAAACAACGCTTGCTGTGTTTCGTCGTGTGAGTGAGGGTACCGGAGGCCCAACCCCTCCCTATTTCCTTCCCTCTACCCCTCAACCCTTCCTTCCAAGGCCGGCAGCGCGCTTGTAGCCCCTCTGGTGTTGCAGGTGTCCATGGGCGACGGTAATCACTTACCATCAGGTGATCCGTCTGCTCGTCTGCCCCCTATCCCATAAAAAAAAAAAAACTATCAATGGTATCACCATAAGAATACTAGGTATATATAATAATCCTGTTGATCTTCGAGGAGAAGAAGTGAATTTATACTTACATATAAAGAAACATGATTGATTACAATAAAAACGTATCATCTCATAGTCACAAGTTTAGTGGTATTCGATCACTTCGCAAGAACACACATTCTTCTGCTAATATTAAACTAACTCCACAAAATAAAGCATTTTTGAAATTGATTGGATTGTTAAAATGAATATTCTAAATATTACAAATCCGCCTGCATATGACAATTCTATAGAGTGCATAGAAACTCATTCTTATAAACCATACATAACAAGTTTCAATAGAAATGATGAAATAAGAATACCGATAAATCAACAAGACTTATATGTTATTCTCGGCTTGCAAACTAATAGAAAAAATAATGGATCAAAAGATATGTCCCAATTTGATCATTGTAATCTATGTACGTGATGTTAAGGTTTATTTAACTTCTATTTATTACCCTTATGAAAGCTATAATACCGACTTTGCAAAGCAAAACTATGCCTTAATATATGAACAATTCGCAAATTTTTAGGAGTCTCATTATTCGCGTAAATCGAGTTGTTTATTAAGTGCTCAAGAATTTAGAGAATATGCACCATTATTTGTAATCGATTGTTCAAGGCAGAACGATAATATAAAAACAGGACCCGTTATTAACATTCGCTTAGAATTAGAGAGCCATAAGGAGATACCGGATCAGACATCAGCATATTGAATAAATGAATGAATACACTTTATTGCTTACAAATACAGTTATACAAAACATTTATGATCAAAATAAAAAACATTTATAATCATATTGTTTGATTACATAGTCGAATATAAACCTCTTAGTAATATAGTTCGTAAAATATCATGACTTCTACTGTTTTCGTCGATATTCAAGGATTTAAAAATTATCAAAATAAGTTCATTTTAAAAGAATTAGCATCGTCGACGAAGGATATTTCTCAGGTTTTCTTAGTAAAACCACCCTACCCGTATTCAAAGTTAACCGTGGATGAAAAAAAGAAAGTGATATGGATTGAACGAAATAGAGGTATCACGTGGAGTGAAGGAAATATTGACTACAGAGAATTCAAAAGACTTATCATTCCAATTTTACAAAACAAAACTATAATCATGAAATGATTAGAGGAACAGAAATGGATAAAGGAATTGTGTAAAAACTGTTTTTTGGTAAATATTGAAGAAAAAGTTTTTACATCTGTATAAAACGTATTGTAAGTGTGAATCTAATTTTAATTGTTTAGACCATAAAAAAGAATGTGCGCTAAAAAATGTTATCTGTATTAAGAAGTGGTATTTAAATAATTGTGTGTAATAATATTTAATAAAATGAAATTTATAAGAAAAAGTGTATTATTTTAAATTTAAACCTTACTATTTTGCATATCTGTACCATTCTCGACTCAATGGTGACTAGGAAATTTCGTAAGCATCCGTTGATGCCACTACGATAACTTTAATCTTAAAAATGATGAAAATATTAAATCGATAAAATAAAACAAATAAAATATATTTTAGGGTTTATATTTCAAAATAATATAAAATATAAAACTAACTACTACTAAATCTAATAATTCACTTAAAAATTTTTGTCACATATTTTCTTCCTTATATTTCTAATTAATTGTTCCGTTTGTTCCATAATTGGATCATAATGATCAGTCACTACATACTGACTGCTGTAGAGTATTTTTTCGTTATCACTTTCACTTTTCACTATACTACTGTTTTCCAAGTCAACAATCTCCACTTTGATGAGTCGAAAACCTCATTTAGGTTCATTAGTGTAAATATAGGATCCCACACTATGTACGTTCGATCTTTTTGGAGGCACCACTGCACATTCTTCTTGAGCTCCACGTTTTCCCCTTTTCTTCTTTGGCTCTCGTTGAAGCTTAGCCAATTCTGGAAACATTTCGTCAAAACCAGCAAGAGGATCCTGAGCATTTTGCTCAAACAAACTGCATGAATTAATTTCGTTTTCCATTTGTAATTTAACTTAATATCGTGTTGATATCACAATGACAAATTGTGGAATGTTTCAGAAACCACATAATTTGCCAATAAGGTGATGTACCTACTGACAGTACAATAATGCTGACTTAATAATGAAATCAAGTTCATGTAGCAAAGCATATTCAGCAATATTTATTTCCTGCAGTTATACCTACAACCTTGATTTGATTTTAAACACATGCATCTATTAAATGTAGAGTTATATATTTTAATTAATAATAACAACCGGAATTTTAATAATATTACACTTCTTTATAGAATTGTAGTTACATTAACCCTATTATAATAATTTATAACAAATAGTTAAAGTACTAATGTAACTTACCTAATATAATAAAATAACCTAAAAAAGAGACATTTTAAAACGTTGTCCAACATAATAAGCCAACCGTAACAGTATATTAGAACTACCCCAAGCAGTAGTGGATATTGTGTGGAACAGAAAGGAGTTTGGACTTACTTTTCGTTTCTTCGATAACTCAGGGTATTAAGCCGCTGGTCGTAAGTCTCCCGCGTTGTTCTGGGATGATTTTGTTGTCGTCCTAACTGCTCCTTCACACAGCGTTGATTTTCTATGTATTTGCTGTATACACTTTCGCGCTACAAGATTTGGTTGGAATGGGACCTTACGGGATCGACCATTCGCTATGGCGGCGGAGATGCAACAGACAGTTCTCAGTGACTGTCTGTCTACCCTCGATTGTTTTATATTTGTCCAAGTTAGGGAAAGGTAGGTAGGCGGATGAATAAAGTTGTGTTACCATATTTAATATCTTACTTGTAACGCATTTTGAAACCGAACATAACCGCCCCCCAAAGAGCTGCTAAGCTCTTTAGTAGAATCACAAATGTAGAGTTAAGCTAGATGATTTTCAAATAAAAGATTCGGGTAAACATGCAAAATCCGAAATATTGTTTCTGAAAAATTCGTTGGATTGATTGCAGATTACCGCTGATGTACTATAAAACTAAATGGATGTAAATATCTAAATAAATTAAACTAAAAAAAAAGATTGGTTAAGAAACTATTTAAATTCATTGATTTGAGTCGCATTTGGGCAATGGACACACCTTAGATACAGATCCAATACAAGACCCTGAGCCAGTTTTAACCTGTACTACGCGTATGATACCCGACCTTTTCGCCATCTAAGTGGAGTGGTGTTATCATCTTTGATTAAAACAAGATCACCTAATTGTAAATTTGGAATGTTTTTAAACCACTTAGCGCGTTGTTGTAAATTGTGAAGGTATTCGCCCTGCCATCTTTTCCAAAAGTGATGTGATATTTGTTGCACCAGTTTCCAACGTTTGAGAGGCGAAATATGCGTATCATCGATTTCCTCCGGCAGGCTAACGAGAGGCTGACCAATGAGGTAATGACCGGGTGTTAAGGCTTCAAGGCTGGATACGTCGTCCGTGAGTGGACATAACGGTCTAGAGTTGAGTACAGCTTCAGCTCTTGCAAAAACTGTAGACAGCTCCTCAAAGGTGAGTACTTGCTCACCAACAGTGCGCAGTAACAATTGTTTAGCTGATTTTACTGTTGATTCCCATAGCCCACCCATGTGTGGAGCATAGGGAGGGTTCATATGCCAAGTGATACCTAATTGTGCTAAGCTGTTTGCCAATTGCTGCCCTTTCAAAAGATTTGCAGCACCCTGAAAGTTTTTTCCACAATCAGAATAAACATCTGATGGCATTCCTCTTCGAGCGACAAACCTATGGAAGCAAGCCATGAAAGCCTGAGTTGTTAAATCAGATGTGACTTCGAAGTGTACCGCTTTCACGGCAAAGCATACAAACACGCAAAGGTACGCTTTGCCTTGCGCATGTTAGAAACCTTTATAATGAAAGGACCTGCAAAGTCGACACCTACTCGAGTAAAAGGATGACATAGCCGTACACGACCAGCTGGAAGGTTGCCCATGAGGGGCTTTAGAGGTTTGGCTCTAAGTCTATAGCATCGATGACACTGGAATACTCGATTGCGAACAACTCGTCGAGCGGACAAAATCCAGAATTTCTGGCGTAGAATGTTTACGAGTATGGAGGGTCCAGCATGAAAATGAAGCGTATGATAATAGTCAATTATGAGATTGGTCAAATGGTGACACTTCGGTAGTAATAGTGGATGCTTGACGTCATGAGGCAAATTGGAGTGCTCGAGTCTACCGCCAACGCGTAAAAGACCGTTTGCATCAATAAAGGGATCGAGGCGCTGCAAGGGGCCATAAGGTGATCGACCGTTGTTGATGGCTGATTTATGATCGGCGAAGACTTCATCTTGCACCAACTTGACAAGCGTAAAAAGAGAATTGTTGAGTTCCCGAACCGTAAGTGATCCACTAGATCTAAAGTTGGTAGACCGTGCGTTACGAATAAAATGCAAGAGCCAAGCAGTGATACGTTGTAAACGAGAAAAAGAACTGTATCGTGTGATAAGTGAATGTTCGAGATGATTGTCCTTAACTGCAGCCAATGAGGATACAGCGTCGTGCTTGAGACCAGGTAAGATCACAGAGTCGACACATGGAGTCATCGGCCATGTGGACGAATCATCCTTTAACCATAAAGGAGACCACCACAAGGAATGGCCAACGAGGATATCGGCTGTAACGCCTCTGCTCGCGCAATCGGTAGGATTGGACGCGGAGGGTACGTAACGCCACTTTGCGGACGGTAGAAGGCCTTGAACCTGGGAAACACGGTTTCCCTCAAATGTCTGCAGTTTATGCGGTGGAGTGCGCAACCATGCAAGTACGATGGTAGAGTCGCACCACGCTGTGACACCACTTATGCTGACTTTCCCTTTAAATAGTCCCATATAATGACCAACTAGACCAGCTAGAAGCAAAGCTCCACAGAGCTCGAGTCGTGGAATGGTCAGCTTTTGACGTAAAGGAGCGACCCTTGACCGGCCGCGAAGCAGATGGACACTAACTTCACCGCAAGAATGCTGAACTCGTAAATAGATGACTGCGGCATAACCGCTTTCAGATGCATCACAGAATCCCATATTCTCACATGAGTATGTACCCGTGTTAAGTATATATCTCGGTATATGAGGTAGCTTAAGGAGTGTGAATGTTTCAGCGAATGAATCCCAGAGTTTAACGATGTCGTCTGGTAGTTGGTCATCCCAGGAAAGCCGTAAAGCGCAGACACGTTGCATCAAAATCTTTGCGTAGAACGTAACGGGTGCTAAGTAACCACACGGGTCGTAAATACGCGCTATGTTTGAAAGAATGTCGCGTTTAGTCCTAGACCTACTAAGGTTTGAAACAAATGATCAGCAGGATATGTAGCCAAGACCTCGGGACTGTTGCTGGCCCATTTGCGTAACTGAAAGCCACCTTGTGCTAGTTTTGAAGCCAATGGAATCTACGCAGATTCAGTGAAAAGGGCAAATTTTTTCACAGTTTGTGGTGAACAAGTTTTTGACACTCTTCTTGCGTTAATAACACCTAGAAAATCAAATGAAGTAACCTTTAGTGAAATTGAATATATCTTAACCAAACATTACAGCCCAAAGTGCAATGAAATCACCATGTCATATAAATTTTATAAACGTGACCAACATCAAGGTGAATCAGCGTCGGAATATATAGCAGAATTACGAAAAATGAGTTCTGGGTGTAATTTTACAAATTTAGAACGTATGCTTCGCGATAGATTGGTGTGTGGTATGCTAGACCATAAGTTGCAATATGAGCTGCTGAAGAGAGACAATATACAATATGATGATGTTGTAAATGTAATGTTGGCTTCGGAGACGGCGGGAAAAGACGCTCGCATGATACAGGGCACCGCAGCGGCCGTCACCTGCACTCAATTCACGGCAGTTTCGTCACCGCCCGTTCCTGAACCTATGGAAGTTAATGCAATGAAATCGAAGAATAATTTACGACTGTGTTATCGATGTGGAGACCGTCATTCAGGAGAATGTCGTTTTGTTAACGCAATTTGTCACTACTGTAAAAAGAAAGGTCACATTGAAAAAATTTGTACTACAAAGAAGAGGAATAATTATTCAAAAGTTAATTACGCAGACAGCAACGCGGATGTACAACTGAACGGTATATACAATTTGGACAGCAAGTGCACTCGGGTACCAGCATATAGAGTGAATGTTTTATTGGAGGGCATCCCAGTAGTAATGGAAGTCGACTCGGGTGCCGCGTTTTCAATCATTAACGAGCACACATGGAGTCAATTACAGATACGCGCTTCGCTCACGCATGTACCTAACCGGCTATCGGCATGGAATAACTCACCAGTGTTAGTGATGGGACAAGTTAGTGTTTCAGTTGAATTTAAAGACATTAAGTGTAAGCTGAACATTATTGTAGCAAAGGGATCGGGGCCTAATTTGATAGGACGTAATTGGTTTGAGGCACTCGATATCTCATTATCTATTAACGTAATTTCTGATATTGATATGTCTACTATTAACGCTATATTATATAAACATAAAGAGGTATTTCGCGATGGTCTCGGTACCTACAGAGGCGATCCTGTCACTATTCATCTGAAATCCAATGCTGTACCGAAATTTATGAAGGCTCGACCGGTCCCATTTGCCATTAAAGAAAGAGTAGAGAGCGAAATAGATAGGTTAGTTTCTGAAGGGGTACTCCGCCCTACAGGTTATTCAGATTGGGCGACTGCGGTCGTGCCTATAGTAAAAAGGAATGGGGAAATTCGTTTATGTGGTGATTATCGTAGTACGGTGAATCAGGCTACCGAGTCTGATACCTATCCTATGCCTACTGCTAGTGAAGTATTTGCTAGTGTAGCTGGGGGCAAATTTTACACTACATTAGATCTAGACAGAGCGTATACACAGGTAATTGTTTGTGATGCCACAGCGCGGCTATTAACGTTAAATACATGTAAAGGGTTATTCAGTGTCCACAGATTAGCTTTTGGTGTCAAGGCATGCCCAGGTATTTTCCAACGATTGATGACAGCATTGCTAGCAGGCATAGCGGGCGTAGCTGTGCTGATTGATGACGTCATTATCAGCGGTCGCACTCTGCCAGAAATGACTCAACGCCTTGACGTGGTACTGGAACGAATTGAAAAAGCTGGTTTGCGTCTTAATGAAAGTAAGTGCAAATTTGGTAAAGAGCGTGTTGAATTCTTGGGGTTCGTTATTGATCCAGACGGCATTCACCCGGCATCTAGTAAGGTAGAGTCAATTAGAAATACACCGGAACCTAAAAATGTTCAACAGTTACAGGCATTTTTGGGACTTTACAATTTTTATGAAAGGTTCATACAGAATAAGGCTACGATACTTGAGCCTCTACATAGGTTGCTCGATAAGTCGCGGAGATGGCAATGGACAGAAGTAGAACAGAATAGTTTCGATTCTGCAAAAAGACTGCTGTCTTCTGATATGACACTGGTCCACTATGACTTACATAAGCCTTTAGTACTAACTTGTGACAGCTCAGAGTATGGTGTTGGTGCAGTGTTGTCACACGTCATGGAGAATGGACAAGAGCGACCAATTGCAATGGGGTCTAGAACACTACATTCGCATGAGAGACGTTACTCTCAACTCGATAAAGAGGCAACCGCTATAATGTTCGGAATAAATAAATTTCATAACTATTTAATGGGCAGATCGTTCAACATTATTACAGATCATAAACCACTGCTTGGAATTTTCGACTCAAAGCGGCCTATCCCTAACATATTGTCGCCTCGTCTTACACGTATAGCATTAGTTCTTACTTCTCTTGACTATACAATCACATACAAGCCAGGAAAACAAATAGGTAATGCAGATGCTTTGAGTCGATGGCCTCAACCTGTTCCAGAGCAACCCGAACAACAACTTTGTGATATCCTATTGATGGCAGAGACTCCACAAGATTTTCCTATAGACGTAGATAGTATAGCTATGGCTACCAAACTTGACATGAATCTTGCTCGGGTAAGTCATTACATATTAAGTGGGTGGCCAGTCAAGGTAACAGATAAGCACTTACAACCTTACTGGTTAAGACGTACTGAACTATCACTGCATGAAGATTGCATACTTTTTGGTTGTCGCGTGGTTGTGCCACCGTCTTTACGTAAAGTCGTTTTGCGAGGATTACACAAAACTCACAATGGAATTGTACACACAAAAGCACTTGCAAGAAGTTACATTTGGTGGCCAGATCTAAACAACGACATTGAAACTATGGTACAGTCTTGTAATAAATGCCTAGAATATCGTCATATGCCTCCTAAAACAAAGTTTGAGTGGATAATACCATCGAAACCATGGTCTCGAATCAATATTGATTTCGCAGGGCCTTTCCAAAATAATATTTTCTTGATTGTTGTTGATGCTTATTCTCGATGGCCTGAAGTGTTTGTAGTTAATAATATGACGTCTTTGACAGTAATTAAACATCTTAGAATGCTTTTTGCAACTCATGGACTTTGCGAAACGTTAGTATCCGATAACGGGACACCATTTACATCTACAGAGATGAAACAATTTCTGGATGCGAACAAAATTCGCCACATTACGACTGCGCCATACCATCCATCTACTAATGGTCTTGCGGAAAGAATGGTTCAAACAGTCAAAGACAAGCTACGCAAGATGGACGACATAGTATGGGAAATCAAAATTCCTAACATGCTGTTAGGCCTTCGAGTAACACCTTGTTCAGCTACAAAAAAAAGTCCAGCAGAGTTGTTAATGAATAGGCGTTTAAGAACATTATTAGATACAATTCACCCGGAACAACACAAACGCATTATGAGTGAACAGCAAATAATACGAAATACACAAGTAAAGTATCGACAGTCCGATTTGGGACAGAATGTAATGTATAGGAATTTCTCGAAGGGACCTCGTTGGTTACCAGGCACAGTAGTTAGTAGAGAAGGACCATCAAGTTACCAAGTAGCTACAGAAAATGGTTTGGTTGTGAGCAGACATATAGACCAATTAATTACACAAAAACAAGTAGAAGAGACTGACAAAGAAAAGGGAAAGGAAGAAGAGAGAAGGGAAGAAGCGAGTGAAGTCGATAATAGTCAGACAATAGTCCTCTATTGTCTCCTATAGAAGAGATAATAGAAATACCGAGTGCCGATAAATGGGCTGAAATGTTAGGGATTCCTGTAGAACCTAAACCAGGCTTTTCTGGTGGAAAAGTTAAAAATAAAAAGTTTGTTTATGATAAGACACCTTATACTAGACCGCATAACGACGGTAATGTTATACAATTCATTAATTAAGGCAGTTGTTTAGTTTAAACTTACGAAATAAGGTGTCCCAAGAGAAATATTAAAATATATATAAATGTTATAGATTAAGATGTTTCCATTCATGGTTATGTAGTTATACTGTTTTTAGTTAGGTTGATTTATTATGTTTGATTACATTTTTTAACATACTTGGGGAAAAGGTATGTTATGTATGAATGTCAAATATATTTTAATTAAAATACCAACAGGTTATCTTGTTAAAGAATAAGATTAATATATGTGGGTAGTTAGTTCACTTGGCACTTTTCTGTTTTGTTATTGTGCAGGCTACATAGCTTAATGAATGGAATTACTTAATTTCGTGTTTTAATGGACATAATACACATCATAAGAAACAATGTTTGTCTTTGTTGTGAATATTGAGACAGGCTTTTTTATTTTTTATAAACTTTGGTAAGTCTATAAAAGTTGATCCGCTCAGTGGCTGAAATTTGTTTATGTTTATTTCAAAATGAGAATTATGTAAAAAAGTCCAACCACTATCTTTACATTGAAATTCTTCTATATTCTTAACCAGAGAGTTTCTTATATTTAAATAAAGATCATTAAAATTATAATTTAAATGGATTGAAAAATTTTTCGTTGCAAATGATTTAAGTTCCTCTCTGTCGTCTTTTATTAATAAAAACATGGAATATAGTTCAAAGTTGACTTTAAGACAGGTATGAATTTGCAACGATTCATCTAAAATGACTTCAACTTTAGAACGAAGAATATCTAAGAATGAATTTATAGAATAAAGTTCCTTGCCTTCACGGGCTCCTATTCTATAAGCAGCAATGCGACCACGAAATGCCGACTTTATTAATTGTACCCCATCGCAATAAGGAGAACGATTATTGTTTTTGTGCTTGTTACTTCGTAAGTGTCCTACCCAACTCCTACTGTCTATTGTCGTATTACAAGATGTACAAAAAGGCCTTATTACGAATAAGCGGTTGACTAATTAATAAGAAATTTAAAAAAATCTATTATACTGAATCGATATGGGATATTATGATTGTGTTTAAAAGGGTCTCATTAATAATAAAATATAATTTATTGATTTAATTTATTTTACGCTACGCTTAATCTCTAATTTATCACAAAAAAAACAGGATTCGCGTCCTCAAATAAGAGGTTCGTTTCTTTTACAAATCGCTGTAAGTGTTTCCACTGCGTCGAGTCGTTTTCCCAGTAAACAGTTCAATCGCAGCAGAGCCTTCTTCCAGCGTTCGTCTGGGAGACTGGTTTCAACGTCGACTCGGTGGTACACTTTCAACATATAAGTGCACAATCTACAGTAAAATATGTTAAACATAAACCTTAGTATATAGCTTTTTAGTTCTGATTCGTTATAATAACTGTGTTTGTTTATATAATGTACTGAAATAAAACATCTTAATAACAACAAACAAAAAATTGATTTTACCTTTGCGAACTGATGTTGCTCTTACGCTTATTTGTTGGATTTTTCTTTGCGCTTTTCGCGATCACGTTCGGAACAGCAATGGATTCACACTCGGAGTCAGACCTGGAAATAAAACAAATATTAGTAAGTGAAATACTAAGTCTATAACCTGGAAGTAGAAAATAATTCGTGAGTGAATACAAAGTCTATACATGAAAACATTATCCAAACAATTTAAATAGATTATATTTATAAGTAAAATTATTATTAATACTCACTAACATTTTTTTTACTTTTTAAGAACTTGTGCACATCTCAATATACTCGATGAAGGTTGGGGCAGCGGTGTGAAGTATGTGGAGTAGCAGCAGCGCTCTTGCAGCTTTGTACTTGCAAATACTTGTGAAGAATGAATGAAAATTGTTTGAAAATTCGGGGTTTTATTTAAAAAAAAACGCTTGTACAGCAGTTTGTGATTGTATTTAAAAAGACGTAAATACATATTCCGTTGTTGATTTAGCAAAATGTGCCTTATTGTTTTAAAGTTATAACTCATTAGCATCATATCGGATGACACGCGCAAGTTAGTAAATCAATTTAAAAAAAGACACAAATCAATATCGTAATCATGACGGCAATATGAACTGTATTGCTTACAAATTATGAAGACCGTGTGGTTGAGTGGTTAACAAGAGACGGTTGTATACTAAGTCTTATCCGTGATAACTCGGACTTGTTATCATTATCAATAAAAAATAGATTTATTAGATTATATTGAAACCATATCTAAAAATATTCATATATGTTTTAATCTCTATACGAAAAAGTACAATTAAAGCTATTTAAAGTAATTTTCATAAAAATCGTAAATACATTGAATTAGAAGTGAAGAATAAATAAATATTAGACAACATTTTAACATCACGTATATTGCTCAGATTCCAAGATGAGTAGCTAAAGATGTATTTGTATTTGAAACATCGAAGGTGCCATTAACATCTAGAACCTGATGCAATATAGAAAAAATCATTTTCTACATTGACCCCACTGGGAACCGAACCCGAGACCTCAGAGATGGTGACATCGAATACGGAGGTTTTTTTATTTTTTTGTATTTATTCTATATCTAGATACATCGACGCATGCAACTTATAATAAATAAATATTAGATAATATTTCATATTGACTCGACTGGGAATCGAATTCAGGAACTCAGCGGTGGCAACACATTGAAACAGATGTGTTAGCCTATCGATAGTATTAATATTAGAAATTCATTTTCGTCAATGAGCCAAACAGGAATAGAAACCTCTCGACCACAGAAATCATCATATAAGCTATATTTACATAGTTTGTGATATAATAAATGGTGTTATAAATGCTCCGTTGCCGAGTAATTATTAGGAACGCCTCAGTGCTAACATCATTTTAACAAAGGTGTACAGGGTTTGGTTCTTGTATGACTTCATATAAAAAAAATACTTTTCTACATTGTATCATCGTTCTCATATGATTTGATTTTTGTGATAATACACATCTAAATGTTAATATTGGAATAATATGGACTATGTAAATATACTTTTTCTCAATTTTATATATTGTGCTATTTACTTAGCATAATAAATCGTTTAACAATACAATGATAACAACATGTAATAAATTTAAAGTAATTTTTGAATAAAATTCGATTTTATTATTTACATTAAAATGCTTATTTATTTATTTATTTAGTTACATGCTGACTTACAGACTAATACATCCAACACACCAGCAAGCTAAACATAGCAATAAAAAGAAAATAAAAAAAAGACAATGTCAGTTTAGTAAATTTTAAATTACATTTAAAAGATGTCAATATCATAATAATAACAAAATTATAGAATAGTAAGCATGTCATGAAAATTATAAACTAAAATAAATGTCATATAAATTAAAATAATTTGTCAACAAAATAATAATAATAATAGTCACAGATAATTAATTACACAGTAAATACTGGTTAAGAAATGTCGAGCACTTACAGCTAATCGAGTAATACCATCAAAAAATACATCACTTTTTTCATGTTAAGCAAGGATGTCACCAATGAGATGCAGTGCACGTATAGTAAGTGCCTGCGCAGCGTATACGGTACGCGTGCGGGGCGTGAATAACAGCCGCGACGGCGTGCCGTCGCGGCGCCTTTAAACCCATATTGTTATTAGAGATGCGTACAGGCACAAAAAAACTGAATCTCCCTAATATGTGAGGACAGTCAACTTTGTTGTAAAGCACAAAAAGGTAATGCAGAACTAGGAGTAATTTTAGCGCAACCGTAGCGCAAAGGTGTCAATACCCACCACACCCGATACAAATAGCGAAGGATACAGAAAAGGGTAGTAGCCCTAAGCCTTTTTGTACAGCCAACGTGCAAACTTCCGCTGGACCTTTTCTATCATAAGGGAATATTTATTTTCATGGGGATCCCAAATGATTGCCCCATATTCGAGCTTATTACGTACGTAGGCATAATATAACACGGGGGCCACTAACAGATTGTTAAACTCATTTGAAGTCCAAATAATAAAACCTAAAATTTTATTTGCCGCTTTACAGATAGTTGTTGCGTGTTTATGAAAGTCCAATTTCGTGTCCAATGTCAAGCCAAGATCCTTAATTTCATTAACCCTATCTAAAGTTTTGTCAAGTAATTTGTAGTCAACTATAATATTATGTCGTTTTCGCGAAAAAGTGATAATTTTACATTTAGATTCGTTGAATGGCATACGATTGATATAACTCCATTCTGCAACAGAATTTATGTCACGTTGCAACTCGTTCGTATTTTTCACTTTATCTACCCCTACAAATAACTTTAGATCATCTGCAAACAACAGATATTGCGCCGCTGTAACAGACTCGGGCAGGTCATTTATCATTAATAAAAAGAGAGTCGGACCCAAGGTACTTCCTTGACTTACTCCAGATCGTGTATAAAATTTTTCCGACTCAAATATACCCAACCGGACAAATTGACAACGGTCCTTGAGATAACTTGCGAAAAATCTTAGAAGTTTTGGGATGAAACCTGCCTTCGCCATTTTTGTAGCAATATGTCGTTATCTACCAGGTCGAAAGCTTTTTTAAGGTCGAAGTACGCCGCATCCACTTGTCTTCCCGAGTCCATCTGTTCGTAAACGTAATCGGTAAGTGTTATTAAGTTAGTGGTGGTCGAACGCGCACTGCGGAAGCACTGCGTGCTGACTATTATCTAAAAGGCTTCTGATTTGTTGACTAATGTAGGTGTTTTATATTGATTCAAACACCTTAGCAAAGACACATAAGACTGCAATTGGTCGGTAGGTCGTGACGTCCTGTCCAGGTTCTCCCTTAGGAATAGGCGTGACACAGGAAAGTTTCCATTGCTTAGGATATGTCGACTTTTGTAAAGAGAGATTGTAGATAAATAACAAGGGAACACTTAAAACCAACATACAGTCCTTAGCTAAAAACACAGGAATACCGTCAGAGCCACCAGCCGATTTCGACTTCAGACGTTTCACAGCACGCTTTAGATCCACCATGTCTAATGTTGGAATGGTAATGGTTTTCGCATCACCATCCGAATAACCTACATAAGCTGCCTCTTCTGGATTAAGACGTGGTGTCACATTTGAAAATATGGAACCAAAATACCGTGAAAACGCATCAGCAGCTGATTGCCCGACTACTACTTCGTCCTCAAATGTAAAAGAGTCAATAATACGTCTCTGTTTGCGCTTATCTTTTACGTATTCCCAAAACTTTACTGGTTCATCAATTATATTAACCTGTATACTTTGTATATGCCGCCGATAGGCACTGTTGATTAACTTTTTAGTATGCCATCTATAATATTTAAACAGTTCTATGTTAAATAATGTACCCTCAGCTTTAAATTTTTTTAAGTGAAAGTGCTTAAATTTTATGTTGATTTTAATTTCTTCTGTGATTTGGATAGATATATTTTGTATTACGGCATATTCTATTTTTATATGGCACAAACAAGTCAATACATTGGTACAGCTTCGAATAAAATGCATCCAAGGCTAAGTCAACATGATTACAGTTCAGTACATCTTATAAACTCGTTGAAATGTTTTATAAGTATTTTTTTTCTATAATGAGTAGATATAAATAACAAAGAAAATCACGGCAAGATTATTTACTTGCTAAAGTATCACGTTTCATTTAGCGGATGTTAGTCGCATACCACTTTATGCCTTACTTGCAGAAAAATATACATAATGAACGTTGCAGAAATGAATTATAGAATAATGTTATATAGTGCGGGAGCTGTATGATAAATAATTTCAAACAGATGTTTTTATTGTTCTTTGAATATTGTTTTCTTTAATACATTCTTCAATAATAGTGATTTATTACATGTCACAGTTGTTATTAATTAATAGTAATATAAAAACTTACTATTATTATTTATTAATATTGTAAATAAGTAATAATAATCGTTTTCAACAACTCATCAGGAAGATAGCAATTAAAAATACGTATTATTACAAAATAAAAACCATATAGTATTTATAAAATCAATTTTCAAAAGCATTAGTTACTCTCGCTTATTAGACTACTCGCGGATGCATAACTGTAATTGTTTTATGGACTATGATAGGATACTAGAAAAATCTAAAACTCGATAAGAAATATTGTTAAGAATTATTTTCAGTTTTAAATCTATTTTAGATCATGTCATCGATTTTATTTATCATACAACTCTAAGTCTATAACCTTCAGTGTTGCATATAATGTGATCCAAATCAAAGAAAACAAGATTATAATGGTTCACATTGATTCATATACTGCAATATTTATCTAACTTGAATACTTTCGCATAAATAAATAGGAATAAATGGTTAAACGAACTTACCTGTGATGTTTGACCATAATTATATGAGGTGTTACATCCGGAGAGATTCAGTATTCACTATGTAGTCCACTTCTCAGTGTACCAGGCATCGCACAGAATTTTAGAGCTAAAAATTTAATAGAAAGTAATACTATTGATCCCCTTCCCTACCCGCTCCGTTGCGTCCTTGCGCTTGACCTGTAATTACGTCATTATTTTCAGAGATGATGTATCTATTTCGCATTACCTGTCTATGGGTCTGGTGACATGATGGTTAGTGACTGTCACTGGGAGGGATGGGTACTGAATCTCTCCGGATGTAACACCTCATACAATTATGGTCAAACATCACAGGTAAGTTCGTTTAACCATTAATTATACTACGGTGTTACATCCTTCGAATTCAGTATTCAATATGTAGATGTTTAGCGCACTAAGCGAAATAGATATTTAGATGAAGGAAAGAGAAGAAATATTGCTTCCACGAAACCTCGGCTTTGTTTATTGGACTTCAATTATTGCCACTTTGGAAACTTTGCTTTTTTAACTGGACTATCGTGTGTTGTGTTATTCTAAAATAATGGCGCGCAAATTAACAAGAGAAAAGAGGAATCAAATATTAGTTTTAAGCGGATAAGGAAGAAATATTTCGCAGATTTCGAGAGAATTACATGTTTCTGTAAGTCATTAAAACAAAGATTTATGTACATTTTATAGTATTGATATTATATAAAAAGAAAAACATTCCCATCTTTTAATTGCGCCTTAGACTTAGATTATAATGTTTTTAACTTTGGTTAGATTATCTTACTGTCAAAACAAAACAGTTATAATTATTTTCACAAAATACTCATATTTATATAGAGCGCATTATTTTGAAATAAGTAATGCAAATTATTTTTTATGCAGTTAATGCAGTATGTAACAATTTCACCAATTGCGTCGTAAGAGTTATAAGATGTATACCGTGACTTCAACTTGAATAAATTTTGTCCTTACAGAAAAAATAATAATAATATTCTTTATTGCATGCTAGACAGGACATAATACAGAGAAGATAGAAAAAAGAGAGAGATTACAAAGGGCGACCTTATTGCTACGTAGCAATCTCTTCCAGGCAACCCGAGGCAAAGAAAAAACATGAACTATATAATAAAAAGAGGGGGGTGCAACATGGAGAAGTAAATAGATAAATCTACATAGCATAAATCAAATAATTTATGCATGACATGAGCGAGTATCTGATATGATAAATATATATCAAGAGTTTCCGTTCACTAAAACGTCCCATTTTGCGTCTGAAAATGACTGCAGCGTGAGGACTAAGAACTAAGAAGGGGACTCCATAAAGCAGGTATACACTACAGAAAACCCACAAAAAAAAATATATTAAACACTGTCCAGAAACAGGCCCGTGTTAGGTTCGCACGTGATTATCGCGATTTTAATTTTGAAAATGCCATATTTTCTGACGAAAAATGTTTTTAGTCCAACGAACATGGTCGTCAGAATTTATGGCGTACGGACTGTACGCGATATGAGCCTAGTAATGTGCGTCCCAACAACGATTCTGGTAGAATTGTTATAAACATTGGGGCTGGATAAGTGCTGACGGGCCAGGTGAACTGGCATATATCGAGGGGAGAATCACCGGACCATCGTACAAGGAATTTCTAGAGGAAGTTATGTTGCCTTCAGTACGCACAGTGTATCCGGGGAATAAACTACCAAACGTCCACCATTTCGTTCACTGAATATGTATTATGCAGACTATTTCTCCAGTCCAATAACGATATATCACTTTGGAATACTTCATAATTAATGTCGTTCAGGGGTTTCGATTTTATACAATAAGGTTTATATTTTTCTCTTTTAATATTAAACTCGCAAACCACCACTGAGTGACCCCAGGAATCACGCTATGATTCGACCAATAGATGACTTGCACATAGGTCGGTGCAGATAACATCTATTAAAGACTCACTTGTATTGGTAAAGTGAGTAGGTGATGTGACCAACTGATTAAGATTAAGAGAAGTTAAAAAGTGTTTTAGTGTCCTAGTTGCAACATCGTTGATATTCAGAAAGTTGACATTAAAATCCCCCATAATCACACATCCATCCACAACCCCAAGTCACTCACAGTATCCGTAATCGCATCCAAAAATAAATCCAAATTAAACCGAGGTGGATGATAGGCTGTACCGACAGCGATCTTTTTGCCATTAATTGTGAGTGTCAACAACATTTTTTCAACCGAATTAAATCTTGGATCCACAGACAACACGCGAGGGCGAACACTAATACCACGTCTAATATAAAAGCCAACGCCACCCCCTCGCCCCGAGCAGATAGAAGCCGGTCGCGGCGCATGTCGCAGCCGGTATCCGGGTACTATAGGCGCGCGACCCTCCTCTCCAGACCGGAGCCAGGTTTCATTCACGGCCATTATATCAATATCATAGCGATCGAAAAGGGCGACAAAATCATCATGATTCATGCCAAGGGAGCCGACATTTAATAAAACCAATTTCAATTTTGTTTTAGAAATCATTTTTATTACTATGTTTATTTACTATTACTATATTGTTACTGACAACGCTTAATTAGGACACATCGTTCAATGCCCAAACAACACTCAATTTTAATAATATATTTCATTGGAAGAATTATATTAAAATAAATTGATTGAGATACTATGGTATGATTGTGGTTAATATAATTGCAATTAAATGTACATATAAAAAAATGACAATAATTAGTAATAAAATGTAAATAATATTATAATTTCTAAATAGTTCATAATGTAAATTATATATAAATTCTTGCAATAAAAACTTGTGATATAAGCGGTTGCAATACAAATATAACATAAACAATTCAAATATATAACGCAATAAGTGATATGTTTCATATGCGCATACAATTAAGTAGTAAAAGTCTGGCTGGGTCGAACTGATGACAGCCTGCTATAGTGCGTTTCACGAAAGAGTTCCCTTCGCCGTTATGTTGGCCCACGTGAATGTCAAAAACGTCAAACGCTTAAACGCATTATAGAGTTCGCGATATTTTCCGTGATTTATAATAGTCTTACTATTCTAATCATGCCGAAAACACTTAAAAGTGGTGAAAGAGAGTTAGTGTTAAAAGTAAAAACGTTTTGTGAGAGGGAGAAACGTAATAAAGAACCAATAATCCCTTTGGAACATGTACGACTTCGCGTGGCAGCTATGACAGGTTAGTAAAATGGGGCTGCCAGAACTATATACTCCCAAGTCCCCGTTACTACACATATGTATCTCGTTGTTATTTTATGTGTATTATTATAATGTATGTAAAGTAGTGGTAATAGTAGAATATAAAGTAGACAATATCCGTTCAAGAGCTAGTTTAATATTGCCTTGTAATTTAATTATTGTTTTATAAATCAGTTATAATAAACACCGAATCTAGAGAATTAGTTACAGCTAATGTGGATACCCGTTCATAATAAATTATGATACGTTTATAAATATATTCAGTACAGGGAGTTATACTTGCTATATTATAGTAATACATTTGTTCTTTGTTTAAGGTATTTCTGAAAAAACTGTGTCGAATATTTCCAAAGAAGGCAAGGCTGCTGCTGGTAGTAGTACAAAAATTTCAACTCCAGGCAAGCATCGTCCTAGAGAAAAAAGAATTAAACTGGATGATTTTGAACTTTGTGCATTACGACACAAAATTCACGAATTTTACGTTGTGAAGAAAGAGTTACCAACTCTCACTAAACTGCTTCATGAAATGCAAAACGAAATCGACTTCAAAGGTAGTCGTACCACTTTGTGGAGAGTAATGAAGGAATTAGGATTTTTTTTCAAAAAATGTAGATCGAAAAGAAAGGTTTTAATGGAAAGATACGACATTGTGGCATGGCGTTTTAGATATTTAGAGGAACTTCGCAACAATCGTCTTGGTGACCAACGGCCAGTCGTATATTTGGATGAGATGTATATTCACTCCACATACTGTGCCGGTAAATGCTGGCAAAGTGAAACTGAAGATGGGGTTTTATCGGCAGATTCAAAAGGTCCAAGATGGATAATTGTACACGCTGGTGGTAGAATGGGTTTCATTCCCAATGCGATTTTTAAGTCTCAGAATAAATCTGGAGATTATCATGATGATATGAATAGAAATAATTTTATGAAATGGATTAAAGAGAAGCTTTTGCCAAATCTACCGGCTCGGTCAATAGTAGTCATGGACAATGCATCGTACCATACAGTAGCGGTGAACAAAGCACCCACTATGTCGAGTACTAAAACAGAAATGCAAGAGTGGATTATAAACAAAGGCCTTGCATATTTACCGACTATGGTAAAAGCGCAATTATTTGAAGTGATCAATGACCATAAAGAACCACCCCTCTATGAAGTTGATATATTATTGCAAGATCACGGTCATAAAGTTTTAAGACTTCCTCCTTACCATTGCGATCTGAACCCAATCGAACTCATCTGGAGTCTTTTAAAAAGGAGGATTGCTGAAAAGAATGTGGGTCAGGAAGCAAAAAATATTGTAAATATAACCGAAGAGGCATTTAGTAGTATCACACCAGAAGAGTGGAAAAGAGAATGCTCCCACGTGGAAACAATTGAAAACAAGTACATTAACGAGGGAGTTACTGTTGATAATGAAATCGATCGATTTATAATAGAAGTTCGAGATGTCAGCGACACTTCAGACGATAGTGACACTGAAGATAGTGATGCTATATCGGGGATTGCTCCTCTGAAAGAACACAGTTATTTCAAAAAATAATTTTGTTTTTAAAACATTTGTTCAATAAATAAAAAATTATTATGGTTAAAACAGGAGTTTAATTTTATGAAAATTATAAAAATAATTATTAATATATAGTATTTTTCTATAGACCTTGATGGAAAAAATACAAAAATCAAATCCAAAAAATGAAATTTTGAACAAATATTTGCAGTTCAATAGTTTTAGGTAATTCAAACTTTTTCAATTGATTTCATTTAATTGCATCGTAAAAAGTTCATGAACACGCAATTAAAATTGTCTTTTGAGACTGATCTTTTTTTGAAGCCCTGCGGTGATGACTCAGTCAGGATCAAGTTATTTTAGTAGTAGATAATATGAAATTTTCTGTTACGCGTATTTTTGTTTGATACTAAGTATTAGTTTCGAGAAGTTAGGTAAGTATAAGCAGATTAATAAAATAGTAACTTCAGACCTACGTACACTTATTGGTATAAGCGTCAGATGATGATTTGTCAGCATATTTCATATTTATTTTGTTATTATGTGCTATGAGGAAATTTTTTTTGTCACTAAATCAATATAAAGGTCGTTAAGTACTTTGTAATATTTACAGAATTCTATAAAATTGTCTTTGGAATGCTGTTTGTCTGTATAAAAAAAGCAAACAAGATTTAAAAAGTTGATAAATAAATCATTATCTATTTTTACCCATTTGTGTTTTTTTATGATAATGGTTCCATTTTTTTTTTATTAATCGTAAATTACAGTTTTTTTACGTGTAAAAGAACAAAAGTAATACTTAAGGTCTGTATTATACTTAAGTGTATTAAGTAATTGTTTACAGTCGAATCTTGATTCTAACAAAGTCTTGAAAAATTTTTGATATCACTTTTGTTTCTTTTTAATATTTCCTCATTAGATATATAAAGATAATATTATGATTAATATTTCTGTATTATAACGGAAAGTTGTTATTTGCCGAGTCGACGTTTATATTACGCAATTTTCTAACAAAACTGTAAATGATCCCATATGCAATCTATTTCTACTGGATTATTAGGTAATATAAACTTAACAACCTGACCACACTCATTTAAGCGTTACCAACATAACGGCGAAGGGAACTCTTTAGTGAAACGCACTCTACAAAGTGGGGGAAAGCGTTTAAAAAAAAAAACTGATGACAGCGCGTATCAAGTAACACCAAATAAGAAAACAATCGTAGGTCTTTGCATATTTCATAATCACAAATAATAACAATCTATAAACATGTAAGGATATATCAATAAGCGCGATTAAGGTTTTCCAAAAATAACAACAACAAAGTCTATTCAAACCTAATATTATATATACCAACATATTTTTTTTTAAATTTTGGTAATGTCGGTCTCGGTACTGTCGGATTATTGTCGTACGGTCGGATTTGTAAAGTTTGCTGGCCGTCATTTTTACACGCGAGTACTCTTACATTTCGAGTCCAGACATACTTCCATTGCTTTTTACCAGCCGCCTGACGTGCCAAATAAAATAAATGTCGATTGACACGAGTTAGGCGTTCCTTAGTATATTCGACTTGAGGGGCAGGCAATATCGATGTCGCTAGAAGTTAACGAGCGGCGTTGGCGTTGACCCCAGCGGTGACGTCATTTACCGCAACTCTGTTGCGCCGCGTAGAATCGACACGCTCCACTCTAACAATGTCGCGCTTGTCGGTTTCGACTCCCAGCTTTACGGACAGTTTTTAATAATATTAATTACGTTTTCACCGTTTTGTTCCGGAATGCCCGACATATCAATATCACCTGAGTATATCTCTTGATCTCTGTCATTTAACTGCAGTTTGAAATGCGCAACCGCTTCCTCCAGTACGTCTACTCCGGCGGTGGGTTTATTTACTTTATCCTCGAGCGCTGTAATTCTGCCCTCCATGGAATCAAATTTTTCTTCATAACCATTCAGTGTCGATTTAAGCTCTGAGATCTCCACACGACACTCATGGAGCTCAGCCCTCATGACACTTAACTCGCTTCTAAATGAACGTATCCCCATTACTAAGTCTAGCCTAAATTCCTCTGTTATATTATGAGCGGTGTCATCGAGGTTAGCAGAACTGACAGGCTTATAGTTTGATACAATTCCTTTCACAGGAGTTGAAGTGTTGTCTGTCCTCGGTATAATTTACAAACTGGACACAGCCAGCCATTAACAGCAGCAGTTTCAGGGATACCTACGCAAGCCTTATGGTGCGGGCCGTTGCATTTGTTGCAAGGGATACAGTCAGTTTGGGAAAGAAACTTTCCACATCCTACTCATTTCACCATGATGTAATTTATTTATGATAACTACAGAGAACAGCGGTACATCGCCCTCTCTGTTATACGGGAAAAGATGCCTGCGCCCGAGTGCAGAAGCTTGTAGTTTTAGCCAAGCGCCAGATGAGTATTGAGTTATTTCCTCTGTGTTGGATAGAATCACTGTTAGATGGCGTTGTTTCGAGTAGGTGGTGTAATATAAACAATTATTTTAAGTTACCAGTAAGGCACACCGTACAAACACCATAAGTAGGTTAGAAGTTCATTTAGGACGGGTTCACACTCACAGATATCCGAATTCGCACTTAATGTATGCACTGATGAATTGTATTTTTTGAAAATGTCTTAGGGTAGTTGATCACTTTAACTTTGGTTTAAAATTCATTTTGATTAATTTGTAGCTTTAAACCCTTAATACACCGTACAACACACTAACACTCGGAGAATGCAACCTTGTGCAGTGAATTACCGAAAAAAAAATATGAAAAATGGACTGAATTTAATTTTATTTTTCGAAAGTAATTAACTGTGTAAGCAGGCAACCGAACCGACACCCATACGTCAATTTTCCGGTACAGTTGCTGTGAAAGTTTTATAGGCGTTTGTCCAGCGTTAACAGACGTTAATACTGACACAAGGATTATTTCTCTCAAAAATATTGATATCTGAGAAATTTACTGGAAAAGAGATGTCATTAATATTAAGTCTTGTCTTTAATGTGGATAAGAGGTTACACGCTCAGGGTGTTTATTTGTTGGATACAAAGCCGCGGTAACACACCATAAGAAACAATGTATGTCTTTGTTGTGAATATTGAGACAGGCTTTTTAATTTTTTATTGCTTGTTATTGGCTCACAAACCATGATGCTCAATGGTATCTTGACTTTTTATTTTTAATCATCGAGGAACTCGTACTTTACTAAGGTTATTAAATTTTATTTTTATTCTCGCCCATTCATTACATATTTCTTTTATAGTTTTGATCCCAATCGAGTTGTAATTGCTATACATTTTGAAATTGCATTTTCAGTTTCGTGGTGAGTGGTGAAAGCCAGCCTAACGGGTTAAATATTTTTGATATATCAGACAGTAGGCTCCGTTTGGTAGTAGAATTCTTTAAATCTATATTGTAATCAAAAACAAACTCATCGCTTTTTGATTGCCAACATAGCCCTAATATTTTGTTGGATTCGGCTTCCTTGAAGTCAAAGTCGTCTTGGTTATTTTGGTTTTCATCTGAAAGCAGTTGAATGGTATTTGATTTCCATTTGTATAATTTGAAACCGCCCGATTTCAGAAGTTTAATTAAATCATTTTTCTACATAATTCCGTCAGGTATATTGTGAAAACCATGCAAAACATCATCCATATAGAAAGATTCTTCCAGGACTTTGATTGCATCATTTGTTTAGAGAGTATATTTTTACTTTACGACACTTCATGGGTCTTTGTAGGGAGGGAGGGATGCTAATCTCTTCGGACGAAGACTTCGCATAATTGTGCTTGAACTTCACGTAAGGTAAGTTCGTTTGATCATCAATTATACATAATTAATCATTTGTATCTCATGTTAATTAATAATTTATTATTGCTTTCGTAAAACAATCATTTGTATCCTTATTGTTGTCAATAGTGAATCTATTATAATATTTAAAAAAGTATTAGAGGAACCAATCCAACCTGCTGTGTTCCTTATGGTACCTATAGTAAGGTCTAGTTGAAACTCTGCAGACGTAGCTGCATGTCGAGTGCTGTGACCACTAAAAATTGAGATATCAATCCCACTTTCAAATAATACATTTTTAATCCATTTACTCAGAGTCTGTGTACAAGTAGCTTTGTAAGGTTTTTTCAAGAAATAAACAAATTTTTAACATTGTCTCGAAGATTTTTAGTTTATTAAAGTAAATTAACAGCATTTTTACTGGACAAATTTGAACTTTTTCAGTGAAAATCGGTGAACATAGCAATTTTAATAAATACTTTATCGTGAAAATTTCGAAATTTGCGATCAGTATTTTAGAAAAAGTTTAAACCCGGTGTGCAGTTGTTAATGCCAACAAGGTAATTAACTTTTTTGAGACTATATCTAAAGGCATATCTTCATTGGGATACTAATTTCCTAAGAAATCCAGTACGGTAGTCGTATCCCAAGATACTGTATGGAGGCAATGGAAGGCGAAGACAATATACTCCTTTCAGGAATCTTTTGATTCTATCATTGTTACTCATAGTATGACCCACAATCAAAGCCAGTGCTGATCTGCAACTATTAGCAGTACTATATTTGGCACATTCGTTAAATAATTTTGTTAAAAAATAAATAATGTTTGGGATTGATGCCTCATAGATATCTATAATATTGGTTCGGCAAAATTCATACCATTTTCTAAGGTAAACGTCGTATAGCTTGAATGAATTATTAGAAATAGATGTCAACATTAGAGAGTACCGGATGTACCAGCACTACATCCGGTACCCTTCTTGTTCCAGGTGGGCAGCCAAATTCCCGTGCGTCGGACCTTTCCGTGCGGACCGGACGACGGGTCTCTGGTGGCGGGAGCACGACAGTGTTCCCGTACTTGAGGTCTTGAATCCGTGAAGGCTACCTTCTCGCCTTGCAACCCTGTTGGTTACGATCGGTAGGATGGCTCGGAAGGCTGGTGGTGAGAGAAACTGAGGTGTCGGCCGGCGTATGCTGGTGAGGGAATTTTCCATCTTGTGTGGGTTGATCGGGCCTCGGCGGGGCCACTATCAGAGCGCGACTAAGAAACGGAATACCGGTGACTGGTTCGGTCCACGCTGAGCTGGACATTGGTATCCGGGTCTATCGGAGTGAGGGATTCACGAAGGTTCAACTCAGATGAATTCCCTCTCTTAGACGGGTTAGGTTGGGAGATGCTCAGTTACGCATCTCTTGCCTTTGACAGGGGGCAAGTCTGGCGGGTTAACGTGCTCGCTGGACATTGCACGCCCTATGTCCTGTCTGGGGGTTAGACTCGAATGTTCCTGAACCCTTCCCCTAATCCGAGATGGGACCCGCCCTGTTAAGGGGTGGGTCGAGCGGGGACGACATACGCGGGAAGTGGTCCCGTTGGGGACCGTGACTGGGCGCTGTTCCCCCGCAGTGAGGGACATCGCTGAGTTTTAGTGGGTAGGCCTCTGCTTTTTGACCAGCCCCATTCTAGGGTTGGTCCGCAGAGAAGAGTCCCACATAACCCGTGGAGCTCGCGCAGGGTGAAGCGGGTATGCGGAACGCATTTCTCAGCGTCAAAAAAAAAGGCCACATGGGAACTACCATAATATCTTTAGCTTTATCTTAAGTTATCTTTTTAAACATTTCAATATCATAGAAAATGGGGGGAATGCGTAAAAATAAAAGTTAAACCAAGGGACAGTAAACGCGTTAACTGCATAACAATCTGGATCACGATTCCATGATATATATGTGTTACATGTCTTATTAATTCTGCTAGCAAAAAGGTCAATGTTTAACATACCAAACTTTGAGATAGTATTTTGAAAAGCTGTATCTGAAAGTTCCCATTTTATATCTGGGTGTAAGCGTCTCGATTCATAGTCCGTCTTTTTGTTATCAGCCAATTTAATATAAGAGGCAAATACATGTAACCCACGGCATTCACACCATTGCCAGATTTTTCTTGTGATATCTGACAAAAGTGGAAACTGTATTCCTCCCATACTATTAATATAGGAGATGGCAGTTGTATTATCGATAAGTAATTCACAATTCCTTAAATCTTTCACAAATGTCTTTAAACCTATGAATGCTGTCAATATTTTAAGGTAGTTAATATGGTTAATTACTTCATCTTTACTCCATAGCCCACTTGCCGTCTTTTCTCCGCAAGCTGCTCCCCACCTCGTTGTTGAGGCATCAGAAAAAAATCTAGTGTGTATGTCTCCATCTTTATCTTATAAACGAAAAGATGAACATCGTCTAGGACGTCCAAAAAGTGCCACTACTCCAGAAATTGTGATCAAAATTCATGATGCAGTTTTAGCTGACCGAAGATTAAAACTTTCCGAGATAGCTGCTACTGTAGGCATCTCTAAAGAACGGGTACATTACATTTTGACTCAAGAATTATGTAGGAAAAAATTATCCGCAAGGTGGGTGCCGCGATTGCTTACAGTTGACCAAAAACGCGTTCGAATGCAAATTTCACAAGAATGTTTGGACCGCTTTAAGAGCAATACAACTGACTTTCTACGACGGTTTGTTACTACAGACGAGACTTGGGTTCACCACTATATACCTGAATCAAAAATTCAGTCTTAACAATGGACGGAAAAAGGATCCCCGTCTCCAAAGAAAGCAAAAGCCGTGAAATCAGCGGGGAAAGTCATGGCGTCAGTATTTTGGGATTCGAAGAGTATATTGATGATTTATTACCTCCCAAAAAGACAAAACATAAATGGCGAATATTATGTTGATCTACTGGATAAATTACAAGTGTGTATAATCTTTCATCAGGATAATGCGCGCGTTCACACGTGCATCACTCGCGATGGCGAAATTCAAAGAATTAAATTATGATTTGCTACTACACCCAGCTTATTCTCCAGACCTGGCACCATTTGACTTTCATCTATTCCCTAAGCTTAATTTTTTTTTAGGTGGACAAAGATTTTAAAATAATAGCGAGGTGATGTCTGCCGTGGACAGTTATTTTGAAGGGCTTGAAGAAAACCACTTCAGGGATGACATCAAGTCTTTAGAGCATAGATGGATGAAGCGCATAACGCTTCAAGGAGACTATGTCGAAAAACATATACTTTTAACACACTAATTCAAGTTTTTCTATGCTAGACTAGCTATTTATAATCCCACCATATCTTTTACATGCGAGTAAAAAATAAAAGTAAAGAAATAATTCGGTGACTATTTGCTATACTTTCCAATGGTACGAAACAGCCCCTCAAACTGTTCGTAATACCAATATTTATTTTTACCAATTCAATTTAAATCGTAATTATACTAAGCAAAAGTTACCACCGGAACCTCGTAATAAATGTAGACACAATTTTTATGTAATTGCAATGTTTATTATAGATTATTAATCTTTACGTTGATAATTATTTGATTTTATAACCATCAACCCTAATTTGATGTCATTTAAAACATACAATAATAATAGCAATCATCATAATTTCTCCCACCATAGTAATTTTTTTTAAATAGTAATAACCTTCATTCTCTGATGACATTTTCATCGACATTTTCTTTAGAAAATTCGCAATTTTCTAATACAAATCTAATACGCAATTTTCTAATAAAGTCGATGACATTCGTGACTTACAATGAATTTTCTTTTCTAATTTGCGTAACTTTTTCGCTAAATACTTTTATAGTCGTCTTTAGTCTTACATTTAGACATTATGACGATAACATTGATATAGACCTGAAAGTTTATTTTTAGTCGGCATACGTGCCGGCGATGCACTAAAACGCGAATGATTCAAAAGCAGATATGGCGCGGGAACGAGGTTGTGACTACCTGAAAGAAAGGAAAAAATAATTTTAATTAAATATGAAAATATTCTCAATATAGTGCATGTTTGGTGATCCACTTGGCGATACTACGTGTTGTTATATGCTAATTTCGAGGACGAAGACAAGTATAATGAAAATTATTACAAGTAGGTACTCATAAAAAAAAAACAATTCCTACAAAATTATTTCTTATTAAAAACTTCTGTTGAGGATCTTCCTGATCTTGAACAGTTTCAACGTAGCTAGCCGATGTTGGACTGTAGAATTAAAACTCCAACGATAATTTTCATTTTACATTTTACATGGACGATCTGGTCCATGGGGTCCATAGTATTGAATCAGCAAAACAACTTCATGAAGATTTAATCAAACTACTTAAATTAGGAGGTTTTAATTTAAGAAAATGGAGATCAAACGCACCGAAGATATCAGATTCCTATAGCGAATCATCTTACCAAACGCTCTTTATTATCAAATATATCGAAATTATTTGACCCCCTCGGTTGGTTATCACCACTTTCCACAAAGTTGAAAATTGTTTTCCAAAATGTGTGGCTATCAAATATCAAATGGGATGATCAATTGCCCGATCAAATCAATCAATCAATCATTTATTGCATAAAATATGGTGTAACAGATGTCATAAAATAAGCGTATCACATATTTACTGTTTGACAGTGTGCAATAGTTTTAGTAGTTATATAAATTTACATTTTAATCTATTCATGCATTAACTATGATATTATTTTATTCGCACATCATTAACTTAAAAACATTTCATTCAGTTCCTATTACATATTATTTCAGTCTTATAGTTTAAAATTAAGTAATAGTAATAGTAGATGATAATTGGGTAACCTGGATCAAAAAAAGATCCAGGTTACCCAATCATCATCAGACAGCATTCAAATTATAATCTATTTCGTATTTACTAATGAATAATACTACTGAATTATCAAACACAATGATTGATTTTCAATAAATGCTATTTTTTTCATAGGAAATGAAATTAAAAAGTACCTACACTGTGTTACACTAGCTATTACCTTTTATGAATGAATATAAAATATTTGGATTAGTTTCATTAAGTCTTTAGTTTAAAAGTCAATTCAATAAGTTTGAAGAAATAAAACACATAGTTAATTATAAGTCATATTTATTGTTGTATTTTATTTACAAAGTAGATGTAACATTTTCTCTGTACCACTTATCTAATAGGAATACACTTTTTAAAGCGCATATATTATTATGATATATACAGCTTACAATATCTGAAGAAGTTGAATATTTATCATACAAAGTTGCTAAACTTGGACAACTTTGATCCTCTAGATTATGTACATTGTTATTATTAAACATACCTTTGATCCATAAAACTTTTTCATGCCCTTTAGTTAATATACATTTATTGCTTAAAAAATCACTCACATTTTTATTAAAATTATAATAAGGTACAAATCCTTCATTCCAACAAATACCTCTATTTTTTTCTATCCAGACTACTCGCAAACGTTCTTTCTTCGTTAAATTATAAAATGCATATGGTGGTTTCATTAACAATACAATGAGATGCCTATTGCTAATTGACAGGATTGCTATTTCTTTTGGAATAAACCGGTTTTGATCATCCTTAAATCCTTGGACATCTACAATCACATTCATGATAATTTTCTTACGATGTTGCTGAGTGGTTTGTATTCAAAAAGCCGATCATTTATTATCAAGCAATAAGCAGTTGTGTTTTCTGGTATATTCTGCGAACATTCGATTTCTATTCGAACATCAATAGGTCCACTTTTAATTGAATCGTTTTGTCTTGAACAGTTTATTACAAACAATGGAGCTTTTTCCTTAAATTGAATCAAGTCCAGCAATGGATCAACACCAGCGTTGTAATACGACTGACGAAAGTTAGCATACATTTCATATAATATACTATATTTACTCTCATCAAATTTTAGATTAAGCGAGTCATATGGGAAGTATTGGGAATTTAGAAATAACTTAAAATTAGTAACGTTACAATGGTCAAAAATCGATGAACTTCTAGTCTTATTAGATTTTCTGTTAGTTTGTAATCCGAAAATTACATATCTTGGTTTTTCCAGCTGAGAAGCAGTTTTGATGGACCATGAATGCTTTGTTGTTTTTGGTAATAACGGATATTCGTACAAGTCCCAATTTCTAAACGCTAACTGGATAGGACGATCTTTCTCTAAATGTTTGAGTAATAATAATTTATTACGATCAGCAACTTTTATTTGAGGAACACGCCACTGAACTTTTTGTATAACTATTTCAACGTTTTCGTTGTTTTCTAAAACTACACTATTTTCAACAGAACTACTTCTCTGTAATATCAGCTCATGTCTACAATTTATAATTATTTTATTATAATCTTCAGCAAATCCCAATATTTTATTTAACGGCATAATAGCACTAAAATTACCATCTTTCTGTTTAGTACCATTTACATTCCATCCCCATACAGCTGCTGCTTTATTTTCACCTACATTCATGGATATAAAAGATTTGATTGTAGTAGTAATTCCAGCATTTTTCGCGCGATCAATTTCAACACCATTTAATTCATATCGTATATCTTGAAACAAATATGACAGTGGGTTGTTGATAAAATTAATATCTTTTTTTGCTACTGGATCTTTAGAAATCACATGTGCATAGCCTTCTATGTAAATAGAACTATCTGAAGGCAGTACATATACATCTTGTTGATGAATAGGTATTCTTATTTCATCATTATCTTTAAAGCTGTTACTATAAGGATTGTAACTATGGATTTCATAGCTCTCAATCGAATTATCATGATGAGGCAGATCTGTGATTTGCAACATTTTTAATTTAATTTAAATCCAAGGTTTTTCAAAAATATTTTATTTTCTTTCGTGATTTGTTTCGTTTTCACAACACTGGCACGTCTAACGTCTTTCAACACGGAGAGTGGAATATTATGTTTGTCCCTTACAATAACACTTTTATTAAAAACAATCATATTTTCTTTTCTTCTTAGATAATAATAATAAATATAAAAATAAAATGTAACAAATTGGAATATACTCAGCACTAGTATCATCAAGCACAAACCATTATATAATACGCATGAGACAATTTGTTAAGTATTATATAACTTTAAAACTTCAATTTTAGAACTTTAACTATTTTTCTCCCAGAACGACTTTAAAAATTTTAAACATAAATGCCCGCAATTGTATAAATGTTTTTTTTGTAAATTATCATAGTTATAATTTATATTTTTTCCTAAATATATTAATAATTCTTTTGGTGGTTTTAGATTACCGTAACTATCGAAATATTCGATATAATCATTCAATTTCGCGTAGGCTACCCAGTGAGTTCCAGAGTTTTTGAGATGTATCAAGATTTATAACACCACATTCTGTTATATAAGGCTTGTATGGTAATTCATCTCTCATAAATACTCCTCTAAAATAAGGAATATTATACGAGTATTTAATAATATCAATATTTGTTAAAGCTCTTTTGGGTAGCCTAGAATTTAGTTTTTTTTCTTGGTAATATATATCCCCAATCCATCTTTGTAGGGCTTTAGATGTAAGCCTTTGCCAATACAGACTGCTTCTAGCTGCTGATTATGTCTTTTCATCTCCAATAATTGTTTCTGGGCTGTTTTATATTCATTTACTGCTTTTGCGATTCCAGCAGCACCTCCTACTAAACTACCAGCAGCAGATAAGCCAGCAAATATCGGTATCAATGGTAGAAATCCACCAGTTTTAGGTATCGGTATAATACGTGGTATGTTTATAGGTGAGTCTGATGCTAGTTCTCGGGCTGTTGTATGTGCTAATTTCATTAATGCTTTTTTACACTTAGGTTTTATGTTCTTGAAAATATGTTTTTTAGTACATGCAACAATATTCTTAAATGTTTTCTTCAAAGAAGTTCCGGGAGGTGATATTTTACTTTTATTTCGTGTTTCTTTGTTACTTACTTCTTTATCAGGCGACTTATTGAAACGTTGCGTATTTCGTATCCCCCTCATTTTTTTTTAATTTTAAAATAATAATAATGTTTTTTTCTTGTAACAGTCTTCGCTGTTTTAGGAACTAATATGGAATGAAGGAATAATAAAATACATTGATTTAAATAAGTGTTGTTGAATAAAAAAAATATACATATATCTACAATACATTCGTTTTGCTTATCCAACTATTTTCGCTTGTTGGTAGGCCTAACCATTTAACGTATACAGAGTTTGCTTTTCTCTTCAATACCTTTTCAACTAAATATATATCATAATGCTTAGTTTTTTGAAGTTCTTGAGGATAAAATGCTCCAAGTATTGGTCGACACTTAGAATCTTCTAATAAATACGTAGTGGGATTCGTTTTTTGCACTTTATTAATCTTAAATATTTCTGTTGACCAGTTGGGTGTATAACTCTTATCAAAACAAGCTTTGTGTTTGCTTATTCTTACATGATCACCAATATGAAAATGTTTACATTTTTTGATTCTTTTACAATGGTTTAGGTTTATATATCTTTGTATTATTTTTGTTTTGTTATCATGTGTAATCGTTGCCGGAGGTTGACCGACAGTTCTATGTACAGTATTATTGTATTCATTTACTTTTTTATCGAGTACACCATTACACCATTTAAAATTACCATTTAGGTAAAACTCTTTATACAACTTATTTTTTAAGGTTCTAATAAATCTTTCAACAATAGATGCTTTTTTTGTAGAATATGTAGAATAATGATTTATATTGAACTTACTCATTATATTTTTAAATTGATTATTATAAAACTCTTTTCCATGATCAGTCTGCAGATTTTTCGGGACATGCCCATTTCCCAGTATTTTTTGGAAAGCTTTACATACATGCTCTTTATCTTTTTTCTTTAGTCCAATAGCCCATGCAAATTTTGTGAAACAGTCAATAACTGCTAATATATATTTATAACCTTTGTTTACTCTCGACATTGCTTGCATATCTAATAAATCGGCTTGCCAAAGGTCGTTTATATCTTTCAGTATGACACTTCTTCTAGGATAATTAATTCTGGCATCTTTACAGATTTCGTTTATAACATCTGCTTTGCTCATAATGCTTATTTAGTTTCCCAGCGAAATCTTTGATAACAAAAGTATTTTCCAGTGTTTTTATTCTCTTGGTTAAAACTACGAGAGAGTTGTTAATATTGGCAATGTCCTTTAATATATTCTCTTTGAATTGATCAATACAGAATTTGTTGGAGTCGATGGTTGATATAGATTTATTTGACGTGGACATAAGTTCAATATGTTCATGTAAAGATTTATTTCGGGATTGATTCACAAGTTGAATTTTTGTCTCATGAACAGTCATGATCAATGTTTTTTTTTATACTAATAATTTACATTAGGTCTTCTGCTATTTATTGTTTAATAACACCAGCTCTTTTAATTCTTCAATAATTGACAAAATTTCATTATCATGATTAGTATTACCAGCCTGTTTTGATGCAATCAATAATTTTAGTCTATCTATTAATTCATTGGGATCGTCCCAGAATATGTAATCCGTGTTGCTTTTGTATTTCTTGTATTTCGGTATGTAACCACCACTTTTAATTTTGTTTATCGAAAATCTTTTTTTCTTGCTATTATGTTGTGAAAATAAAGGTTTTATTATTTGACGATATTTCAAACCTTTATCGCCCCTTATTTGACCACTGGGGCTATAGTTTCTTTTATGTGCACTCGTATAATGAAGTATGTCTTTATAGGTTATCTTATCTGTTTCGTTAATAACTTTAAGATTAGGTTTATTGCGAATTAAAAGTTCCTTTAAACCAGGTGTTAATTCATAGTGGCGACTACCAATGCTCACAATATTATTGGAATTCGAAGCATCGTCTGATAACGAAAACGATACTTTGGAATTCCCCATCATTAAATTCTTGTTTTCACTACGTATACCGAATGGTACATTTATATTTTTATCATACATGTCAGTAACTTCTTTTTGTAACGATGATGGTGTATCATTTACATTTTTTTCTTCACATGTAAAATCATAATTATCAGAACTTTCACTTGATCCTCTTTGTGCGTTCTTGCAGAATTTTTCATAATCTAAAGAAAAGTCTTGATCATCTATTGTTTCATGTTTACTCATGTCTATGGAAACATTTAGTGTTGGTTTATTTGAATCATTACCTTTAATCATGGTCTCTAAGTTATCAGTGACAGGTTTAAATACCTTTTTAAATTTTAAATTAGCTGCATCTTCTTCACTCTGCATTATTTTTATTTTATTTTTTATATTATCTACTGATTGAATTAGTTGCTTTTTGATTTCAGTATCCATTATAATCGACTGTTGTTTACTAATATTCAAAACCAAGTAACTTATTTTTAGGGATATCATTGTTATATACATTTTTATAAGCAGATAAATGTATCAAAACCCTGTCTATATCTTCCCTTACTTAAAGCACAATCTTTATTAATTGTTAAAAAACTAAATCTGTCCTGCCATATTGTTGTGCACAGCTTTATGAATTCCAACCACTCCATATCACTCGTTACATGTTCATTATAAATGTGTTTTAAATTAATGTCATCTTGTTTGAATAATATGAGAAAATTAACATTATCGCGTATTAATTGCTTAGGTATTTTAGAATAGGTTTGCGATAAGTAAAAACAATCTATTTGTTTATGTCTCCCCATAGCAAAAAAGTTGCGAATGTTGATTTGATTTTCGCATGCAACATCATCAAAAATAATTATTGATTTTTGTAATGCATCATTAGGTGAAATAACTTCTTCGCTATTATTAAAAACAAAAAGCTTTGTCTCTGGTACATGTTTTAAGACATGTCTTAAAAATATATATTTAGGTTGATAAGACGTTTTTGAATACAAATAAATATTTTTAAATTTCACCCCGTTTTTATGTATTAAGAGATTGATCATTAAATTTGTTTTCCCACAATTAGAAGGTCCACATATTATAGCTCGGATAGTATCAGGCAGAAGTATACTATGATTACTTATGTATATATTTTTTTCTGTTTTTATATTATTTATTTCTAAAGTGGAGAGTTGCTTGATGAACTTCATTTTCAAGTCTGGTGAAAAACAAAAAGTTACCAATCTTTTTATACCATATTATGCGCAATATATTAGAAGTCTTGGGATTCAAACATTTTAGAACTCGGATTAAAATGAAACCAATTAATCAATAATTATATACATTTTATTATACAGTTATAAATTAACATGATATGAATAATTCACAATTACTTTAAATAAGGTGTAGTATACAATCGTATAAGTATTACATTTATGTAATTAGAATATAGTGCGGCAATGCCCCCATGGTAACGAGTCAACATGATTATTTAAAATCTGTCGTTTATCTTCATATCTACATAACACAACTTTATTGACTTCCTGCGAATATAAAATATGCTTGATAGATTTTATTGTATTTATTTTGCATTTAAATGTTTTATTACTATTTAATGCGCGATTATAATCTGATAATTTAAGTCTTTTAGTTATAGCTTTTGAAACTCCTTTGGCTTTATTTATATGGGTACTAACGCTATTTATACAATAAAGCTTTGCTCTCAATCCTATAAACTCAGTAATAATGTCACCACCGAGTTCATCTTTAAATAGTCCAGGAATTCTTGAATTCACTTGTGGTAATTTGTACGGGTTATCTTTTTTGAAATTGCTGGTATCATATGTTGTGGTAATATCATTTTTCATGTCCTCATATAAATCGTTAGTTTCTATAAGATAAAGTAAGCTATCAGTATCCGTATAACATAATTTTACTTTATTCTGATATTTCTTTTTCATAAAGTTGTAATGAAAAGAATATAAATGTTGTTTCGCGTATTCTAAAACAGTGAACCCAATGTATATGGGGCGATCTAAGACTAGTTTTTCAGGACTTAGCTGAATAGCTGCAAAATTCTCTGAAAATATAGATACACTACGTAAATTTGGTTTAGCTATTAACTTTTGTGCCTCCATGTGTTTGTTCGTTTTATTATTTTGATCGCACCAGGTTGTCACTAATTTTACACTCACTTGTTTTCGACGGTTTTCTATAGTTTTTCCAAAAACAGAGTTGTTTAAGAGTTTGAAAAAATCTTTTTCGAATGCCGATTTTGAATTTTGCCGTAATTTAGTGTTAAGATCAATATAATCAGACATAAAAGTTTCTTGCCTAAACATAAGCACACGATGAATTTTTTTTAATACTAAACCATTTTTTAAACATTCATTTAAATAAACGTAATGTATAACGTACTTATATTTGTGATATAAATTAGCTATTAATTTTTTTGTTTTGCCCCCTGGTGGAATGAATTTCTCGGGTGCAAAGGGTAAGTCACTATGATTATCATGTATGCTATCAGGATATTCTAAATCAACTTCCAAAATATAACCATACATAGAGTCGGGAGATACGTCGAAAATATTTAACTTATCTATTTCATTAACAGTGAGAAGTCTGAAATCGGAAATCGGCAACTTTTTTGTCATTGCAAATCCATATAAATTGTTACAATCCAGATATATTAAATAAGAAGATGGTTTGAAAACATCAAATTGTGGTGTATATTTATTATTCGCTACCGCATGTCGAAGGGAACACTGTGATAATCCACCGCGAATACCTCTTTCCAACATTTCGTATATCTCCAAATCGGAAATTAATTCAAGTTGTACTCTTGTATAAAGTAACATAGCATCCCAACTAAGACTAGGTGCTGATACATAATATGCAGGGTCAAGCATATAATGCGTTAAACATGTATTTCTAAATTTTTCAAATATATCAGTGAGTAATAAAACGTCAGTTTTTAAATACAAATCTGTGTAATGGCCTAAAGTTTTTAAGCCGAATGTAATCCATACATTTTGTGCATGAGTATATTCCAATTGACTTATATGTTCACATTTTAAACTATTATAAAAGCATTCTTTTGACGGGAGGTTAGTTTCCTCATATTTTGACCAACAGTCTACATAGTCATAAGGATATACACCTTTTTGTTGCAAAACCTTTATTTTATAGCTATCTTTAAATTCTCTCGTTAAGTTTACGAAGTCATTATCAGATAAATTTTTGCAAAGAATTTCAATACTAGAGCTCAGAAATTGATAAGAGTCAATGAACTTTATTTGAACTGAACGTAAAGCTGATTTATACTTTATAAATTTTGTTATCGTTATATATTTTTCCTTTGATTTTGGGATTATATTGATATTTCCTTCGTATTTCGCTAGTTCTTTAATAAATAAGTGGCTATCATAGCCGCTAAGATTGTGAAATATTACAGGCACAAATGGACATACTCTGTACATGAGATTGCAATGCGAGTGCGCTGCGCCTCTGTATTGTGAGGTAATTGATTACAGATATGACATGTAGTTGCTTTTTGAAACTGTATTTTCTCAGCTTTAGTTAAAGGCTTCATTGGTGAAGTATATGACAAAATAGTATTAATATTTTCAATATCTTTTATTAAATACTCTATAAATTTCTCTACACAGTTTCTTCCTCTGTACGTCACATATTTATTCAGTGATGTGTCAAAGCTACAGCAAATGTAATACCCGAAACAAGAAGCTTCATGTAATTTATATATCTGCGTGCTTTCTGTGTTTCTTTCATGATAATTCAATAAAATACTTTCAAAATCAGCATAAATTACAAAGTTAATCTTTTGCTTTCTTTCATAATGTTTAAACTGTAAAATACTCTTTTTGGGAGGTAATAGCGTTAATATTTTAGAACATGCGTGGGTATCAGATTTTAATTGACTTTTAAAAAATTGTAAGCATTCTTCACAAATATACATTTTTCCGTTATGAGATGTAAATTGTCGTTTAACAAGTCTTAACAAATCTTTTATCAAACAATAATGACCTACATTATTCCTTTCAAAATATAGTAAATTAAAGTGATTTAATTTTTTATTTTTTGTTTTATATAGAGGACCGGTAACATTATTCTTTTCATCAAGGCCATATATATTTATACTTATGTTAGAATTATTTTTTTCAAACTCTTTTATATCACGAAATGATGGAGGAAAGATCATGTTGTATGTATTCAAAACAGTTGAATAATGAGGATAAGATTTTGTTCTACAAACGTTACTTTTCGCAGGAAACATTGCTGCTACTATACTCCATAGGAAACAATGATTATCTGTATTTTTAATATTCAAGCAACTTTTCGTACTTAGAATGACTTTTGGTAATGGTAAATAAGAACCACCTCTCAGTGGACTATACTTGTTGATATTTATTTCTAAATGACTCATACTGTAACAAGACCAGCCAGATTCACGATGCTCGAATTCTGTTAGTTTGTTCTGCAATCTTTTTAATGTATTTATGAAAACTTGATCTAAATCCGAATTCAAATATATAGATTCATATTTGGTATTAAATGACTTTAATTCTTGTACACCACACGTAGGCATAAAGAAGTGAGCGAATAATTCAAAATTTAATTTTATACAATTATACTTTGATAGTGACATATAAATTATCTTCAATAAATCATTCTTGTAATTCAATAAAAAATGTTCTGGAGTCAAATATTGATCAGTAGGATTCAATCGATACGTTATAATTCTTTGTTTAAAAGCTGATGCTATAATATCAATGTTTTCAAATTCGGTTTTTATCAATGAATTAGATTTATGTAAATTTGTTCGTAAATGGTAATAATATTCATTTTTCGGTATTTCAATATGACAACTTTGACATTTCATTAAATTTCTTCGAGACTGAATTGTACCTACGAAAAAAAAAAAAACATTGTTATGAATATAGGATATATTTATTGAAATAAGTGAATTTAATATAAGACAGTATTTACTAGTTTATGATAAGAATATAGTTTAATATCAAGAGTTTCTTATATTAAATTAAACATAATAATGTAGGCACTTTAAATTCACGTGTCATTAATATAAAACTATAAATAACTATGGTACCATGAAATATATCTAGGTGCTATATAACGTGCCTTTATGAAGTTTATCAGTTATATTTTTAAGTTATATGTAATAATTACGTATGTTTATCAATATACAATTCTACAAATACATATTACTTTTAAGGGTTTTATTATCGAAAGAAATTTGCGAGATTATATAAACAAACCGCTATGATAATTTTCCTGGAATAATTATAATAAACATTGTGAACTGATTACTATATGATCTGAACTGTTAATAATTTGTAAGTATGTACAGAAAATAAGTAATTGATAACTAGTAGTAGTTGCTAATAAAGGTGGATGGGCACTGCCTGTACTCCTTACGAGTAGAGGTTAAGAAATTTGATAGATGACGCCAGGCTTCCGAGTCATCGTTGGTGCGATTCTTCACTGTAATGATAGCCTGACGCCACCTGTTTACAGGTTGAATTCGTTCTATATCCTCACATCGGTACACTTTTAAGTCGATAAAATAATTGCCTGGTTTTCTATCATAAGCCTGCCGTGATTGACCATTCGCTAGGCGTCTGGATATATAAGAAACTATTGGTGCATTTTTACCGCTCAGTAGCTCTGTATTATCATCATCTTCACTATCTGTCCCGAAAAGCTCCTTAGCCGTACAGGTATTCTTCTTCTCGGGGATCGGCTTGAAGTTGGGCTTCTTCGATGAACCAGCTCTGGGTGTGCTAGCAGAAGCTGATGACTTTCGCTTGATCGCTTTCTTCGAAGTGTCATCAGTGATTTCTCCTTCAGAGGGAAATAAGTCGTCTGCATTTGCTTTTCCAGGATTCCTGAAACAGTCAATAAATTTAATGTAAGTACACTGAAGTATTATATTATTGTTAGGGCACTTAATTTTATTTAAATATTTGAATAGTATTTACACTATATTTCTGGTAAGTATTAAAAAAGACACATATCTATTAAATCACCGCACTATTATAGCACTCAATCATTCAGCAATTATCATAATAATTAAATTTCTCGTAGTTCTATTCAAGAAAGTGAACAAATAAAATAAAATCACTATATTTTTTGGGTAAGTATTTAAGAAATATATCTATTAAATCATCTTACTATTATAGAAGTCGATCATTAAAAAAATCAATAGAATGCTAAATCAATTTATTGTACATACTATTCAACAAAGTAATTAAATAAAAAATTACTTACATTTTAGTAAATGGTTGTAGATTGCACTGTACAGGATCACACTTGGAGGAATAACTAGAAGCACCTGAATGTTCGTTAAGACCAGAATGAATACAACCAATGGCTACTGGGGGTTTAAATAGGATAAAAAATGATAACGTAGACAATTTTTTAATGAATCTAAATTAGGTATTGAGAAAAATTTGAGAAGTTGTTATGCTATCATAACAAAGCAAATCCCTGATGCGCCGGTTCCATTTTTGGACGTACATGTAAACATTCAGCTTACAATCTTTAAAGTCTGAACCTGCTCGTATACAAATTATATGCTACGGGTTTACTTGTTTTAATTAAATTTATAGTTTATATTTTGTAATAACTCATAAGATTTATTATTAAGGTAAAATATGCCTATTTAATTGATGAATAAAATACTGTTTCGTTTAAACAACATTAATAATATTGACTTAGCTGATTGTACTTGTTTACGTTACAGACAGATACATGTTATATTAAAATGCATGGCTTTTTTAGATGGTAACTATATTTACTCGTACATGCAGACCGCTCTACCATCCGCATAAGGAGCGAGTGGTGCCTATAAGTCGCTCAGGTGTTAAGTTTCTTACTGTATGTGCATGTGTTAAAAGATTATTTTATTGATTCGTAAAAGAAAAGGTATATAAATAGAAGTCTGATTTAAAATATTATTTCACATTTTCACTATGGCGCAAGGAAGAAGCACATCTTACTCGCCTGCTTTTAACTTTGAGGTAAGTCAATTAGGTATTACACGTAATTTAAATAATCTTATTATTTTTTTTATATATCACTATTAACTAGATACTTATATATATCACTAGATACTTCAGCTGTGATTACAGGTACCATTGTGGAGCGGTTGAAAATTGTTGATTTCTCAGTTGACTGTATGAGCAAGTGTCATCGTATGGGGCGTGCATCTGGTGATGGTAAGCCTAAGCCCATACTCTTAAAGGTTCGCGACATCGCCATGCGGGACAAAATCTGGTTCGCAAAGACGGCACTTAAAAAGTCTGGGATAACTATATCAGAGTTCCTCACAAAGACGCGGCATGATGTTTTTATGGCGGCTCGTGACGCTTTTGGCATAAATAAATGTTTCACACAGCAAGGGGTCATAATTGTGATCGGTGCTGATGGGAAGCGTATGCGCATCAACACTATGGATGAGTTAAATAAGATCGTTGTATCTTTGGACTCAGCAAAGGAAACTCCCATACAACCCACGATCACACTTCCATCTAAGCCGGTAATATCCGTGAAGAGTAGGCGTGCTGTCGTTGTAAATAAAAAGTAAATTTGTGCTTTTTGCGGTCTGGTTGTAATTGATTGTTTGGCATCGCTTAACTTTGCTTTGTTGATCATTTCGTGTAGAAACTAATTATTAATATTTATTTCACCCACTGTTTGTTTCCTCGACTTTATTAAATAATTTTGTTATTCACAAACTACAAACAACAATAACAAGTGACAAGTTGAAGTGACAACTAGCTTGTTTTAATTATACGCATTGGCATCTGGATCATACAGCCAATTATTATTTTTTGTTTTGTGTATTTTTTTATTTTTTTTTATTTTATTAATGTATAAATTTACCTTGTAGCTTATTCCATATTGTAAGATAAGATTATTATTATGTGGTGAAATAATAGTTCTGATGGTATTTTGGCCAAATAATTATTACCAACTTTTTATTTATTAATGTAATGTTGTACATTTAATTTAATTTTAATTTTTACCTGGACACTGCAAACCGGCGGGTGTATCCAGTGGTTAGAGTTATTATTATTATTATATTCTTATTATTATTTATACATTCTATAAGAATATTATGTTTAATTCATCCAGCAGTAACGATGAATTATATTTATCATTGTCGTCTGTGGATAACAGCAGCAATAATAGTTTTTCTAGTTTGCCCTCTCTCTCTGATACTCTGGAGGCTCGGTTTTCTGATGTTCCCAAAAATTTCAATGCTATTCACATTAATGCGCAAAGTATTCCGGCTCATTACACTGACATGCAGGCGTCGTTTACTCATAAAAATATTCATGCTGTGCTAATCTCCGAGACTTGGTTGAAGCCATGTTTATCATCTTCTTCATATGCTTTACCTGGATTTCGGCTTATACGAAATGACCGCATTGGTTCTGTTGGTGGTGGGGTAGCCATTTATTTAAGATCCAACATTCCTTTTACTATAATTAGCTCCTCATCGCAACCTCCGTCACCCAATGCAGGCGAGTATTTGCTAGTAGAAGTTACTCTTTCGCACACCAAGGTTCTTCTCGGAGTATATTACAGCCCATCTTTACGTGTTAACTACTTCGATTCCTTCGAAAAATTACTGGATGACTTTGTTCCGTCTTTTAGCCACTCAATCATCATGGGAGATTTTAATACCTGCCTTCTCAAAAACGACCATCGCACTTCTTCTCTTCATAGAGTTATTAACTCAAGCAACATGCACATACTTCCACTTGATGCAACTCATCATTTTCCTAACTCCACGCCTTCTCTTCTTGACTTGCCTATAGTGTCATCTCTACAGCATGTTGCAAAGTATGGTCAATGTTCAGCCGATGCTTTTTCCTATCATGACCTTATTTATGTGTCCTATAAAATTCGTCCTCCTAAAATCAAACCTAAAGTCATTTTTCAGCGCAACTTTAGTGGTATGAATCGTGAGCAGTTTCTTGAGGATGCTCGTCGTATCAATTGGTCACCTGTGCTAGATGCTCAGACCGTGGATGAACAGGTAGAAGCTTTTAACTCAGAAATTAATCAACTATATAACAAGCATGCCCCTTTTCGGCCTATCAAGCTAAAACACTTGCCTGCGCCATGGCTTACTGAAGACATAAAATTATTGATACATAAAAAAGTGGTTGCTAGAGGAAGATATAAATTACGTCCAAGTGCCCATAACAAAGAGACTTACATAAAAATTCGAAATCGCTGCAATGTGGTGTGTAGGGACGCATTACGTCGCCATATCCATAAATCTGTCGAAAACGATGATCCAGCGAAAGTTTGGAAATTCCTCAGATCACTTGGGATTGGTAAATCAAAGGAGTGCTCCATTACTAACAGCTTTGATATTGACTCTCTTAATGTCCATTTCTCTTCTTCGTCTATTATTAGTGACACTAATAAAATTAATACTTTAAATCGTCTTTCTGTTCTTGCAATCCCAGATCACTCTCAGTTTTTTCTGGGTCAATTATCGGATTGTGATGTTAAGAAGTGTGTTCTGTCAATCACCTCCAATGCTGTTGGTAGCGACGGCATCAGTCGTAATATGCTTGTGCCAATCCTTGACATTATCCTTCCTGTCCTTACTTTTCTTTTCAATAGCTCTATTTCTAATTCCATATTCCCTTCATCTTGGAAAGATGCTCAGATAATTCCTTTACCTAAAGTATGTAATCCCAAATCTATTAATGAATTTCGTCCGATATCTGTTCTCCCCTTCCTATCCAAAGTCTTAGAACGTCTTGTTCATCAACAATTTAGTAAGTTTATTTCTCGGCATAACCTGTTAAATCCTTTGCAATCTGGTTTCCGGCCCGGTCACAGCACTACTACGACTCTAGTAAAAATCACTGATGATATTCGTCTAGCGATGGAAAATGGTCACCTGACTGTGTTAACATTACTGGATTTCAGTAACGCTTTTAATACGGTTGATTTCGATATACTTCTTGCTTTGCTGCACTTACTTAACATATCTCCAACGGTAATTGATTGGTTTCGCAGTTACCTGTATGGGCGTAGGCAGCGTGTTCGCCTCGACGAGAATTTCTCATCATGGTGTGACACGAAAGCTGGCGTTCCCCAAGGCGGCGTTTTATCTCCCTTTTTGTTTGCAATCTTTATTAATTCCATTTCTCATAATCTTTCTTGTTCCTATCACCTATATGCAGATGATCTTCAGATTTACTGCGAAGCACCACTGACTGAACTAGATCAGGCGGTAGTAAAAACTAACCACAACCTTCAACGCATTGCGGAATGGAGTAAAGATTTTGGTTTGGGTGTTAATCCCGCTAAAACTCAAGTCATGATTACAGGTAGCTCCAGAATGATTTCTAAAATTGATCTACATGCACTACCGAAAGTGGTTTTTGATGGCATTGATATTCCTTTTAGTCGAACGGTAAGGAACCTTGGGATAGTTATGGACAGTCATTTGAATTGGGATGCACAACTGCAAGCTGTCAGCCGCAAATTATATGCATCAGCCGCTTCATTGAAAAGACTTCGAAACTTCTTACCCACTGCCACTAAAGCTGCGCTAGCGCAATCTTTGCTGCTTCCTATCCTCGATTACGCCGACGCCTGCTATCTTGATCTTTCGGAGGACCAGCTTAATAAACTTGAGCGTTTACAAAACTTTTGTGTCCGTTTCATATTTGGTTTGCGCAAATATGACCATGTTTCTCATTTTCGTTCTGAACTCAAGTGGCTTCCTATACGTCTTCGCCGGAATTCTCATATATTATCCCTTCTCTATAACATATTGTTCAATACTAGTTACCCTTGCTATCTAAAAGATTGTTTCAGTTTTCTGCATTGCTCAAATTCCTATTCTTTGCGATCATCGGAGAACCTGAGTCTTGCGATTCCATCTCATCACACTTCATTTTTTGATTCTTCTTTTACCGTACAAGCTGTTCGTCTATGGAATTCACTTCCACTTTCAATCAGGCGAGCGCAATCCTTACAAATATTTAAAAAATATGTTAAAGAATACTATCTCACACAATAATATAATTACTGCTGCCGTATTATCGCTTTTTCCTGTTTTGATATTAATAGGTGTATGTATATATTTATATATGTGTGTATGTATTTGTTGTTAATGAATATATTTTTTGACTCGTATTTATTTATTGTACATTTGTATGTGTATTTAGCAATAAAATTTTGTTTTTTTTTTTAGTTACTTTAAATAAGTCATTAGTGTGCCTCAATGATATATTGTTAACATTTACACCCCCATCTTCATTATTCATGTTATCTCTCTCCATCCACTGGTTGCCTGGAAGAAATCGCTTTAAGCGATAAGGCCGCCAATTGTTTCATAATAGTGTTAATTTACTATAAATTATGTAATTAATTGTCTAATGTGAACAATAAAGAGTTTTGTATTGTATTGTATTGTATTGTATTAAATTACCCTGACAATAAAAAATACTATTATATATAATATTAATTGTTTCAGGACTCCAATGATCTATTCACCGTACCATCATCATCGCCAGCACTCGCACAACGAGTTCGCAACTATTTTGAGAAAAGTGATAATGATAGCATGAAGCCTGCAAGTGGATCGAGTGTGTCTACAAGAAAACGAAGTAAAGAAAATATTGTATATTCGTTTATCAAAAAGCCGAAACGTAATAAAGCTGGCTCTAAAATTATACATGTGGAAATTTTTAACACCGATACGATGAAGGATTCGTCATCGATTTGCAATTGCAGTGCAGAGACTTGTATGCAGTACGTTGTAGAAAGTGATGAACTACACTTTGATAATATATATAAAAATACAAAAGACCTGATAAAGTTAATGACCAAAGCAATGGAGGAGTAATGTTTATTAGAAATACGTCTTATTAAATTGTAATGGTTCATAATTATAATTTTATTCGAATGCTGTGTTATTATGTTTAAAGAGTTTTCTATTAGCAATAAAATGTGTATAAAAACTTTCTTGTACATGTTTTTTTTTTTGTTTTTCACTCATATAGTCCCATAAACATGAAATGTGCACACCTTTTGTTCAGAATTCATCACTATTTGTGTAGATGCGCCTATAGATAGATACCTACGTATAGATCATCAGCGCTCATAATATATAATAACGCGAGCGCACTATACTATTATCGTATTCCGCCTCGAGTATAAAAAAAAATGGTTATATAATAATAATAACAAATATTCATAAATTTCACTTTTATCCAACTAAAAAATAGAAACATTAGTTTTCGAATACAGTGATTTTATTACTTATAGAATGAATGCTGTCTGATGATGATTGGGTAACCTGGATCTTTTTTTGATCCAGGTTACCCAATTATCATCTACTAGTAATAATGTCAAAATTCGAATCAATTTATATGTTACAAAAATAATAAATCAAGTAAGCTTAATACATAAATCCATGTCAATTACAAAATAATTTTATCATACACATTATAAAATATGTCATTGTATATAATTTATTTATAGTGTCGTTGTATATAATAATTTATTTATTTATAAGCGATTTTTACTATACTAAAATTGCTTGCATTCCAAATATTCCTGTATCGAGTAAAATGATTTGTTCAGAAGCCATTCCGTCAAAGCTTTTTTAAAAATGTTTCTGTTAATCGGTAAGTCTACTAGTTTCGATGGAAGCTTGTTGAATATATTTATAGCCATATAATATACATTTTGTTTGAATAATGTCAAATTATATTTCGGAATAACAATTTTATTTTGTCTCGAACTTCGTGGGTCTTTTTTTATCTCTCTGAATTTAGTAAAATATTGTGGATTTTTTTTTACAAATAAACACAGTTCACAAATGTAAATGCAAGGCAAAGGTAATATTTTTAATTCTTTAAACATAGGCTTACAGGAGTCACGTCTTTTTATACCACATATTGCTCGTATGCATTTTTTTTGAGCTATAAATAGTCTTTTCATATCCACGCTATTACCCCATATTATTACAGCATAACGTAGCAAGGACGACACGTATCCATGATATGCTTGTAAGGCTATATTTTTAGAAGCGACTATTCTGACTCTATAAAGTGCAAAAACGAATTTATCTATTTTTGTAGCTAAACTATCAATGTGATTTTTCCAGTGTAAATGTTCATCCAGAGTTATGCCTAAAAACCGCGCTGTACTTACTACGTCATTATTGGAATTTTAATAAAATCAGAATGGGATAAAATAAAAAGTGATATTATTAATATCAATAAAATACAAATACCACGTTGGATTGAAACCCGAGAAGGCGACACAATTGAATTGCACGGGTTTTGTGATTCATCGAATAAAGCTTACGCTTAGTTATAAGCGACGCTTGCGATCCTTGATCTAACAATGCCCTTAACTCCATGTATGATCCGTCAAAAGATTGTACCTTTATTATCGCTGTTGCCAAAAGTATCTCTGGGATTTCAGGTTGTAAAGACACATGAGAGTTGCTGCGTACTGTTGGCGACGGCTCCGGGCGTGCGGTGTTTTGAAATTTTCTGAAGTTCGAAGTGTTGGATGGTTTATCGGATAGAGTGAATGCATCATGTAATAGAGTGTTATGAGCCTGATTACACTCACGGGATTTTTTATCCGAAATACATGCTTTACCATAATGGCAACAGAGGCAATTTCGACATATATTGAACCTTGATATTGTTTTGCGTTTTGATACTGCATCCATGTCTAAAAATTGTTTACATAAGAAAACACCGTGATCATCGCTTTTACAAATGGGACATTTATAATATTTCGTAGCGTAAACATTTTTATTATTGTAAAATGATTGCGAAATGTTGCGGCTCTGGGCCGGAAATGATTGCTTAATGTTAGAATGAATATTGAGTGGTTTATGATAGTTTAGACTCGATGTGGCATTAAAATTATGATTTGTTATGATTGAATTAGACGAATGTTCTTGTTTACGTCGGGAAGTTTCCATGGTGGTAAACTTGTTCTCCAAAAATATTAAAAACTCTGATATATTGGGTATTTCTCTCAGCTGTTTCACTGATGATATGTACTCACTGTGGGTCTCAGTATCTAATTTTTGACAAAGAATATAAATTAGTAGGGGATCCCACGAGTCAACTATTACTCCTAAATTTTTGATGGCGTTTAGGGTTTCACGTATAGTATCATGAATCCTTTTTAAATGATTGATTGATACTTGTTGTATAGCTGGAATACTAAATAGAATATCAAAATGTGAGTTGAGAATTAATTTCTTATTATCGTACCTATGCATCAGTATATCCCAGCAAACGGTATAATTTTCAGATGATATTGATAAATGTTGAATGAGTCGCTCAGCTTCACCTTTGACCTTTGATTTTAAAAATTGCATTCGTTGAGCGTTTGACAGTGACGGGTTGTTGTGTATAGTTTCGACAAAAAGATCCTTGAAAGAAGTCCACTGATGGTAGCTTCCACTAAATGAAGGTAACTCTATATGAGGTGTCGATTGTTCACGGTGTGATACGGACCACAATTTCCTATTAATTGACTTGATAACTTCGTTATACTTTCGTTCAAATCAAAAATATACAGCTTCGTAATCTGGATCCCTGCTTCCCAACTCAATGTCTAGCTCCCAATGTAGAGAATCTATTGCTGACCAACGAGTTTGAATTACACGCAACAAATGATCGAACTCCCATTTTTCAGTGATATTATCTAGGTTGATGAAGTACCTTGCTCTGCTATTTGATGAGAACTCGGTATAGTCATGGGCGTAGCTGGCTTGATAACTGGAGTGGAAGGTCTGCTGCCCTCATCTCTCGGTTGATAATTTTGAATGTTTGAAAACCTATCTTTTACTATCTCATACTGATTTGAATGAATGAATGAATGAATAAACACTTTATTGTACACCACAACACAACAAACATGAATATAAGCAAATATTTACAGTACAATCGGCGGCCTTATCGCTAAAAAGCGATTTCTTCCAGGCAACCGTACGTTAGACTGGATTTATTGAAATAATTGATGGGTAGCATATGGTGCATTACAAAGTAAGCAAATTTATTATTACGTAGAGCAAACATAATATATAAGATATATATTTATTATATATTCAAACCAAATATACATACATACATACATACACATCTACATACACATAGCAACTTGGATTATGATCTATGTAGGTACATAAGAACTCAAGTAGTGTTCCCTGATAAGTCTCTTAAAAACATCTAAAGATTGCGCGCGTCTTATTTCAATTGGCAAAGCATTCCATAGACGGACTGCTTGAACTGAAAAGGATTTATCACAGAAACCAGTGGAGTGCTTTGGCATGTCCAACCTTAGATTCTCTGACGACCTCAAATTACGAGCGTGGGTGTGTTTAAGGAAATTAAAACGTTCCTTAAGATAGCTTGGTGATGAGGGATTAAATAGAATACTCTATAGAAGAGAAAGAATATGTGCATTACGGCGAAAACGAATTGGCAACCACTGGAGTTTGTTGCGAAAATTGGATACATGATCATACTTGCGGAGGCCAAATATGAATCTGATACAGAAGTTTTGGTGACGCTCCAGTTTATTTAGTTGCTCTTCATTAAGATCTAAATAGCTGGTATCCGCATAATCTAATATTGGGAGGAGAAGAGATTGTGCAATTGCAGTTTTGGTGGCTACAGGAAGAAAATTACGGAGCCGCTTTAAGGAACCAGCTGCAGCAAAAAGCTTTCGACTCACCTCTTGTATCTGGGGAGCCCAGGAGAGATTTTCATCAATGATCACTCCTAGATTCTTAACACATTTAGCAGGCTGTAAGCTGACACCATCAAACACAATAGTAGGCAAACACGACCAATCAATCCTACTAGTCAACGCACGACTACCAACAACCATTACTTGAGTCTTGGACGGATTTACTGCTATACCGTATGACTTACGCCAATCGCAAACTGATTTTAAATCACGATTTATGGTTGCAATATTTAAGGAGAGTTGATCAAGGGTAGACTGAGAATAAATCTGTAGATCATCTGCGTAAAGGTGGTAGGATGAAATTAAGTGCAAGGAAATTGAGTTGATGAATATAGCAAAGAGCAATGGAGATAGAATGCCACCCTGTGGCACCCCAGCCGAAATATCACACCAAGTGGAAAAAGAATCATTGATGTGAATTCGCTGCCGGCGTCCAGACAGGTAACTCTGAAACCAGTCAATTTCCGCTGGAGATATGTTAATTGAGCGTAGAATGCCAAGTAAAATATCAAAATCCACGGTATTAAACGCATTGCTGAAATCAAGGAGTGAAAGAATCGTAATTTTTCCGTGCTCCATACCAGACCTAACATCATCAGTTACATTCACTAGCGCCGTGGTCGTACTGTGGCCAGCTCGAAAACCCGACTGATAAGGACTTAAAAGGTGATTTTTGGATAGGAAAGAAGATAACTGATTGTGAACAAGGCGTTCCAGCACTTTGGATAGGAAAGGTAGTATGGAAATAGGTATATAGTCGGAGAAAGACAAAGGCTTTGATTTTTTAGGTAATGGGATTACATGGGCCTCTTTCCAGGCAGACGGAAAAACACCAGTGCCAATTGAATGGTTAAGGATATGTGATATGACAGGGAGGATCTCATCTAGGATAAGTAGGATCATTTTCCGGCTGACACAGTCACTGCCCACGGCGCCAGAGGTTATCGACATTATGCTCTTCTTAACATCACAGTCGGAGAATTGACATAGTGAAAAAGATGGAAAATTTGGGCATGGCCGTGATGAAAGGAGATTCAGAGTATTCGACTTGACAGTCAAATCAAAAGTATGGGAAGAAGAGAAATGCCTATTAAGTAAATTAATATCTAAACTATTATGAGAAAGATTTTGTCGTTGCTTGCCTATGCCCAAAGACCTTAGAAATTTTCAGACTTTTGCTGGATCGCTGCTTTCCATGGAACTATGAATAAATTGGCGTTGTGCATTCCTACACACCTTATTACATTGATTACGAATTTTGACGTACTTCTCCCAATTTGAGGGAGTAGGCCTACATTTGTATTTATTTTTTGCAGAATTCTTTCTCGCCGATAAAGATTTTATATCATCTGTAAGCCAAGGTGACGGATGGTGCTTCATTTTTACTAGTCGTATGGGTGCGTGCTTATCGAAAACTTTGATGACGTTTATTGAAAACAAATGTGTCTTTTCGTCTACCGAATTTGAAGGGGCGGCCAAATTAGAAGCATGCAGCAGAGTACGAAACTTTTTCGATCGAGAGTCATTCTTAAGAAGGCAAGTGTTGAAGTCTCCCATTATTATAGTGTGATTGTAACAGGGACATAGATTCTCTAACTTGCTTTCAAAAGAAGAAAAGAAATCTATGCGTAAGGAAGGACTATAATACACACCAAGGAGAATCTTCTCATGACGCAGGTTAACCTCTACGAAAAGATGCTCACCGGCATTTGATGGAGGCGGTTGAGGTGACATATCTACAATAGTAAAAGGAATGTGCGCACGAAGATATATGGCAACGCCACCTCCAGCACCTACTGTACGATCGTTCCTGATCATGTTAAAACCTGGCAATGCATAAAGTGTGGAAGAGAGACATGGTTTAAGCCAAGACTCAGAAACGAGGATAGCATGAATATTCTTGCAATTGAAATTAATCAGCATATCTGAAAAATGAGCCGGAATACTCTGAGCATTTATATGGACCACGTTGAAATTCTTCGGTACATCAGAGAAACAAGAGTTAAGGGAGTCCGATAATGCAGGAACATCAACAAAACTATCATCGATACTACCAGTTGCAGATACAAAACTATCTGAACTAATATTACCATCCGAGAAAGACATTTATATATATACACAAATATGATGCAAAATAATAATAATATATAAATAAATATAATTAATACTATAAAAATATAATAATAAATTACATATAATTGTTAAATCAAAACTTACTTACTTAAAACAACACCAACACCACCCGTCAGTATTAACAATTTTAACTACTTTCTTAAGTAAATATTGTCATAAAAAGAAATTATAATAATCAATCACAAATTTACCACATTAACATAAAACAAAAAAAAAATAATAGAGAAAAAAATAACAATGAACCAAAGGCTTTTGGGTACAGATACTTCGCCATAACTTATTAAAAAAAAAAAAAAAAAACTGATATTGACATTAGTTATTGTTATTGACATTGTGTGTTTTAATTAAAAAGAAGAAATGCATAATGAACAAAGAAAAACAAGAAATTGAAATGACAAACTTTGGCAAGGACAGTGAAACTTACCCACATATTACCTTGCAAATAAAAAGCACTGTTACGGTATTAAGAAAATTAAAACTAAAGACTAATTGTAAGAGTAATGAAGGTAGGAACAAAGGCAAAGACTAAACCAATTTTCAGTTTTTGTAAACATTAAATTACCTCATAAATCATCTATTTCTTATTTACAGGACGCCTAGTTCTTGTCGAGGTTTTTCATGTGGTGGCAGGTTCAGTTAAGTCAACCTCAATTGATTGAAGTTCGGCGACGCTGGTGACACGTACCCGAGCATTATTCTGACCAAGCACATAAATGACTCCTTCCCATGTCCAACACCTGTTTACGCCAAACTTCTCACGCGCCGCTGTGAAAACACTGTGACGAGACTGTGTCAAAAATTCTGACAGAGTCTGGCCCGAGCCCTTTAATCTGGATTTAGTGAACCAGACCCTGTCACGAACGTCTATTGACTGGAATTTGACAATTATTGGGCGAGACTTGGAACCGGATGCTGATCGTCCTCATAGACCTCTTAATGTCTTTTAACGAGAAGCCATCAATATTCAAGGCGCTTGAGATAGTACTCGCTACAAGTTTAGAGGTGTCTTCACCGTCACGCTCTGGAATCCCATGAATCATCAGCATCTTCCTGCGTCCTTGCATTTCGAGCTTGTCCATAGATTTGGAGATAATGTGAATTTGGCACTGCAATCCATTTAGTGTCTCTAAGATGAAGGATTTGAAGGATTTAAATTCTGTGGCCAAATCGGTGGTGTTACTAGTGGATGTAGCTGGAGTTTTGTGCAATTCAACCTCAAAGTTTGTCATCCTAGTGTGGAACATCTCCATCAATTGTGTAAGTGAGTGCTGTACCTTATCCATCCTGGTTCTTCTGATTTAATGACAGTAAAAAGGAAATAACACTTGTACGGGTGGGTTGAATTATTAGCACTTTATTTCTAACATTAATGATGAGTTACTTGGATAAAAATAAAATTTATTTAATTTTTATTGAAGAGTGTTTGAAATAATGACTTTCTTCACCAATTCTTCACCAATTGAAGTAAAGTATTGATAAGTTTTATTCCCAAAACCACACAGCTTAACATGATTCGATTGATATTCATGCCAATAAGAATCTAAAGTTTCGAGACGTTGTTTGATATAGGTAACGGTTTTCCTATCCGAACCGTCCTTCTTAAAATTAGTGTAAATTTGCTCAATAGCAGATGACAGCTGCTCTTGAGTTTGTAGAAAATTTTCCATGCAGGACATTTTGATATAATGTAGTAAAAATAACTAAATGATACGCCTTACTTGTTTCGATGATACTGATCGATCGTGATCGCAAGTTATTCACGATCCCTAACGCTGCTTCTTGAAGTTTCTTCGATAACTTCAGTGAAAGTCCACCTCACTTGTGACACAGAGTCACTATTTTCTGAGTTCACGTTTGCACTGAGTCACTCGCGAGGCCCTTATTCGAAGGACCATAAAAAATGTACAGTTCGTACACCTTTTTATGATAGAGAGAGAGAAGTAAAAGTCTTGATATATTATAATTGTGTTTTTATAAATTTGTTTATGTGATTGCTGTGAGCTGGCGGGTGGTGTGATGATACTGAGGTGTCTGCACATCTTAATTTTTAATTAATCATATTTTTATACATATATATTTAATTATTATTTATGGTATTAGATGACTATTCGTATTTCTCTGTTAATGACGAATCTACGAACTCATCCAGTAATGAAAGCTTTTGTTCAGCCACTGACACTCTTAGTGAATTTCTCAATCAAACCTTTAACGAATCCCCAAACCTGATCAATGTATGTCACATCAATGCCCAAAGTGTCCCTAGTCATTATAATGAGCTTCTCGATGCGTTTTCTGGATGTAATGTACATGCAATTCTCATATCTGAATCCTGGTTAAAGCCACACCTTCAATCTTCTACTTACACTCTCCCTGGTTTTACCCTTATTCGGAACGACCGATGTGGTCGGGGCGCAGGTGGTGTGGCCATATATTTGCGTAGTATTTTCTCTTATAAGGTGTTTGCTTCCTCTGATTCTGATTCTAAGGCCGAGTACCTGTTCCTGGAGATTGGATCGGGACGTGCAAGGGCAATTCTCGGCGTGGTTTACTGTCCTCCATCTCTTGATTATTTCACCGAATTTGAGGCGGTTTTGGAATCGTTTGGGTCTGAGTATGCACATATCATCATCATGGGTGATTTTAATACCAACCTCCTAACACCTGAATCCACACGATCCCGAAGGTTTCTTCACATCGTTCAGTCTGCAAGCTTGCACGTTTTGCCTCTTCAACCAACGCATCTAAATCTTTGTGGTGATGACTCATGGCTTGACCTAATGTTAACCTCCAATCTCTCCCTTGTCCCTTCCCACGGTCAACATGTAGCACCTGGCTTTTCCCGTCATGACCTCATATTCCTCTCCTACCTTCTTAAGCCCCCGAAATCTTCTCCTAAGGTTCTGCACAGGCGGTCCTTTGCCCGTATTAATGTCAACCAACTTCAAAAGGATGCTTCAGACATTAATTGGGATCCTTTGTTTCAGGCTTCCGCTGTTGATGACAAAATAAACTACTTTAATAACACTCTTACAGCTCTTTATGACGTGCATGCGCCTGTTAGAAGAGTTAGGTTGAAGCGTCCACCAGCGCCTTGGATGACAATGGGTGTGAGGATGGCGATGAGGCGTAGGGATCGGGCCTTTCGCACTTACAAAAGGGATCGTTGTCTTGAAAAGCGGGATCTCTTCAAAATTGCTAGGAATCGGTGTAATCAGATGATACGTAATGCTAAAAGACGCCACATTCTCAATAATATCACTTCTTCATCTTCTGCCGATATCTGGAAGTTTCTTGGAACTCTAGGTATCGGGAAATCGCGACATTTAGATCTATCTAATTCAATAAACTTAAACGATCTCAATCGTCATTTCATTACGTCGTCGAACTTAGATTGTCTAGCTACGTCTCGTACCGTAGATTATGTAAATGGTCTAACGCGTCCAAATATTGACCCTTTCTTTTTTTCACAAGTGACACCGACAGAGATAAAAAAAACTATGCTATCCATTAAATCCAATGCAGTGGGGTGTGATAACATTAGTCGTCACATGATTATTATTATACTTGACCATCTACTCCCTGCAATAACGCACATTGTTAATTCCTCCCTTAGTTCCGGCGTTTTTCCTACCCTCTGGCGTAAAGCTTATGTCCGCCCTCTTCCTAAAATTCCCAATCCAGTTGAATTAAATCAATTTCGTCCGATTTCTATTCTCCCTTTTATGTCGAAAGTGCTTGAGGCCTGTGTCCATAAACAATTTTCCCAATTCGTTCACAAGAATACCTTGTTGAATCCACTGCAATCTGGATTCAGAAAAGGACATAGCACTGTTTCGGCACTCCTGAAAGTGACTGGCGATATTAGAGCAGGAATGGAGAAAGGTAAAATAACTTGTTTAGTTCTGATAGATTTCTCCAACGCCTTCAATACTGTCAGTCATGATATCCTTCTTTCTATACTATCTTATCTTATGGTATCTGACGAAGTGTCTACTTGGTTTTCTTCTTATCTTCGGGAACGTCAGCAGTTGGTGCAGACTGACACATTGTCGTCATCCTGGGGCAGTCTAGAAACTGGCGTTCCCCAAGGCGGCATTCTTTCTCCTCTTCTCTTTTCCATTTTTATTGATTTTATCACTCACCAGCTTCAGTGTTCGTATCATCTGTATGCTGATGACTTACAATTATATACTGAATCAAATATTGATGAATTGGATAACGCCATTGATCAGTTAAATAGTGATTTAGTTGCGATCAAAACATGGTCATCTAATTTTGGCGTTGCAGTTAATCCCACTAAATGTCAAGCCATACTGCTGGGTGGGTCACGAATCATGGCGACAATTAACGTTAATAATCACAGATGTATTATGTATGACGGCACTTCAATACCATTCAGCAGCAGTGTAAAAGATTTAGGGCTATATATCGACTCTAATTTTAATTGGCAGGCTCAAACCAGTACTGTGTGCCAAAAAGTAACGGGGATTTTAAGAGCCCTTTACCGCCTAAAAAATTTTTTACCACCTAATATTAAGGCAATGCTTGTGCAGTCCTTAATTTTTCCTATCATTGACTATGGTGATGTGTGCTATCTCGACCTGAATGCAGATCTCCTCAACAAGCTTGACCGTCTTCAAAACAACTGCATTCGATTCATTTTCAACCTTAGGAAATATGATCATGTCTCTGCAAAGCGAATTCTTCTAAACTGGATGCCAATACGACAGCGAAGGAATATGCGAGCTCTGACCACCTTGTTTTCGTTATTGGACTCTCCTAACGCTCCTACTTATCTCACATCTCACTTCCAATATCTATGCAATTCCCATACTAAAACTCTTCGTTCCCAATCCAATCGTTTACTCAACTGTCCATCTCACAGATCCGATATCATTCACTCTTCGTTCTTTGTTAAGGCTATCCTTCTATGGAATGAGCTCCCCTTAGAAATCCGAATGTCCACCAGTAAATTAATTTTTAAGAAAAGGTTACGTGGCTATTTTTCGAAAGAACTGGATTCGTCGATTTGATACTTTTATCGTATATTTATTATATGTATGTATATAGTATATATAGATTATGTACGCATATTGATATATATGTATTTGTTATAGATTTTATGTATTATAAGTTTTTATGTAACTACTTGTTTGGAAAGAAATCTTTATTCTTTAGTTCCATTGTGCACCTTGCCACCATCGGTTTCCCCACAGCACGCTAAGGTTGACTGGGAGAGAATGCCTAAGGCATTAAGTCCGCCAATGTACTTTTTTGTGCATGAAGAATTAAATAAATAAATAAATAATGATATGAGTACGCGCGGCGTGATTGATTACCGATGACGAACTAACTACAAATTGACCTAAATTAATGAATGTAGCGTAAAATGATTACTAGACAAAACTGTACGAGTTGGTACATACCTTGTGGTGGGTTAGAAGTCTAGTGAGGGCTCTATAGTCCTCACTTGTGGGTGTTTCCACCCGGATAGCTATACCCATGTTTTTGGCATGGGTGAAGTTTATCTTATTTGATGTGCAGAGATTCGAGATATCTGCCCATCTTGATTTGTCCCCTATGAATACGGAAGGCGGAAATTTGGGTTTACTCGGCATTGGAGCGCATTTGCTATGCGAACGCAGCGGGGTGGGAGGAAGTAATACTAGAAGTATTTTCCCGAGTGGCTTTCTTGCCAGTATTGCTTCTGGTAAGGTTTGGGCCGAGGGAGGTTTTCTCGGCGGTATTGCTTACCGAGGACACCCCGCCCGATGTGCGGGGCTTGGGAGTGACGTTGTCCGAGGAAGCGTCCGCACTTGCTCTGGGGAGCGTGGCTTACGACGCTTCTTGCGGCTTCTCACCGTATGAAATGAATTTGTTGATGATTCGTCGGAATCGGACGTCCTGAGAAGGTCATCTTCCGACGGCGAGGGAGGGCGGGAGGGGGGGGGATCGCTGTGAAGCGGTCCTCTTTATGGATGTGCTTTCACACTCCATTGCGGAAGTTAGGGGGGGCAGCGATGCCTGGGATGTCGACATCGCCGCGCGAAGGACGGCTTGGAAGAGGCTATCTGGCAAAACGCGCTGTAGCTCATCGAATAAGTGTTTTTTTTTGTTTGAGCAAATCCGACATATCAGCAATGCAAACCGTTAAATGCAAGAGAGAGAGAGGAGTAGTTGTATTTCACTCGCACTTCTCTCCGTCACACCTACCTTGGTAGGTTAGAGGGAGATAAGGTGAGTGTGCAAAAGGACCAACCCCGCGCCGTAGCGAGGGGGGAAGGGGGACGCGGAAAATGCGGCTATCCCTAATGGAGTTAGCGGCAAACCTTCACCCTTGGGACAAGGCCCAAGTGCACTGGGATCGGGTCTTCGGTGTTGCTAAAGCCTGAGGGGCCTTAGCGAGCGCACCGAGATCGCTCAGCCGGCTTAGTTGCCACCGTATGGTATCCACCGACTCAAGGAGTTGAAAGTGAGCCAAGTCCTACTGTCTTAATGTTTTGAGAAAAACAAAAGCAGCAGGGCCTGCGCTCGGGGTGTGCAGAAGGCACGAGATGTACTCACAGTTTGGGTAGAAGAGAGTCGTGTACGCGCACAGTGGCGCGCGGCAAAAGCTGAGAGCGGAATGTTTTGAAAAATTGCTCAAATCGACCCGTCTTACATTTGCTGGGGTGGCTCGCTCTTGGCTCCGTATATAACCAGTTTGTTATCGTATTACATATTATACCCCTACTTGGCGAAGCCACCCCCCACTCTTAACATCTATGTATTACATTATAGTTACTAATAAAATTTACTGTTTTACTTATTTACATTACAAACTAGGTAAAAAACATTCATACATCACTCGCATCGTGTCGGACAAGACGGCGCCTTCGAAGTTTATAATCGTTCTAAGGCGCGCCGCGCTCTTGCCCAACGTATTTAAGAGGTCAAAGCGAGACCGAAGATCCCGAGTAAACTAGCGCCGTCTTTCTCTGATATATTTTTATCGTAAACGTATGGTAGGTGAATAATTTAGATTTAATACCCCTGTCATCGAGGCAATACCAAATAGAAAACCACATAAGCCCCCTTTAGTGAGGCAATACCATACAGAGAGCCACCTAAGCGTCCTTAGCGAGGCAATACCTTAAAAAGAACCATACCATAGGAAATTAAAATTCAACCCTTCATAATCATTTAATTAGCTTATGCTATAACTTAAATTACCTTAACATTATAGGAATAAATACACCCAGAGGTTGTATCGTTTAATATTGACTAAACCTTCTTATCATATATCTCGGCGAGAAGGCGCTACGATTGTGCAAAACGCCATCTGTCACCTGCAGCTGTCATCTGTCAAGATCTATGATGCTTTGCGAAACGTCAAGTTATGACATTGATGGCTGTCATCGCTTGGGAGTGGTCTATGCTTGTTCAAAGATGGCACTTTACGTTGTGCGGCCATATCGAGCGGACGCAAGCGCAGAACTCTCCGCGTTTCGTATCGCAATCCCTTTGCATCACGTTATTATTAATTTATTTCGATTAGACAATTATTTAATTCGATTAAATAACTGAATAGTGATCTATCTGCGATCTTATTTCGAAAGAATATCTTGAACACTAGTCAGATGGCGGATGATGACCAACCTAACTTTCCGCCGGTCCCGCATGACTTTCCGACATCAGAAGTTGGGATGTAACCGACCAAGTGGACACATAGATGTCATGGATATGGAGAATCTTATTGCAGTAACAAAATCAAAACTTTCTCGCCCTCATCTACGTCATGACTGGGCCGTCGTCGAGTCTCATGTGCATCTGCCCAAATTCGATCCTGATAAAATACAAGAAGAATCACCTGAAGCCTTCGTAAGAAGAACCAAGCGTTCCTAATATGAAGAACAGTAACCTGAACGCTGCTGTCACGTTCTTCAATTGTGGAGCAGATGGTCGCTACTCTCAAGATGCCTGTAGCTGAAGAAGATGCAACGGTAGCAAGCCTGATGGCTCGTCTGCTGGTATTGCTAGTGAGCGACGTGTGGTCGTCTGCACCATTGCTACCCTTGCTAGTATTTTGCAGCATTTTGGTTAGTCGTTTTCATTTTGTTTTGATACTGGAGTCGAGTGCTCCCTTATAAAGTAATTAATATCGTGAAGAATTCATGGCAATCGAATTAGTAACACTGTTAAAATTACTGGTATTAGCTAGGAGATGTAAACGATCGCTGTTGGTTCGTCGCATAGAGACGACGATTAGTATTGTGTATGGGTACCGGATGGAGGTCACCCGTGGATGCGTTGTGTTGTGGAAGGGTACCGGATGGAGGTCACCCAACCACGTGATTGTTTTGTAATGACCGGATGGAGGTTGTCACAAGGTGCTGGATGGAAGCATCTGAAATTATAGAGTATTGCATACGACACTGTTTTACTATGTAATCCACGATTACCAATTTGATTTAGAAAGCTAATTTGTCTGATGAGTTTCATTGAACTGTTAGTGATCGTTTACGTAAGACGCCAGAGGGACATGTACCAGTCGAAGTCGAAGTGGAGTTTAATGAAATGTCTGATGATAATAAATTAGTTTAACTGGTAATGTGAATGCGAATAAGAACTCTACCAGCCGTAGAAAGTCGACCAGACTAGTAACTAATACGTAGCCGTAGCCCGTTGGAAGTCGGTCTCTTGGGGCAACTCAAGTAGTCCGTGGGTGTGCGGTGGGCGTGTAATACTAGCGGAGGTCGTGGTCTGTATAGACCGTCACGTGTGTAGTCTAAGAGAGATGCACATGTGTGGTTTACAATGGTAAATGCGCGTCTGTGTGAGAGAGTTGGTGATGACTCATCGGCTATGGAGGCCGTGGCGGTAGAGATATTTACTCGGGTATTATGGAAGTTAATATGTTAGTGTTTTAAGTTGATTTATTGCTAGATTGTTTTGAATTATTGTGAGATAACGATGGTACATGACTCTTCACAGTTTTAAATTTAATTTTAATGTAATTTAATGAAAGTGTAAATTGATCAGTTAACAATCTAAAGAAACTTAAAGTAAAAACGGTCTCTAATTATTAAAGTTTCGATTGGTTTCAAAATCTTGCTCTAGTTGAAGTCAGGACTGACCGAGTAAAGAATCTACTGCGCTGCATATTTTCCCTTTCAGATTGAACCCCCACACGAGGATGCGTGAGGCTATCAGAATAGCCGTTTCGCAGAATATCTCTATCACCTTTACGAAAATCGTTTGATTTGGTTTCGTTTTTAAATTTTTATTTACTCGATTACTTAATTACTCGATTGTAAAGAGGGTGTAATCATCGATACTTTTAATTTTATTAGAATAGTAACACTGACTTTTGGACATTCACGCGCGACACGGGGAAGCAAGCGCACGTACGCAAGTCCGTACAACGCGATGAATTTCTACGTTTACCCTCACTTATTATTATATTAAATAATGAGTGAGCATAGTGGCTATTTTGCGATACATAGTGAAAGTGAAGGTGAGATGGAGTTTGAACAACAAAATCTAACGGGAAATAATTTGAGTAATTCGGATATCACATCCGAAGTTATTCGCGAAAAAAGAATGAGAAATGATAGTGAAGAAATAATAGACGAAGAAGGATATACTACCGTAAAAAGACGAGCAAAGCGCGTTCAGCGTAATTTTTTCACATTAAACACTCGGCCGTCACTGGATATTAATACTAAAGAAACAGTAAATATATTTGAAGTGTGCATTACTGCCAAAGAACGACTATTACCAAAACAAATTGCAATGGCAAAGCTACTCAAAGCAAATAAGATTACTAACATATTAAAAATTAAATACAAAAGTGGATATAAAGTGTTAATACAATTTGATACCAGAGAAAATGCAGAAAAACTTATACATTGTGAAGAACTAAATCTATTGGGTCTGAGATGTCAAATGAATAACGAATTAAACTCAAGTTAGGGAATAGTAAGACAAATGGATCTGGAAACAGATTTAAAAGAACTAAGTGAAGAACTTAAATGCGATTGTGAAATTATATCTGTAATAAGACTTCGTCGCTTGAAGATTGACGGAACTTGGATAGATAGCGAAACGGTAAGAGTTTGCTTTAAAGGCCCTACTTTACCACCGTATGTATATGGATACGGTACAAGGTTTAAAGTTGAGCCATATACCTTTCCTGTCACTCAATGCTCAGGCTGTTGGAGATACGGTTATATTTTAAAATACTGCCCCATAAAGAAAAAATTATGCCCAAAATGCGGCGCGGAACATGACAATTGTGAAACTACAAACTTTAAATGTTTAAATTGTAAAGGTACACATATGTCACTAGATAAATCATGCCCCGTTTTTTTGAAAGAAAAAGAGATACGGTGTATTATGTGTAATGATAATTGTTCATATCGAAACGCTCTTATGAAATATAATAACGTGAAAAATCCAAGAAAGATATTAATAACACAAGAAGACAAAAGTATAAAAGAAACAACGGCACAATCATCTCCAATACTGACGTATAAACAAGCACTACAAAAGACACAAATTCGTCAAGTTACTGAGGATACGAGTGAGACCGAAAATTATAACGTAGAGGACAATTCCAGAGATATTAATACGCAGATACATAAAAAGAAAACAAATAAAAATAAAAATAAGTATTATTTAGAGCAAGAAATGGAATTGGAAACGGACGTCAACCACGAAACAACACAAAATTCACAAGAACAAGAAAATTTGAGAAAGAAGAATAGGTCAGTTCTATTATTATTATTATTACAGAAATGCAAAGAAATACTAGCCACTGAAGAAAACTTTGAAGAGAAAATTAAGGCTTATATTTCAAATATTATTGAAAGAATTAATATCATGTGTAGTTAGAAATTTAAAGAAAAGTGACATATGGCATAAATTTTTCGATCATTACATAAATGGTTAGTCAATCTATTACAAAAAGTATAGTCAATATCTACCAATGGAATGCACAAAGTATTAGGCCAAAACTGACAGAATTAGAAAACCTAATGACACGAGATAAAATACACATTTTGATTGTCAGTGAACCGTGGTTGGAGCCAGAAAACTCCTTTCGTGTTAATGGTTACAATGTATTTAGAAAAGACAGGTCTGATTCATATGGTGGAGTAGCTATTTTAATACATATGTCACTTAAGGCACAACTCTGTAATATAAACATCAATAATAATGGAATAGAGATTGTATGCATTAAAATCTTAAACTGTAAATATATAAATAATGTAGTATATATTGCCCATTGTTGCATATGTTATTATTAAGGTTGAGGGTAAAATAAGAATCAAGCGCGGCTGCGACCGCGCCTCTTGATAATAAAGCAGTGTGAAACTAACTACGGTGTTTATTGGTTGTGTCACCTCTCGTCTTGCTATAAAACAATGGCGACGACCGAATCCTCGTTAAAAATGTCTACAGGCGTGTTATATGGATTTTTGACATCTTTTGACCACACTTCTCAAGAATGGAGCACTTACAAATCCAGAATAACACAGTGGTTTATTGCTAATAACATGGACGACGTAACGGACAAAAGCAAGGTCAAGCGAAGGGCAATTTTGCTTATCGCTTTTGCAGAACCAACCTATAAGTTAGTTAGTAACCTGGCACTACCGAAGAAAATCGAAGAAGTGGAATATATTGAGATCATGCAATTATTGGACGACCACTTTATTCCAAAAAGGTGTGGTTTCGCAGAACGATTTCATTTTTATTCGGCGGTACAACAGCCAGGTGAAAGTCACACAACGTGGGCGGCCAGGATAAGGGGACTGGCGGCACACTGCGGCTTCAAAAATTTAGATGAAGCAATATTAGATAAATTTGTCATGGGCATGTGCGCCGGACACGAAAAGGATAAACTGTTTGCACAGAATTTGCAAGATTTAACTCTTGGCAAGGCGGTCGAGTTGGCTGAGAGTGTACGCTGCGCTCGCGACGCGGCGGCGGCGGCAGCGCGACCGATCGGCAGCACTACTTCGGCGATGGCGGTCGACGGAGTATCGCAGGCGGCGGTTTTCAAGATGTCTAGCGATTTAAAGTGTAGCGTGTGCGGTTATCGTAATCATAGTGCTGACAAGTGTCGTTTTAAAAAGTATGTTCTATATATTAAGGTCCTGGATAAATTGTTTATTGAAGAAATAAAAATACGTGTCTACACCTTGCTTGTTTATTTTATACTAACTGCGGAGATCCTTTCATACACTTATAAAGGAAATGCATTAGGAATAGGCACGGGCGAACGTAAATATAATAATTACACAAACATACCGCCCGCCAAAACTCAGTTTTAACATATAATAATGCTCCTTACACATTGCAAACAATAATTGTTCTATTAAAATTATTATAAAGTTCAAACAAACACGATTATTACAAAATAAGAAACCATCACAACATATATTCAATTACCTTCAATATTTTTATATTCATGTATTGGAATAATGACATCTTCTGACTGTACGACTTGTTTATTTCTACGTCGTAAACAACATGCAAAAACCTAAACAAACATTAAGTTGGTGACACACTAAACACAAATGCATAACAATTCGTGAACTTATAGAATATATTTATCTATTTACGAATTTAATAAACTTAAACTCTCCGAAAAATATAAACTCATATATATATTTATAATATATACCTTACAATTTTCACCTACACAATAAACTTATTTATCGTTAATAGGAAGTTCACATAATCTATTTGCAGGTCGTTTTATTATTTTTCCGTGATATTTTAAACTGTAGACTCGGCATATTTCATCGGCACCAGGATGTTTCTCAGTGATACGACCCAAGGCCCATTTACCAGGAGGAAGGTGGTCCTCTTTTACGAGAACAACATCTCCTACTTGAAACTCTTTCTTCGAGTTAAGCCACTTGGGTCTTTCTTGTAAACGTGTCAAGTACTCTGTACGCCATATATGCCAAAAATCTTGTACAAGTCTTTGAGTGTGCTGCCATCTTGACAAACGATTCAAGTTTATGTCTTGTAAATTAGGTTCAGGAACAGTAATTGGAGCTTCGCCGATAAGAAAATGTCCTGGGGTAAGTATAATTAAATTATCTGATTCTGAGTTATCAATTGGACACAATGGTCTGGAATTTAAACATGCCTCTATTTGGCATAGGGTGGTGCACATTTCTTCGAAAGTTAACTTTGACGTAAGTATCCGTTTAAGGTGGTATTTTATGGATTTAACTCCCGCTTCCCACAGACCACCAAAATTCGGACTGTATGGCGGGTTAAAATGCCACTGTGTTCCATCCTCAGCTAATAAATTTACTAAGTTTGCCGGTACTTCTAATTTAGTTTTGTTCCACATATCTATGATTTCCTTACTTGCGCCTACAAAGTTAGTTCCCCGATCACTCCATAGATTAGCACAACGACCTCTCCTGGCTACAAATCGCTTAAACGCACCAATAAAAGCATCCGTGCTTAGATCTCCAACTAATTCTAAATGTATGGCCTTAGTTGCCATACATACGAAGATACATATGTATCCTTTGGTACATCTATGGCCACGTCCCTTTGATATCAAAATTTGAAGTGGACCAGCAAAATCAACACCTGAATTCAGAAATGCACGAGCAGGAGTGACTCGAGCCTTTGGTAAGTCGCCCATTTTTTGGTTTTTAGAGATAGCCTTTTGTCTGGCACATATAAGGCATTTATGAATTGTGCTCGATACTAAGGTTTTTAATCTAATAATCCAAAATTTTGATCTCACATAGTTCATGGTCAATTGCACACCACCATGTAAGGTTTTTTTATGTGCATCTGTTGCAATCAACTTAGCCAATGGATTTTTATTACCTATTATCATAGGGTGTTTACTACTGTAAGTCATTTCAGCATGTCGTAAACGACCGCCCACCCTCAAAATATTTTCTTTATCTAGAAATGGGTTCAGGTTTTTTGTTTTGCTTTTTCTAAGTATTTGTTTGTTATTTTTTAAATCTTCTATTTCTCTTTCAAATTCCTTGGCTTGTACTATTCTGACACAGTTTTTTAATGCTTCATTTAATTCTTCCGTTGTAATCATTAAGTTTGGTTGTATTTCAGAATTCCTTCTATATTTTAAAAATCTTTTACAATACGATATAGTTTTTATTAATTCATTAAGCGTTTCAAAATTTTCAAACTGGGTAAGTAATGTAATTTCCATTGTTTCCTTTTCTTCAACATTTAAATTAACATGAATGTTTTCATTTTCTTCTAGGTCTAGTAGCGGTTCTTTGATTTGATGCATCTCTATTTCATCGAAACCCAACCAATGTGGTCCGTTCCACCACAGTGTACATCTCTCCAAGTCCGTCAACTGCATCCCACGGGAGGCAAGGTCAGCGGGATTGTCTTGTGACTTGACATGAAACCATTTTAGTCCAATATTATCAAGAACAGTAACTACTCGGTTTCTTACGAACGTTTTCCACCTACCAGGATCACCTCGGAGCCAGGATAGTACGATTGTGGAGTCTGTCCAAGCAAAAACTTGTGCTAGAGGAATACTTGTGGCTTCACTTATTTGTTTCAGAAGTTTTGACAGTAAAACAGCTCCACATAGCTCAAGCCTCGGCAACGATACCGGTTTTATGGGTGCAACGCGAGATCGAGCTGCAATCAACCCTATCTTGTATTGGCCATCTTCCATTTGTACTCTGAGGTAAGCAACGGCACCATAAGCCTTAGTTGACGCATCGCAGAAACCATGTACAGTTGCATTAGGTAATGTATTACATGAAGTGTTCAGCCACCTGTTTATTTCAATTTTATGTAAATTATTCAAATCATTTCTTATTTTTAACCATTCTTCATTTGTTTCAGGTTCCAGTGTCTCATCCCAGGTAACACCCTTTAGCCACAATTTTTGTAAGATAAGTTTTGCTGGTAGGAGTGCGGGTGTCATCCAGCCAAGCGGATCAAATACGTGATGAATCTCTGCTAAAATAGATCTTTTCGTAACTTCTTTAGGTGGCGGAGGTAACGTGGAAAAATATTTCAATTTATCCTCACCTAAATTCCAGGTTAATCCTAATGTTCTGACACCAATATTCATATCGATCTTTACATTTAAGTCTGTACTTGAAGCATTGAACTCTTTCTGGAATTTTGTACTATTTGACGACCATTTCTTCAGACAAAATCCCCCTTTTTCCAATATAGCCGAGATGGATTTCGCGACATCTATTGCCTTTGTTTCAGTATCTTGACCTGACATCAAATCATCCATGAAAAAATCTCTTTTGATTGTTATAGCTGCTTCTGGCTGAGTCTTGCCTTCATCTTCTGCCACTTGTTGGAGGGTTCTTACAGCAAGATATGGAGCCGAAGCAGTTCCGAAAGTAAGTCTAAGTAATCGATAATCCTTGATAGGTAACTTAGGGTGATCGCGCCATACAATTCGTTGATAATCTGAGTCCCTCTTGGTCACCAAAACTTGTAAATACATTTTTTGAATATCAGCTATAAAGCCAATTTTATGTAGTCGCCATCTCATAAGTAAAGATCTCAAATCTTCTTGAAGTTGCGGCCCAACCAATAAATCATCATTCAAGGAGATATTGTTAGTGTCAGGAGAAGATGCATTAAACACTACTCTAGTTTTCGTTGTGTCACTGGTTTCTTTTAGAACGGCGTGATGTGGAAGGTAAACAGATGGTGCACTCCTTTCAATTTCCGATACTTCTTCCATGTATTTCAAGGTAATGTATTCATTTATGGCTTTATTGTATTCTGTCCTTAACTTCTTATTTTTCTCGAAACGATTTTCCAGTTGCTGTAGCCTTTTTAATGCAATATTTCTTGTATTGCCTTCTGTACTTCTTGGTGGTTCATTTTTTAATGGTAACTTTACGATATATCTGCCTTCCTCGTTTCTCTTAAAGGTGGTTTCATATAGTTTCTGGCACGTTTCTTCTTCCTTAGTAAGTTTGTTTTTATCATCGCTATCAATTTCCCACAGCTTGTATAACAAATCATCATATTCTACTTGGTGATGCATTACCATTAATGTTTCGTTTGAAGTACAGCTTTGTACCTCACCAAAGAGAATCCAACCGAAACTAGTTTCTTGCGCGCATAATTTTCCATTTGACACTCTGATGAGGTTGTTCTTTAAGATGTGAGCATATACTTCCACACCCAGCAATAAATCAACCTTTCCTGGTTGGTTAAAGCTTGGATCTGCGAAGAAAAGATTGTTGAGTTGTGGACAGTTGTGAAATACATCAATAAGTAATTTTGCGGGCAATTTAGTTGTAAGCCGAGTCGGCATTACATATGTATTGATGGTAAGTTGAAACTCATTATCATATCTCGACAGAAGTTGTAACTGAACGACTTGATTGACTTCTGTTTGTATTGATCCCACTCCAGTAACGAGTCCTTGCGTAGCTGTTCTTTTCACTTTCAATGCTTGTGCCGCTCTTTCACTAATAAAATTTGCTTGGGACCCCTGATCGATTAAAGCACGCAATATGGTTGTATTTCCCACATTATTCTTTACAGGTATCAATGCTGTGGCGAGCAATGCTGTAGACTTCCTTGTTACTATATTTGAAGATATTGCGATCGCAGCTTGATTATCGGGGTCTTCTTGGATTCCTTCGATAACTTGACCATGGTGAGTTTGTAAATTGTCTGATTGACTTGTAGACTTTGGTTGATGCAGCAACGAATGGTGTCGTCTATTACATACTTTACAGGACATTCGTAATCGACATCGCATAGCAGAATGACCTGTGATCAGACAATTGTAACATAAATTCTTCTCTCGTACAAACTCGCTTCTCTCTTTAGGGTTTAGTTTTGTAAACTTCTTACAATGGCAAAGTGTGTGGCGTTCATTACACATAGTACATGTTTTTATGATCGGAGGTGATGTAGACATATGGAAGGATTTCTCTCTACTTGGTTTGCTTTCTCTTGTTATAGATAATGGTGTAATTAATTCCAGCGTGCGAAATTTAGACTCTAAAAAATTCTGTAGTTGTGACCAGGTAGGTAATTTATCAGAATCAGGGTTGTAAACAAAGTCTTCCCATGCTTTGTGTGTATCAATATCGAGTTTTTGAATGACTATGTAAATGATCATTGGATCCCATGATTCTGTTGGTACCTGTAAGTTGTTAAGGCTATTCAAGCATTCTGTTGTCGTGTCTAGTAGACCTTTAATTTGATTTGCAGTTGGTGCAGTAATCTTCTTTTGAGTGAATAGTCTCTTTAATAGAGAATTCATAATTAGACGCTTACTTCCATATCTTTGCTTGAGAATCTCCCATGCCTGTTCATAACTGTTTTCTGTAATCTGAATGTGTCTTAGTAAGACTTCCGCTTCTCCAGCGATGCTTGACTTCAAATAGTGTAGTTTCTGGACCTTTGTCAACGTGATATTGTGGTGTACTAACGAAGTAAATAGATCATTGTATGCTGGCCATTCCTCATATTGACCGGTAAATGTTGGAAGATGTATGTTAGGCAACTTGACCGATGATATAGTAACTTGTTCTACTGACTGACCGGAAGTATTGGGTGAATCTCTTGGTGCATTAAATCTTATCAACATATCCTTCAAATCTCCTGTTATACATAGATATAAATCTTCCATAATAAAGTAATCTTCATTTACGAAGTAGGGTAAATCAGCACGTTTTTCTTTCGGCATACACTTCACTAACTCTTGATGGTAAGATTTGAAAGCTTGCCAGTCTTCTTCGATCGATTTTAGTCTTATTTCAATATAACCTCTTGTGAGACGTTGTTTAGGACATTTCTTAAGATTTGTCTGTGTCTTCTGTAACATCGAAGCTTTTTCTTCCAATAATTTTAATATTTCATCACAATTTAAACTCATTTTCACTATTTTTAAAATTTCGAATAAAATTATAAATATTCAATGATCTCAGTGTGCCACTGTCTCAACGTTGTTGCAAGCTTATCTCTGGAATGCGGTCCTCTATTGTTCGATCACTGTTGAACGCCACTGGTTATGTTCAATATATCCGGTTCGATTTTGACCACTATGTTCTATATATTAAGGTCCTGGATAAATTGTTTATTGAAGAAATAAAAATACGTGTCTACACCTTGCTTGTTTATTTTATACTAACTGCGGAGATCCTTTCATACACTTATAAAGGAAATGCATTAGGAATAGGCACGGGCGAACGTAAATATAATAATTACACAAACAAAGTATAAATGTAAAAAGTGCAATAAAATCGGTCATTTAAGCCGTGTATGCTCGTCAAAATACAATAAAGTCAATTTCATTTCGGATGGCACTATGGATGAGGGAGATGACGGTAAGTCATTGTTTAATATTCGTTGCCCAGTGGGCAATCCCATGACTGAGCGAGTTAGGGCGAATGGTCTGTTTATGGAATTCGAAGTAGACAGTGGGGCCGCGGTAAGCGTAATATCAAATAAAACATACGAGAAATACTTTAGTGATGTGCCTTTATTATCCACCAACAAACAACTTGTAAATTATACAGGGGGCAATATGAATATATTGGGGGTTATAAAGTTGCCAATTAGTTATGAGGGTCTTACACAGGTCCTTAATGTTTTCGTAGTTATGGGTGGTGGCCCACCTTTGCTTGGTCGTGATTTTATACATGCTTTCAGACTGGAATTTGTACCGGCGACCAACTTCTTTTGTGCGGAATCGCTTCAAACGTTAACAGAAAACTTGATTCAAAGTTATCCAAAGTTATTTTCAGGAGAATTAGGTTGTTTTAATAAGTATCTTGTTAAGTTACAAGTGAAACCTGAATCAAAACCAATCTTCTTTAAACCCCGACCAGTAGCGTTTGCCTTAAAAAATAAAATAGATAAGGAAATTGACCGCTTGTTGAGTTTAGGAATATTGAAACCTACAGATCATTCGGAGTACGCATCACCTATTGTTCCAGTATTGAAAAAAAATGGAGAAATTCGTTTATGTGCCGACTACTCTGTTACTATTAATAAACAGTTGGTTGTTGATAAATATCCATTACCTACAGTTCAAGAGCTGTTTTCTAAACTACATGGAGGTGAATATTTCACAAAGCTTGACCTTTCCATGGCCTATAATCAATTTTTACTTGACGAACACTCACAAAATTTAACTTGTGTTAATACTCATCGCGGCCTTTTCAAATATACTAGGTTAGTCTTTGGATTAGCTAGCGCACCAGCTATTTTCCAACGGGCCATAGAAAGCGTCTTGGCGGGTATAGAAGGCACGGTCTGTTTTTTGGATGACATTTTGATAAGTGGTAATAATATTCAACACTGGGACAGGCTTACGGCTGTATTGAAGAAACTCGAATCAGTCGGTCTTACACTTCAAGCGAATAAATGTGAATTTTTTAAAGAAAATATTGAATATTTAGGGCATATTATTGATAAAAAGGGGATTAGAAAGTCTCCAGATAAAGTGAAGGCTATGACTGAAGCCCCAGTACCAACAAATGTGGCTCAGTTACAAGCTTTTCTGGGATTAATAAATTATTACCGAAGTTTCGTGCCTGATATCTCATCCATTCTAAGTCCATTGTATAGTTTGTTGCATAAAAATACTAAGTGGGTTTGGACAGAAGTGCATCAGGAAGCTTTTGAGAATATAAAAAAAATATTAGCATCCGATCAGGTGTTAGCTCATTTTGATATAAATGCTAAGTTAATCCTTACCGTAGATGCGTCACCAACGGGTCTCGGGGCAGTGTTGTCGCAAAAATGTAGTGATGGTCTCGAGAAACCCATATCTTTTGCTTCTAGAACACTTTCGGTGCCAGAAAAAAAATATTCTCAAATACAAAAAGAAGCCACCGCCATAATATTTGGTGTTAAACGTTTTCATCAATATCTTTACGGCAGAGCAGATCCTTTTATTTTAAGAACGGATCACAAACCCTTAATTTCAATTTTTGGGTCTCATCGTGGCATTCCAGAAATTTCGGCAAATAGGCTGCAACGTTATGCAATTTTTCTATCGGCGTACAATTACGTTATTGAGTATGTGCGTAGTGCGGATAACAACGCGGATTATTTCTCTCGGGCGCCGATAGAAAACGGTAATTTATCTTTGTTTCCCTCTAAGGGCGGCGACTATGAAGAACGAGCAGCGTATATAAACTTTGTAGTGGAGGGCAGCTTGCCTGTCACTCTGCAACGTCTGCGCAGTGAAGTTACTGAAGACGCGATACTTAGTCAAGTTGCGAATTATGTGATGAATGGATGGCCTAGGCGGGTAAACGATAACAATATAAAACAATATTTTCTTTGTCGTTCAGAGTTAGCTATGGAAAATGGTTGCTTAATGCGCGGACATAAAGTTGTTATTCCGACATCATTACGAGATCAAATATGTAGCGAACTGCATAGCTCACACTTCGGCGTAGTGAAAATAAAAGCGGACGCACGCAGACGATTTTGGTTCCCTGGCATTGATAGGTATATATAGGCTTACCATACGTCCCGGTTTGACCGGGATAGTCCCGGTTTGAGATCCCTGTCCCGGCGTCCCGGCCGGTCTGCATTAGCGTCCCGGTCAAACTTGAACAACACCGATACCCCGGCCGATCGTTCCCCCGCGCCATTCACCTATTTTCACAAGCAGCATATTGAGCGGCCAAATTTTAGAAAAAATTGTCTAATTTGCAATGTGTCTAGCCAGTGGAAAGAATTTTTTCACAGATGAAAAAAATGTGGTCTGACGATCGGGGGAGGATGGAAGAATGCGTTGTGGAAGCCTTGCTTACGTGCAAACTCAACTTGAACATGTCATGCAGTGAATTTTATGACAAAATTAAGCACGACAGAACGATTCTGAAGAAAGTGCACTCTAGTGAAAAATATAAAGCAAGCGTGGGTGAATAATAAAACCGGGCAAATTTTCAGTGTTATTTGTATTAATTGTACTTTGTCTCTTTATCTTTTTTAATAAAAAATATATTCATATTTATTAATATGTTTTCAATTCATAACAATTTTGATTGTATTTCAAATATGAAAAACACAAATTAAGCGAAAAGCAAAATGAAAATGAGCCTCTTTCTCTTCTGCGTCCCGGTTTGGCTCTTCGTAATTATGGTAAGCCTAGGTATATAGAACAGCTGGCGGCCGCGTGTGACGTATGCGCGCGCTTGCGCCCGTCCCCACCACATTCACCACTTGCACCTTGGCCGTATCCACCTCATAGTTTCTATAGAATACATTTGGATTTTTTCGGCCCATTTAATAATCAAATATTTTTAATTTATAGTTGATGTGTATTCGAAGTGGGTTGAGGTTTACAATGTGAATTGTTCTTATGGTTCTAAGGCAGTCATAGAGAAGCTTACAGATTTAATATCTTGATTTGGAATTCCACATACCTTGGTGAGTGATAATGGTACGTCGTTCACATCACAGGAATTTCGTAATTTTTGTACACTTAATGGTATTTCTCACATTTTTGCCCCGGTTTACCATCCAATCAGTAACGGTCAAGCAGAAAGCTTTGTAAAAATAGTAAAAAAGGGATTAAAATGTGTTTTAAATAATACTTCTAATAATAAGTTAACATAAGAAAATATGTCCAAGTTTCTGTTCGATTATAGGAATTCCATAAACAGTACCACGGGAAAATCTCCAGCTGAACTATTGTTTGGTCGTTCATTACGATCGAGATTAGATTTGTTAAGGCCAAAACAAGTCAGTCCTTCATCCATGGACGCCATTGATAAAGTAGGACATAACCAGTTCTTACAGATTAAACAATATAGAGGTAAAAATAGATCTAACTTTAGAGTAAATGATAAAGTATGGACAAAAAAATATTTACAAAATCAAAAATTTACTTGGATTGAAGGCGTGATTAAAAAGAAATTAGGTAGCGTTATGTACTCAGTGTATCTTCCGGGACACGATATAGAAGTTAGCAGACACGTTGATCAGTTAATATTACGCTGTGGACATGAAGTACCAGTGGTACAAAATGATATTCATTCTTGGGAACCAGAACTAATTTTGGAGGAAAACAGTCCGTCATCTACTTCATCGACCACTACCACGGCAAGTTGTATGGTTGCTTCTGCCCCTGTAGAGGAGATTATACTATCAAATCAGGACAAGGACATTGACAGGGGGAAGGAAAGGGAGGCGACAAGTGAAGTCACTATGGAACGCAACCTTGCCGCGACTGACCTCACAGACCATGGAGATGGTCAACTAATGGAAAAAGAAAATGTCTATGTTCGGTCTAAATGTCAGCGTAAAAAAGATAACTACAAGATTTAAAGATTTTATTGTTATTTGAATATTTGGGGGAAGAATTGTTGCATATCGTCGCTGTGCCTGCAAAAGTCGCTATGTGATTTTTCTTAATTTTTAGTTTTTTATATAATTTTGACCCTTATATCATTACACGTAAGGTGTAAAAACAGTTTTGTGATAAAACTACTAATAACGAAATTATAAAAAATAGTTATGTGGTGTTCATACATTTAATGTTCCTAAAAAATCACTAAGTACCTAAAATCACATAACTGTAGAAATTCACTATTCAATCATGTTCATCAACTGCGCCCGTTATGTATCAGCTTGACACATAACGATATTTTTGTACGCGATTGGACAAGTTTCAGTTCAGATCGAACGTATGTCAGTTTGACACATAGCGATATTTTTGTACGCGATTGGACGACATTGTTTTTTCGAGTTGAGATCACTACAAGTAAGTAAATCAATAATTTGTGTCATATTATTTTTTATATTAACTTAAGGTTGAGTTAATTTTGGGTTGCTTTGGTTTAGTTGGTGAATGGATTAAAACTGTAATAAACTGGTACTGGTTACCATAATTGTTTTAAGTTTACACTTGTAGCTTTGCTTGTGTTAGTAACTAAACTTCCCACCATGGGGTTTACTGAGATTAACATATTTTTTTAATCTTATTTATTAATCATAATAACGGAGTGCCTTGTTTTCTTAGCGCCTCATACTTTTAGTATTATAATAATTTCAAGTATAAAAACAAACATAAGGCCTTTTACTTAACGCTAATTGCTTAACTAAACCTTTATTTTTGCTCTTTTAGGATTAACAACAAGAATGCCTAGGTTTTGGACAAGTAAACGTCTTGTATCGTTATGCAAAGATCCACAACAGTCGATACGTGAACTGGCTTTAGAGCTGGAAGAAGAATCGTCAATATTATATCCACCTACTACAACTGGCCAAAAGGAGAACTTATGTGAAATACAGATTATGCTATTAATACTTTTGCCGATTTCACTAATAATATTACGACAGCAAGTCAGGAATCAATCAAAGGAATAACAGGTGCATCCCAAAGTGTAGTAACCACAACAATTATTATAGGATCATTTGAATCTTGCTTAGAACTACAAACTAACTATGAGCCATATTATATTACCACATGGCTCATAGTTAGTTTGTAGATTCTTCTGATGTAATGCTTTACCTGAAAGATAAAACTGGTTGTTTTGAACCTATCATTGAAAAGGAAAATAATAATAGTACCATTAAGGAAGATGTCGTTGTTCTGGAGGAAAAAAGAAAGAGAAAGAAAATCAATAGGTGAGGCTTTTAGGGAAGAATTATTCAGGTCATAAAGTTACGAAAGTCGACGAGAATACAGTAATAGAAGAAGTGTAGGTAGAGTAATGTAGACCAATGAGAGTTAAAACCTTATGGACATGGAGCTGCTAAAAAAACGGACAGAAGCTATAGTTGTGCTGCTATTAATGAAGAAACACGGACCGATACTTTTCGATACTTTCGGCAATTACCCTCATGGCAAGCAAAAAAGTCTTACTTAAATGGTGAGTCCATTTAAGTAAGACTGCCAGACTCGAAACATCATACGCCGACGAAAAACATCTAACAATGCACAAAAAAAATGTAGAATTGGATTGCTATTTGCCTAGCATTAATGGTGTGAAGGTACGTGTTTGTAAAGAACTTTTTCTTGCAACGGTTGTTTAAAGAAAGATGTATTACAGCTATGGATTCGATCTAACATAGATTTAAGAGAGAATGGTGAAAATAATATTGTCCGAAAAATCGATACAGTTGCTAATCATTTTACAAACACAAATCTTAAGTCAGAGTCTGTGAAAAAGTGGCTTGATGATATACCGAAAGTACCAAGTCATTATAGTCGAGCAAATAGTACCAGGACATACATTGAAGAATCATTCGAATCTTTTACTCACATGTAGACTTTATTTATATGGCCTGGTGACAGGAAAATAATGTATACACCGTACAGAGAAAAAAAAAATACAGAGATTTTGAAAGAACATAATTTTCTACTATAAGCATGGTAGAAGAGTTGGTGATGCAACTGTGACAGATTTAAGAGGACTTATTTATGTCAATGGTGAAGTGCAATATAAATTACGCCATTCCGATGACTGGGGATACTTTGCCACGAAGACGAATAAACACATCGCTTATCACGAAACCAGCAGGGCTGTACAACGGTCCATTGAAAATCGATGCCACTAAATATAAACATTTACAAAGCCTAAAACATCGTTGCATGCATCGTGATTACCACCCATTCTTTGATAATTTATCTCATTAAGTTAATTGATCTCATTCTGAAATCAAAGTACAAAAATTGTAATTAGGTACGTAAAATGATTAGGTTTAACTGATTTTAAGACTAATGTTTGTTTTGTTTTGTATTGTTTTTGTATTAATTAAAAAAATATATGATCTATTTCTAATTTTTCATTTGTATCCCTGAATTACTTAATAAACGTTTTGTATAACTAAACAAGTAAGTTTTATTAAATAGCCATGTGCTATAAGATAGGGCAAGTGATAATAATTCCATGTCATTTAAAAGTAGCTATGTGTTCTTGAGGCACATGACGACTATTTATGATTAAATTAACGCTATGTGTAAATTTTAAACATTTCGTTTTTTAGAAAATTTACTTTTCATGTCATTTTAATGATAATGATCTTAAACTATGTTAATAGATTATTAAATTTATTAGACAAAAATAATATCTTAACTCGAATATATCCAGAGTAAACTAGTTTTTTGTTGTTCCTGAAAAGTAGCTCAAATACACATAGCGATTTGTGAACGCACAGTGACGATATGTTATTATTAAGGTTGAGGGTAAAATAAGAATCAAGCGCGGCTGCGACCGCGCCTCTTGATAATAAAGCAGTGTGAAACTAACTACGGTGTTTATTGGTTGTGTCACCCCTCGTCTTGCTATAAAACACCCATCAACAATAAGAACAACACCAGCTGATTGGGAAGAGGTATTTACTCTGTTCTCTTGCAAATCAATAATTGCGGGTGACTTCAATGGGCATCACACAAACTGGACAAATAAGAATGATGCGAGGGGCGTACAATTGGTAGATGTTTCATTAGAAAATAGCTTTATCTCTCTCAATGATGGCAGCCCGACTAGGATAAAATTAGAAAATAATAATTTACAGGAAAGCTCTCCCGATGTCACCTTCGTTTCCACAGATAATGCAGTTTATTTTGATTGGAAAGTTACAAATGAGAACCTTGGAAGTGATCATCTCATTATTAAAATAAAATTAAGCTATAATGAAAATATACCCTTTATTACCAAAAGAAATTTTAAAAATATAGATTGGACAAGTTATAGTAATTATGTAGAAGAATACTTAATTAACTTAAGTGATATACCGGTCGATGTTCAAGGTATGTACAATATCCTTATAAATAGTATCAATAAAACAGTTGATCGTATTATCCCTATTAAAAAGAATTGGGAAGGGCCCCAAAAAATATTTAAACCTAAAGTTTACTGGAATCCAACACTTTCTAAGTTAGTCGCAGAAAGGAGACTGGCCTTAGCTCGTTTTAGAAAAAACCCTATCCCCGAAAACTTAATTATCTTAAACAATAAAACAGCAATTGCAAAACGCGAAATCAAACGGGCTAAATTTATGAGTTGGCAAAAATTTTGTTCTAGTATAGACGAATCGACGTCGCTTACTGAAATGTGGCAAAAAATGAAGTGGATTAAAGGTCAATGGACAACAAAATGGTATCCTTCAAAAGAAAAGAAACAAGAGTTGTTATGTAACTTAGCACCAGATTCGGTACAATATTTAAAACCCAAACTTACATCATATAATCCTATTCTTGAATCAAAATTTTCGATAGAAGAGTTAATAAAATGTTTTAAAAACAAAGATACAGCACCAGGTACCGATGGAATAACCTATTCATTAATATATCATCTGCCAGATATAGGCAAAGAATTATTATTAAACATATATAATAATATACTCAGTCTAGGTCACATTCCATATCAATGGAGAGAAATAAAAGTCGTTCCTATTCCGAAATCTAGTAACAATCACAACGAAGATATTAAACTTCGTCCCATTTCGCTCATATCCTGTCCATGTAAAATATTCCATGCAATGATTTTTAAAAGGTTAGAATGGTATACCGAAAAAAATAAACTGCTAGATGATAACACCGTCGGCTTTAGAAAAGCTCAGTCATGCTTAGACTCTCTGGCTAGATTAGTAACGACAATCCAAATCGGTTTTACTGAAAATATATCAACCTTAGCCTGTTTCCTTGATATTGATAGTGCATATAATAATGTTTTAATCAACAAGTTAGTTGAAACATTAGATAAATTCAATATAGGGTCTAAAATTTGTAATTACTTATGGGAATTTCTAAACGAAAGACATTTAAAGATAACTGATGAAACTGGTAATGAAGGTGACGTCGTGAGGTGGACACATAAAGGCTTAGCTCAAGGAGACCCATTGTCCCCATTACTTTTTAACTTGGTGACTAGTCAAATAAGCCAAAATATTAGAGATGTAAACATCTGTCAGTATGCAGATGACTTTGTACTATTTACTAAGAATAAAAGATTAGAAGATAGTGTTATTGCTGTTCAAAATTCATTAAATACATTTGTTATACTTATGGAGGAAATAGGACTTACATTATCAATAAATAAATCAAAATATTGTATTTACAGTAGAGGTTTTAGGAAACAAAAAATTACACTTAGAATAATTGACAGATGTTTAAATTCTTCTGAAAATATTAAATACCTAGGTATCTGGCTTGACCACTCGTTGAGATGGGGGAAACAGATAAATGAGATTTGTGAAAAGACTCAAAAATACCTTAATATTTTGAAAGTGTTAGCTGGAACAAATTGGGGAATGCATCCTAAACATCTCAGAAGATTATACATCTCCCTTATAAGGAGTAGAATGGACTATGGTTGTTTTTTGTATAATAATAGTGCTAATACACATGTAAATAAATTGGAAAAAATCCAAAATCAAGCCTTAAGAGTGATTGGCGGATTTATTAAAACAACTCCAATTCATGTTATGGAGAGTGAAATTTGTATACCTCCCTTACATATTAGAAGACAATATTTATCAGTAAAATTTTGTATTAAAAGCAGAACTTTAACAAATAATGTAACAATAAAATTACTGGCAGAACTCGGTTCTTCTTGTAGCCATAGGTATTGGATTAATAAAAAGAAACCTTTATTGATGACATCATTTTTAGATACAAAAGAAGAAAAAATATACTCTTCTAAACCATTAGAAATATTTACATTGAATATATGGCCTTCCAAAATAGAAATAAAGAATGTGATTATGGTTAAAATAGACAGTATAACCGAAGCGAAAGAATCATACCAAATTGATATCTTAAAAAACAAAGTTTTAATAGAAATACATCAAAAATATCATACATTCAATAAAATATATACTGATGGCTCAAAAAGTTCTGAGGGATTAGGAGCAGCTTTTTATGACCCATTTACAGATTATTACGAATGTTATAACATAGTATCGAAAGTATCTATAATGACTGCAGAGTTATTTGCCATTTCAGAAGCCCTAACATATATAAAAAAAATAGGATACAAAAAAGTGGCTATTTTATGTGACAGTAAAAGTGCCCTGCAACATATTAATCGATGTGCATTGGGTCAAAGATCTGCTCCTATTGCAGTTAATATTTTAAATAAAATCAACCAATTAAAGGAACTCAACATTTTAATAAAAATACAATGGATCCCGTCACATATTGGGTTAATAGGTAATGAGAAGGTGGACCATTTGGCAAAATCTGCTATCTCTGATGGATCTCAAATTTTTATCCTACCTATATATTCTGAGGTTTTAAGTAAATTCAAAAACATGAGTCATCAGAATTGGACGGAATACTTTGACGAAAGGTCTAAAACAAAAGGTATTTGGTACAGAACTATTATATGTGAACCTCCTCATATACCCTGGTTTGTTAATTGTAACAATAGACGTAAATATATTATAATAGCTCATCGACTGCGTTCTGGACACATTCCGCTAAATAACTTTTTATATTTAATGAAAAAAACGAATTCTCCTAATTGTGAAATCTGTCAAAAGGTAGAAGATGTCCAACATCTGCTAGCTGAATGTGTTAAGAATGAAACAGAGAGGAATAATTTACTTTTTAATTTTAAGTACAATAAAAATGACATAGGCGTTTTTCAAAGTATACTAACATGTCCATTGTCGGATGAAGCTAGAATGTTATTCGACATGGTATACAAAGTTATGTTTCCATAGATATAGATCATACATTTGTTATTTGGTTAATATTGGGCTGACATGAACACTAAGTTCAAAAGCCCATAAAAAATAAGAATAAAAAAAAAAACACTGACTTTGACAGTTCGATAACGTAAAGCAAGTTGTTGCCATTTTGGCACACATGAGTCTCTTATGCATTTGGGCTGGGAGAAAACTCTGGAAAAGCTCTATAGTAATTATTGGTTTGAAAACATGTCAAAATATGTTCGTAAATTCGTTGACAACTGTATCACTTGCAAAATTTCCAAAACTCACATAGGTTAAGTTCAGGCTGAACTTCACCCTATACCTAAGCTTGCTATTCCGTGGCACACTTTGCACGTAGGTGCTACTGGAAAACTAAGCGGCAAAAATTATAAAAAGGAGTACGTTTTTGTTTTGATCGATGCTTTTACCAAATTTTCCTTGCTTGTCCATACTCCCAACATTGACTCTAAGAACAGCATTCGAGCTTTGAAATTAGCTATCTCCCTATTTGCCGCGCCAATGCGTATTATCGCGGACCAAGGACGCTGCTTTACTAGCCGCGAATTTCGCGAGTTCTGTGACGACTGTTTGTGAGGTATCGTCACTTGGAGGTGGCATGAGTTACATCGCTCGAATTAGGTGATGCGACGACTGTGATTAATAGAATTGACGATGTGCAGAGTGGAGAGAATTTTTAAATTTGACTGACTGACTGAAGTGACTTCGTTTTGATACAAAATGAGGAGCGTAATCAGACCAAACAGACCGTTTAAGGTCATGGAGTTGTTAGATGGTGATCGTTATTTGTAAAAGGCGTTAAATTCTAAGAGGACGTACAAGTATGCTCATGATAGACTGAGAAGGATGCCTGAAGGTCAGTTGGTTGTAGAAGAATTGTAGATCAAAGTGATGATCCCGTGTTCGAAGTTCCTGGCACATCGCGTGATTAAGATGGATAAAACTCGATGGAGGTGTTACTTGAGCAATCAATGGAGTTGCTCATGGGAACAATGCTTGATGGAGGCATTGGTTGTTTATGTGCTCGATGGAGGCACTGGAAGCATAATGCTCGTAGGAGGCGTTTTGCTTGTATTGTTAGAGGCACGAAGGGAACATAATGCTCGATGGAGGCGTTATGTGTCTTGATGTGTGCGTTCTATCACTGTATAGAATCGCGATATGTGTTCAGTTGTGTACTGATGAGTGTAAGACTTGATTTAAAGTTTGAACTTTAAATCAAGTCTTACACACACTACTAAGGCAGTATTTGATCATTGTACAGTTGTGATCAGTAAACATAGTTTGTGATCGGTGTGCTTATGTAACCGTATTTTTACTGGTCAGAAATGTCCGAGTGATGGCAAAGGCTACTGGTAGTGTTTTCATTTTTAGTCGCACACGAGGACGTGTGGTGCAGCAGGATGGCCGTGTCGGCGAGAAGACGCTTCGATTGTGCAAAACACCATCTGTCACCTGCAGCTGTCATCTGTCAAGATCTATGGTGCTTTGCGAATCGTCAAGTTATGACATTGACGGCTGTCATCGCTTGGGAGTGGTCTATGCTTGTTCGAAGATGGCACTTTACGTTGTGCGGCCATATTGAGCGGACGCAAGCGCAGAACTCTCCGCGTTTCGTATCGCAATCCCTGTGCATCACGTTATTATTAATGTATTTCGATTAGACAATTATTTAATTTGATTAAATTACTGATTTGTGATCTATCTGCGATCTTATTTCAAAAGAATATCTCGAACACTAGTCAGATGGCGGATGATGACCAACCTAACTTTCCGCCGGTCACGCCTGACTTTACGACATACATATTATTTACTTAAGATTGTAGTATAGTGGGTACCTTAATTTATTAATGTAGTTGAAGTTATATCTAAGCTATATGTATATCAGTGATGGCAGTTGAAATACAGACTTAAAACTAACAACTTGTATATCATTTCTACCGCGATAGTTCAAAGATCATCTAATATTTAAGAACCGATGAGAGGTATGTCCGTAACAGAGCTCCCTCCGGCGCAGCATCCGCGTAGCCCCATCACTTCATTGTCAGGACCGCCAGTCTCGTCACTGGTCGCCGGAACGTACCGCCCTTCGTCTTCACCTCCACATTGCGTATCTCGTTGTCTGGTCCAGGATATACTTTGGTAACGACACCCCTTGGCCATACGTTGCGGGGTAGTGTATGATCCACAACTATAACCAAGTCACCTTCTTGTATCACACGACGCCCAGTGTCGCGAGCACCCCCACGTGGTATTAGTATCGGTAGGTACTCTCGTAGCCATCGATGCCAATATTCATCGGCCAGCGCTTGTGCTGCCCTCCAGGTTCGCTTGTCGGCGCGCTCGCACGGCCCGGTAAAGGGCAGGCCGTTCAAACTACCCAATAAAAAGTGATTGGGCGTGAGTGCTTCTGGTTCTTCAATATTGTCTGGTACGTGTGTCAGAGGCCGATCGTTTAAAGTGTATTCGACCTCGATTAGTAGCGTGACTAAGACTTTCTCTCACGGCGATTTTTCATGTAGCGTCACTCGTAATGCATTCTTGATACTTCTAATGAGAAGTTCCCATGCGCCTCCTTGGTGTGGCGCGCCCGGTCATATGTAACGCCAGTCGATTCGTTGAGTAAGCGCATAGTCTCGTAGTGCCGGCTCCCATTCATTATATGCGTCCAGTAGCTCACGGTCGGCGTCTCTAAAATTCGTCGCATTGTCACTATACATCGTCTTAGGCCACCCCCTTCTTGCCGCTATTCGTCGTAGTGCCATAATCGCGGAGTCGGTAGACAGGCTCCCCACCACTTCGATGTGCACGGCGCGGGTAGAAAGGCATGTGAATAGCGCCCCCCACCGTTTCTCATGTCGTCTTTCTATTGTTGCCGTCATAGGGCCAAAATAATCGACGCCACAACTACTGGATGGTCTGATAAAGGCTTCCAATCTTACTTGAGGTAGATCCCCGTGTACTGGTTTCGTAGGTATCACTTTTCTCACGCGACAAAATGCACATTTATAAGCCACTGCGCGCACCGCTGGTCTTAATCGTTATATCCAATATCGTTGTCTAACGTCATTCACGACGCGTTCATTGTTCGCGTGATGGGCGCGACGGTGTTCGCGTTTAAGCAACAGCCGCGCATACCGTCCATTATTACTGGCGTAGTAGCGGGGGCAGACACACCCGCTGCCCTTACTCTCCCGCTCGCTCATAATACGCCGTTCTCGTTTATGAATGGATCCAGTTTTCGTAATCGACTATTGCTAGACAACTTTTGGCTAGCTTTAAGACGGTTCATATCATTTGTTTGTTTCTCTTTGTGCGTTTTTCAAGAGTAACTCCTCTGCTCTGTTTATATGTTTTACGGTTAAATCAGTACCACGGTGGCGACATTTATCGACGAACCTTAAAACTCTCGCCATAGTTCTCACGTAGCGTTCGTAAGAGGAAAAGCGATTCACATCAGGCACGCTATCATCATTTTCCTGCGGCAGTTGTGCTATCGCGTCACATTCATTTTCATCTGTATTGTTCGTGACGTTACAGGTGGGCCACTCTAATTCGCTAGCGTATAAAAAGGTCGGTCCGGTGAACCACCTATCCGTATTCGATTTTACGTAATCTTCGCCTCGCTTTGCGTCATCTGCGACGTTATGTACGGTAGGCACCCATCTCCACTGTGACGCCGTCGTGGTTTCAATTATTTCGGTGTAAAACGCGCTGCATCATTGTTTATCCAATGCAGGACGGTTTTTGAGTCGGTCCAATACGCGACGCGCTCTGCATGCCATCTTTGTTCTCACGCTATGGTATTTGCCAACCGCGTAGCGATTAACGCTGCCTGCAATTCCATTCTAGGAATACTTTGTCTTTTTATCGGTGCCACTCTGGCCTTTGCGGCGGCTAGCGCCACTTGCACTGCCCCGTCATTCTCGATTCTCCAATAGACTGCGACGCTGTAAGCGACCTTGCTCGCGTCACAAAACACATGTAGCTGCTTTCCCGTCACTCCCCCCGTATATAGACGCCGGGGTAGACGCAGCCTACTAATGGCACCACTAATTCAACTTAACACACATTAAAACATTAAAATCTTAATAGACAAATATACAAATCTAAAAGAAAGCAAGTTCAAATGCATGATGAAAATATGCCATATAAGTGAAGGTGACCTTTAGTAAAAATGTGTGATTTGCATTACACAACTAAAACAAGACTACAGCAAGAAAATTAAATTATGTTTATAAGGTTTCTTTGCAACACTTACCCTTAATATGGGGAATAATTAGCACAATAACTGTATTTCAATTCAAGTTAATATTAAAATTATAGATTTAAATTTCAGTAGCAAGCAAAACAGCTTAGAAAAATTGTGACTCGCCGATAAGAAACCGGCTTGCAGGTTCGGTCGACGATGCGCGAGCGCACGAACAATAGGTTTATCATACAAGCGCTTTGTCCTGACTTTGCCTTGGAATTTATTTATTATTAATTTTCATTGAAATATATATGTAGATTTTTTTATTTAATTTTCAGTTGCTATTATTTAATTATAAGATAGTTAAATTTATTTCTTACATATACGTATTATATTTTTGTTCATTGTTCTTTTTCTTTGTATCTAACAAATTAGGATTAAATAATTATGACTTTAGTAATTTTAAAATTGTAACTGTTGTTAATAAAGGATTAAGTGAACCGTTACAAAAGTTTGTAGGTCCTGTTGTAGATTGGGACCTACTTCCATTACGTCATTTAAGCTCCGACCGGTAGAAGTATTGGCAGACGCATTAAAAACGACTCTAAGTTTAGTAGTGGATGACTCAGAACGCTCTACGCCGTGGTGTGGTAAGTAACAGTCGAGTGTCATGCTACCTTCGGCGCGCGCAACTGTAATCATATGGCCCAATAGGCAATATTCATTCATAAATAATTTCTAATTACAAGCCATTATATTATTTTTTGAAAATTTCCTTTCTAGTTGTCGAAATTGGTCGATGGCAGATTTTCATGGTTTGGTTTAAATGGTATTTTGACATGGTATCGTCCTTCATCATTTCTTGTGGTTGTAGATTGATAATATTTAATGCAATGGTCATCTGCTTCGGAAAGATCGGATGTTTGTGTAATGTCCTCGATTTCCCAGAATCTTTGTAACGCATCCGTCTGGTTTAGAACTACGTTACAATGACACTTTTGATTTTCAACTTTGTCACATAGGATCCAACCGAATTGTGTTTCTTGCGTAACTGGATGGCATGGTCCTAATTTTATAACACCGCTCATTATAATGGTTAAATAAATATCCGCACCTATCTAACAAAATATCTATTTTTCTGCTAATATAAAAGTTAAGATCGGCTATGTCGATATTATCTAAATATTTCCAGGTTGTTTTTTTAAAGGACTGATTCGGCAATTTATTTCTCAAACTTCTCATAATTAATGCGTCTGTAGTGGCAGAAAACTCATTATATAGTGATTGAATTTGAATTTTACTAACACCTTTGCAGTTATTCTCTTTAGCGCCGACTCTAAAGATAACTCCTTTACACCACTTGGATTCCAAAAATTTCAAAAAATCTTTTAATGTTGGTAACTCTCTCGGGTTCTCGTACGAACCAACATTATCATTATCTGAATCCAGGTCGAGTTTCTGGGATAACAGATGGATACTATTAGGGGGTCCCACGTGGAAATATCAACACCCATTTTCTGAATGGCATGTACGCATTCATTGGTGGTATCATGGCACTTCTTCAAAATAACGGCATTTTGGACTTGTATAACTGGTAAATTCAAACGAGTATTGACGTAAGACGTAAATATATATATTTTTTGTTGTTAAAGCGATAGTCAAAAATATCCCATGAAATTTGGTAGTTTTCAGAAGACACATTTAAATGTTGGATTGGACACAGCTAAAAGATTTGCGGCCCATCAGTATCTTGCGTTGCATTTCTAAGATTCTGGAGAGGGTGGTGTGTTCATAATAGACCAACTTTTTGTAGGTAAACAACATCCTTCCCGTACGACAGTCAGGCTTTAGGAAGGGTCATAGTACTACATCGGCGTTGATTGACGTGACGGATCACAATCTTAAACAAAACACAAAACTAAACTTAACACTCAAGACGAACAATGTAGTAACTTATTAACAAAAATTTAAGTAAAAATGCACTAGAACAAAACAAAAATCGACAAAAAGTCGCTTCGCAGCGGTATGGTGGCAGTGATGGAATAACGTGCCTCACGCGCAAATGTCCGGCGGTGACTGAAACAAAGGCGCCGACGCCGATGGAACAAAAAAACCGCGCGCACGGTGAGTGAACGGAGTGAAGGAGACCGGTTCGCTTTGCCTTTGATAACTAGGGACGAATTCAGTTCATCTATTTTTCGAATTCGTATTTTGTTACCACGCAATTGTTTTTGAATTTTCTTTTTAAATACATTTTAAATAAGTAACCAAACCCTTACTTAGTGTTGTTATGTTAATGGATGATGTATTAGTTTAACTAATTTAATAAATGATCGTGTTATTTGATCCATTTAGTTACATTTTTTTGGAAACTGACTATTTGAAATAATGTAGTAACGTAATGTAAATTAGTGAAAATTAGAATAATCTTTTTACAATGATTTATTAAATGTTAGTCTATTAATTAATTTCAGCATATTGACTGATAGTCAGTTTGAAATTGTTAAAAAACAGTTAACTAACATTACTTAGTTTTCGTTTGCGATTTTAGTTTTTTGATGATCAGTTGATAGCAGTTTGATAAAACTAAGACTATTTGACTTGTGAAATTAAAAAAAATGTAGGTTATTGAGAATAATCAGTAGAGATTTTCTACTTTTTTCAAATCAGAAACCGGCTGTTAGTCTGTTAATCGATTTAAGCATTTTGACTGCCTTGTTTAATGATTGTCTGGTAAAATTTGCATGAAAGCAGTCTTATAAATCATAAACTAGTTTATTTCGTTTTTAGAAATGAAGAAGTCAATGACCGATTAAAAATTTGTTCCATAGTACGTCCCAAAAACAGCTGACTCAGGGTTGAAAACACTCATTTTTTTCCAAAAACTGTCATTTAATATCTCCGAAACTATTTGACCAAGACATATATATTTTTTTACATTATATTAAAGACAAAAAGTACTCTCCAGGAACCTCGGGAGTGTCGGTCGTTCTGTTCCACCGAGTATTTATGCAGACGACGTTCAGGTACATATTTCTTTTCCATTGAAGGATTACGGGAAAACCGTGAAAGATCTCAACGAGGAATTGGAGAATGTGGCAGAATGGTCTGAAAAAAATTGTCTAGTGCTTAACCCTTCTAAGACCAAATATATGGTATTTGGGCCTGAAAAAAGGACTTGTTCGTTACCGAATGTTCTGGGGGTAAAGTTAAGAGGAGAATCTATTGAAAGAGTAACACATGCGCGTAATCTCGGTTTAAACATTGATGAAAAACTAAGGTATGAAAGGCATGTGGCAGAAGCCGAAAAAAATTGCTTCTACCGGTTAAAATTACTTTATAAAATAAGGCCTCTCATATCTGAAGAATTGCGAATACGATTGACAGAATCACTAGTTCTTTCCAAACTGAATTACTGTGATATTGTATATGGTTCATGGCTGCTTGCTCGCACTGATAAACTCATACAAAGAGTACAAAACGCGTGTGCGCGATTTTGTTTCAATATACCCTATCGCAGTCACGTAACTCCTTTCTTAAATAAACTCCGTATGTTAAAGATGAAAACTAGACGTAAGTTCCACCTTGCGTCTTTGCTTTTCAACGTAATTAAGTCACAAGAGCCTATGTATATATATCAAAACCTCAGTTGGGTAGGTAGTTGGAGAAGGGGTGCTGGAAGGCAATATTCTCAGCAACTTGCTACTCAGCCTCATAGATCCGCATCCTTTCGTGGTAGCTTCCGCTACGCAGCGTCTAAGATATGGAACAATATACCTCCGCCAATAAGAAATAGCAATTCCACGTATACTATTTAAAAAAAATTACGCCTTTATGTTTTCGATGCACAGCGGAGGCTTAGCAATATAAATTTAAATATATCGCTCATATAAAAGTGGTGAACATCATGAAAGTTTTTTAACTCTAATAATATAATTTGGTTGTGAATGGATTTTAAATATTGAATTTTTAACTAAATCAATATAAATAATGTGCCAGTGAGTTACTTGAGTGCCCTGATGATCGCTGATCCAAATTATCGCGCAACTGCTCGGCACAGTCATTTCCGACAGACAACATCTGAGGCCTGAGGATGGAGAATAATTTGTTTAGGTGTATCTGTCTATCTATCCCTTTGAAATTAATTTATTATGTATAGTGTAAAATCTAGTTATTGTTTTTAATTAATAGTTTTAATCAGTAATTGGTATTTTATGATAATCAAATTTGTTTGGCCAGACTTGTAACATTGATAACTAGTTAGGTTAGGCATTTTCATTATATGTACATATTTAATTACTTTACCTATTGAGTATGGCCCGTGTATACGTATGTCCGGAATGACGTCACAGGCACGTGGTCGGTATCCGTATGAACTTGCAACTGTCCTGGTGCCGTCACCTATCCGACTCACAGTGTTGAGACCTGAGGAAAGTGGCATTTCGTTTTATAGAGTTATATTTAATATTGCTCAACTTGGGTATTTTACTCGTTATTATGATACAATGGAACAATATTGATTGAATGCAACATTTATTCTTTTTTTTTATATTATCTATTCAATAATAATTGTAAAAAAAATTATGTATCACATTTGGATATAACATGTAAATCAGGGTCTAAATAGTGAAGTGAATTGTTTAACACTTGATTCATTGTTTCTAAATAATTTACAATCAAGTCTATGCACTTTGTTATATATAAGTATTAAAAGTGACTAACCTATCCAATGTGGCCTGGGTGTGGGGCGTGAGTTCTGAAGTCCAGAGTGACGTCGTCATGGCACCGTAATATATAAGCTCAAAGCAGAGACCTAACAGAACAAGCATTTTCATTAATACTGTTACATTTTAAACCTCTTATTTACTAATTATCTTTTATTTCTTAAATTGTTGATATGCATAATATGTATTTTAATTTTTATTATATAATATTTGATTAATTCTATTTGATGTCATTATTTCAGTAATTCAAGTTTCATAATTATATTGATATTAGTACTCACTATTTTCTTTTTCAATTAATTTATTATAAAATTAATATAATAACATTTTAATTCTATATAGTTTTGTTGCTATTAGTAATTATTACTCATTTTGAAGTATTAACAATTGTTGATTACTTAGATAAATACCTACCTGTTGAGTGGCGTGTGTCCGCCCGAAGTGACGTCGTGACGGCATGGTTGCGTAGGTTACGTTAGCTTCACCTATCGTTTTTCTATCTGTAGTAGATTAATTAGGCATCAATACTGTTGTATTGTAAAGGAAGGATGGAGAAATAGCTTGTTTAGTACATATGTACCTGTTATTGCTTCAACTCTTTCCATGTTTCAATATACACTATTCCGTTGTTAAGCAATAATCCAATAGACTTGTTTAATGATTTATTCGGTAAATTTTGAGAAAGCCTGCATGCGTCCGTTTCTGTACACAGCTCACTGTTGGCTGGCTGTAGCGCATACGCTGCGGTGTCTATGTGTGCGTCGCGTCGGCCGTCGCTCGATGCAACATCGACATTGTGGCGCCATCTTTAGTGGTGTGATAGCTATTACCTAAAGTTTTATCTAATATTCATAGACTTTTTCGTCATAATATCTACGTATATATATCTTGCATCTATATCGTGTGGTGAATTCATAGGGTCTAGCTGAAAATCGGCGTCGGCCTGTTTCTGAAAAGTAAACAGACCGACAAATGCCGAGCTAGATACCTATTTGGTGCAGTCGTGGGACACAATATTATTTATTTTATTACTTTAATATTTTAATATTGAATAATGTTAAATATCCTATTGTTTGTAATTGTACCTACGTTTAATGTAATGTTTATTGTAATATGTAGTAATGTGATTAATTATTATATTTTAGGTGTCCTATGTGCATGCGCCGAATAAATGAATTTGAATTTGATTAATTTCTCCGCTTCACCCTTCAATTTACTTTTCAAAAATTGAAGTTTCTGTGCGTTAGATAAGGATGGATTAAGGTGGATTGATTCTTGGAAAAGATCTTTAAATGACATCCATTGCTGGTAGTTGCCACTGAAAAATGGTATCTCCATTTGGGGGGTCGACTTCACTCCGTAGGACACGGATCATACCCTGGTGTTAATTTGTCGCTTTATGGTATCAAATCTTGTTTCGTATTTCGCAAACTGTGCTTCATACGCCTCATAAACGGAATAATTATCTTTCGGTTCACTGTCGATCTTCCAGTGCATAGAATCGATAACATTCCACCTCGAGTGTAACATTTTCAGGGCATCTTCGAATTCCCACTTATTAACTAAAGCATCAAAAAGCTTTGAAATTACTAGATTGCTTTCGAAACAGCTCATCGAGTTTGCTGCTGGTTTCTTCATTTTTTCGCGATGAAGTCGTAGCAGCGGTTAGTATTGGTATAGTAAATGGTAAAACATTTAATTGTATCGCTGGTTTTAAAAGTGGTGTTGATGGTCTACTCTCTTCTTGCTTATAACTTTGAATAAGTAACTTAGTCTGGTTATAAAAGTCGTTAGTACGTTCATATTCTTTTCCTGCAAAATAAGGATTATTTTGGTCTCCAAAACTACATAACTGGATATGGTTCGACTGAAATCCTTTCTAGTAGCTATCTAGGATCTCCAGCTTCCTCCTTATATAATCTGATGTCTTGCGGTCACGGCTATCCTTCTTGAAGTTCTTCAGAAGTTGCTCCATACCCGCCATAATTTGGCTTTGAATTTCAAGTAAAACCTCCATGGTAATGATATTAGTGGTTAAAAAAGGAAAGATCTTACTTGGTTTCTCGCACAGAACGTTTAAACCTCAGCTAGGTTCAGCAGTAGTTGTTGGATAGCTCAACCTTGTTACGGCTGAGGCCCAGCACCGATATAACACAGGAACCCGTCGTCGGTTAACATTTGCAAGTCCGTACACACTATAAAATGGTTTTAACTCACGATGGTCTCTGTTTTAACACTCGCAATAGGTTCCTTCTATGAATCGAATGACTATATAGATGTACGGGGAAAACACCTTATTGATGAGAGAGTTATAATAAAAGTCACTTGTGAAAATAACAATACTAATAAAAAGTATATATTTTATTTAGTCACTGCAGTAACAAAGTTTTTAAACTTATTTTAACACTGAGTATCTTTATATTAATAAAATTATAGAAAAAGAAAGTAAAACTATGGTGAAATAATGATAGTAGAAAATGTGATGAAATGGTATGAGTGAGTACGCGCGATTGGTATGGCGATCGGTAAAACACTAACTTTTACTTCAATATTAGAGACATTGCGAAACATAATTTAAAATAATTATGAATTAAGTAGCAGGCGAATATTGCTGACGCACGTTACCTACTTATTACAGTTCAATGTGCGGTCGGGACCGTACATGTCCATTTCTTCCAAGAGAATTGAAGCTCTGTTATAATCGATGTTACTGTAACATTTGAATGAGTTTTTAATATTATTATGATTAGGTGTTATGCAAAGTTCAACATGAAGTGTGCTGTGGTCTGTGATTGAGAACTCACATACCAATGTTAGAAAAATATTTTTAGATTTAATAAACGAGTGATCTAAACACTTACTTCCACGACTAAATAAAAGGTGACTTGGAATCAAATCATGCATTGCCAACAAATCAATGTATTCCTCCGATCTATGGTCATCATTATACTTTCCAACATCAATATTGATGTCTCCAATCATGATAATATTAGGTATATATTTTAAACTATGCAATAATTCATCTAACGTGTTCTGAAAATAAACCACGGAAGTAAAAGACGGAGATCTATATATACAAATGAAAGAATAATTGGAACCAATTTGCAACACTAAGCACTCGGCGTCAACAATTAAAGGTTTGTTACGCAAGCCTAATATATGATGATCGCCAAGTCAGCATCGATACCGATCAACACTGCACACGGCATTAGGTAGCACGAGGCGCAGCGTCAGCGGAACGTGACAGGCATTGTAACACCACCAGTATTTCCGTCAAAATTAATTATTATAATTCATATTTGTTTCACACTTCGAAGCATTATCCTACTTTACTTGTAATTCTTTTACAATTAAATTTAGTCTAATAAAATTTGTTTTTTTTTAAGACCTTCGGCTGCAGATAACTATTTGGCGCAGTCGGTAGGATACTCGCGGGTCGGTTCGGGATCGTGTTTAAGAGAAAATTTCTAAGTATCTGAATCTAAGGAAGTTGCAGTCCAGAAGGGAATCCGAATATCGATTCGTTAAAAAGAAACAACGTTGTAAGTCCTTAAATCTTTCAAGTCCTTGTCCTTATCCTTATTCTTAAGATATATAATTATTTTATAAACCTATATAATTCTTCTATATATAAGTTATATTTTCTGTTCAAAGTATAACATCTATTGTGATAATTTTTTTCTATTTGTGTTATGCATTTTTTTTTCTCTGTGTGTTAAATTAAGTTACCAAAAATTTTCATCCACGTCAATAGCGTAAGATAGAAAGGAGTAGTAGAAGGCTTAATATTATAGACGAGAGTATAGATATAGAAGATAATATGGCGCAAAACGATATTAACGTAATTTATAAGTCTCTCCGAGTCCCTCCTTGTCTGAATTTGATGGCAACCCTCACTTTTTAACGAGGTTTATTAAACTATGTGATCAATTGGTACTAGCAAATTTTGATACCGCGCCGGGACATGACCTTGCAAATTTGGCTCTAATCAATGGCATATTAAATAAGATTACTGGCCCTGCGGCTCGATTTATAAACGCGACATGGGACGGCGTAAGATCTGCTTTAATTAATAACTTCTAATTAATAACTCTATATAGTGACTTACAATCTCAAGGGTCTAGTACTCCTCAAGAATTTTATGAACGGTGTCAAAATTTATTTAGTACTATTATGACATACGTGTCGCTCCACGAAACAGTCTCTACTACAATAACGACTAAACGTGAATTATATCAAAAGTTAACACTGCAAGCTTACCTTAGAGGTCTAAAAGATCCATTAGGGTCCAGGATACGCTGTATGCGACCTGACACTATGGAAAAGGCATTAGAATACGTACAGGACGAATTGAAC
>OU893352.1:9441762-9499748 GCA_918026875.4 Diatraea saccharalis | reverse complement strand
AATAGCACCACACTTTCTTTCAAAGATGTTGCTTGTTCTAAAGACCGATGGCTCTCTACGGCCCATATTCAACCGTTAAACGATTTTGTCATAACAGACAAATTTCGTCTACTAAATGTTTATCGTGTTCCCGACTTTTTGCAACCAACGACTGGATGTGCAAGATAGATTTATTCCAGGCCTATTTTCATCTGTCGATAAAAGAATCGCACAGGAGGTTCAAAGAGAAACTACTCCAAATAACTTGCCTTCCGTTTGGTCTCAGCACAGCCCCAAAAGTCACAAACTGGGTAGCCCAAAGTCTACGAGCAGAGGCGATACGTATAACTGTTACTTGGACAATTTTCGCATGACTCACTTAGATCAGCTGGTCATACAATTTCGAGTTCAGCTCTCGAAAGAATGCAGTTTCTTGAGTGGCAAGTAAATCTGGAAAAATCTATACTAGTTCCTCAACAAACCCTTGTTTTTCAGGGGATAAAAGTAGCACAGCAAAAGGAATTACAGCCTTATCGGCCTGTTGAATTTTTCCAGCTTCGTAATCCCTCAAGGGAGATTACATATATAGTATACCAATCCACCCTTCTATGGCAAAGCGACAACAAAACAGCTGTTGCTTACATTCGAAACGAAGGTGGATCAAAATCCGCATCTCTTATAAATATGGCATACCAAAATTTTCAGTTAATGAAGCCGCATTCAATCTGAATAATTGCGTATCACATACCGGGAAGGTACAACGGCCATGCAGATCATTTATCTCGTTTCTGATTTTACCACCAGAGTGGCATCTTCTACCTGCATGTGCAGAAATTATGTTCAAAAAGTTTGATGTGCCTGTGATAGATTTATTTGCATCAAAGACTGCTCATGTCGTTGCGAATTATGTTCCTTTGGACCAAAACGATGTTCATTCAATTTATCACGGAGCTTTTTCCCGTCAATAGAACTATGTGAAAGGTTGGATTTTCCCTCCTCCTTATCTAATTTCCAAAGAGTTAAGTCACCTCAACCAAGCTCAAGGCACTTATTTCCTCAGTGGGATCGAGTATTTTGGAGAGCACTGGTTCCATCGTTTACCATACCCCACCTAAGTCGTTACCTGATAGACACCTCAACGAATTTTTCCATCTTACAAGAGACGATACTGGTAGTGTGGATTTGTAGGGCTGGTCAAGTAACCCAACTGACTGGGACGAATCCCAGCTCAATCTTTTACAATCATCATGGCGCTTATCTACGCGCAAGACATATAGGGCAGCCTGGCTTAGGTGGCTTAAATGGAATAAGCTACATAAGTTTAATGCTTTTCAACGTAATGGTTCAGTATCAGCAAGGTTTTTAGCTTATTTATACCTTAAAGAATTATTCTCTTATAACACAGTATTGTTACTTAATATCCACGTTGTGTAATACAGAACTATCAGGTTCCCATAGTTCTCACGTGATTATTCGACACGTTATTAAGTCAATTTCTTTAAAAAACCCAGTAACACTCAAAACGTCTGTTTGGGATGTTGATAGTCTTGTCTTTTTTAAAACATTATACTTTGACAAAGAAAGCAAATTCTTAGTCTCTAGACACACTGCAATATTACTTTGTTTAGGTCGTAGAGTTCATGACCTTACTTTATTAGCAGTAGATTTTGACCATTTTAAGAAAAATGACGACTACATTATTTTAAAATGTATATTTATATATCTACTAAAACTATTGCACATTGTCAAACAGTAAATATGTGATACCCTTATTTTATGACATCTGTTACACAATATTTTTATGCAATAAATGATTGATTGATTGCTTTATGGCCTAGCTTTGGATCTAAACCTGATAATTCTAACTGCAGGCAATCGGATTGGAAAATAATGACAGACACAAGCAATAAAAATCTCGATCCCGTTTATTGGGTAAATAAATGTATGAACCTATTACAAGATCGACAAATAATCTTTCAGTCGACGAAATCTTATCTCGTAGTAACTGGAGATCTGAAAATACTTTAAGAAAATTTTATAAACGTGAACGTGTCCAATATCAGCTAGTACGAATCTCAATATTATAAATACTTTTGTAACGATTACAAATTGATTAATTATAGCAACATCACTGATTTTGTACTACTTTCAGTTTAGTCATTATTACAATTTGCATTGATTACATTTTCTATCACATTGACGTCGTTCATCTCCACCAGGCGATAACAAACACGTCTCAAACCATAAAGTTTCAAATAACGGTCAAGTGTTTAATGACAGCGTTTTTCCTGAAATAAAACGCTTATTAAATACTTACCTTATTTGAAACTTTAATTTAAATGCTGCCTGGTTCGTTTTTCGACTCAATGAAGCAAGCGCGCAAAGCCTGCCTGGTGGTTGAGTAGAGTGACGTCAGATGTGCGAGTGAAAGGCAAAATATGTAGAAAGAGAGGCAAATAGGCAGGAAACCATGGAGCCTATCTCAAACCATAAAGTTTCAAATAAGGTAAGTATTTAATAAGCGTTTTATTTCAGGAAAAACGCTGTCATTACTTACATAAACAATACATATGTATATATTATATTTAAAATAATGCACGAACAAAACCCGTTTACATATAAATATAATGTATTCAAATCGTGTGAGTTTAAAAACATTATAATGCATATATACTTTCATAACTACATATACGAATATAATATATAATTTAATAAAATGTAGACGACTAACGGTGTGACGAATTAGCCTGTTCCAATAGAAAGCTACGCAGCTTGTTTTTAAATCTAAATTTGCTGGTGGACATTCTGATGTCTAACGGAAGTTCATTCCACAATAGAATCGATTTAACGAAGAATGAAGAATGAGTGGTATCGGAGTGATGCGATGGACACACGAGTCGCAGATTTGAGGAGGAACGAAGGTTTTTGGCATGAGTGGTAAATATGTAGCAAAAATGGGATGTAAGATAAGACGGAGTATTTGAAGAGTTAAGTACAGAAAACAGTAGTAAGAGCTCGCATACTTCTACGCTGCAGAATGGTCATCAATTTTAAGTGAAATCGGTATGCGGACACATGATCATATTTTCTGAGATTAAAAATGAATCCAATGCAGTTATTCAGAAGTCAGTGGAGTTTATTTAGTAGATCTGCATTCAGATCGAGGTAGTACACATTACCATAGTCGGTTATAGGAAATATTAACGACTGCACAAGCATAGCTTTAATATTGACTGGCAAAAAGTTTTTAAGACGATAAGGTGCTCGCAGTATTCCAGTCACTTTTTGACAAACACTGCTTACTTGCGCTTGCCAGTTGAAGCTTGAGTCTAGATGTAATACTAGATCTTTTACACTAGGGATAAAAGGGATCGAAATACCATCATACATAATGGACCCATGATTAGTGAAGTTAATCTTCTTCATTATTCGTTGCCCCCCCAATAGTATAGCTTGGCATTTTGAAGGATTAACAGAGATACCAAAATTATTCGACCAGACTTTTATAGCTACTAAGTCACTGTTAAGTCTATCAATAGCATTATCTAATTCATTGATACTTGCTTCGGTGTATAACTGTAAGTCATCAGCATACAGATGATACGAACTCTGAAGTTTGTGAGTGACAAAATTAATAAAAATTGAAAAAAGAAGAGGTGAACGAATGCTGCCTTGGGGAACACCAGTTTCCAAATTGCACCAAGACGAAGTAGATTCGCCAGACTGGACTATCTGCTGTCGCTCCTGAAGAGCATGGAAAGAAGGATGTCGTGACTAACAGTATTAAAGGCATTGGGGAAATCAATAAGAACCAGACAAGTTACTTTACCGTCCTCCACCGCCGCCCTAACATCGCCAGTCACTTTTAGGAGTGCAGAGACAGTGCTATGCCCAGGTCTGAATCCTGATTACAGTGGATTCAATAGGGAATTCCTTTTAACAAACTGCGAAAATTGTTTATGAACACATGCCTCGAGGACTTTGAACATGAAAGAAACAATTGAAATAGGACGAAATTAGTTGGGTTGAGTTGGATTTGAAACTTTGGGAAGGGGACGTACATAGGCTTTACGACATAGAATAGGGAGAATTCCGGATTCAAGAGAAGAGTTAATAATATACGTGATAACAGGGAGAAGACGGTCGAGTACCAAGGTGATCATGCGACGATTGATATCGTCACAATCCACTGCATTCGATTTAATAGAGACTATAATCTTTTTGATCTCCGCCGATGTGACTGGTGAGAAATGGAAAAATGGTGAGAAATTCTTAGGACGCGTTAAACCATTTATGAAATTAATGGGGAGTGCTGTCGATTGATGATCAAGCTTTAAAATAGTTTAAGTTTATTGAATTAGGAAGGTCTAAACATCGCGAGTTACCCATGCCTAGTGTTCCTAGAAACTTCCAGATATCAGCAGAAGATGAAGAGGTAATATTGTTGAGAATATGGCGACGCTTAGCGTTACGTATCTTCTGATTACAATGATTTCTAGCTGATTTGAATAGCTTCCAGATTTCTTCAGATCGATCTCTTTTAAACGTACGAAATGCGCGATCCCTCCTCCTCATCACCATCCGAACACACTCTGTCATCCAAGGTGCTGGTGGACGCTTCAGCCTGACTTTTCTAATAGGTGCATGAATATCATAAAAACCAATCAACGTGTCGTTAAATATTTTGACCTAATCATCAACGGAAGTTGCTTCAATTAAACGGTCCCAGTTGATCAAATCAAAAAAATCAAATCAAATCCATTTTATTTGGCACAATATAAAATAATAAACATTTATCAAGCGATGCGTGTCCCACAGTTGTACCAAAAAGGTGTCTAGCTCAGCATATGCCGATCTCTTTTACTTCTTAAAAGTAAAAAGAGACCGACGCTGATTTTCAGCTAGACCCCGTTTGAATCTGTCACACGGATGCAAGGACGGTCATGTACAATCTATATTGATATATATACATATAAATACACACATAACTATAATTTTCATAAATAAGATAAGGAGACAAATATTTTAAGCAAGTCACTACATAAACTAATATAACACGTGAGATGGCGCCATAATGTCGCACCGAGCATCACTGTCTCGCCGCGACGAATGCATCTGTTGCGGCGAGCAGCGGTGCAGCCCGCAACGAGCGGCACGCGATGTCGGACGTGCGCACGTCATTCGAAACCCCACATAATGAGGCCACCGAAAATCACGAGTTAGCTGTTAAATAACTAAGTGCACAAAGCAGACGATAGTAATAAAAATTGGTAAGTCCCAACTTTGTCACTTTCTGTAAAATTTTAATACATTTCATGTTCATCCAACGAATATAATTTGCTACAGGAAGAAAACAATATTACAACAACAAACCAGCTTAGTACCGGTATGGACCTATGACGTGACGTCACCTCGGACGCTCCGCCCGCGCGTAGGCCACACTCAATAGGTACAACAATTGATGCTTTTAATTGACAATTAATTAAGTAATATCCACACGTATACATATGCATATATAATGATTTTCAGAACTATTGCGGAACAAATGATACTTTATACATATACATAATATATATTATTAGAAGTCGGATTAGGTAGTGAATCAATCCCAATTGCATTACAATAAATAACATGCGAATAGTTAATCAAAAAATATTACAAATCATAAACCACATAGATCTAGTAACTAAGCATTCAATTCTGTTGTATATTGAATATAGTATAAATGTATTTAACATTGAAGATTACTTCACAGACCAATCAAAATAATAATTAACTAATTTCATTGTTTAAATAAAAACATTTAATTTAATTATGACATAAGAAATTAATAAAAATTATTAATATTACTATAATTTACTAATACTATTATTCAAGCTTGTGGTTAGATATTAAATTAAAATATGTATAAAAAAAGAAAAATGCGTAAGATAATGAGTACCTAATAATAAACCATGCTCCTCAGGCCACCACTTATGTCATGTAGCAGACTTGGTGACAGTGTCGCGGAACCGCTGCAGGCTTCCACGGATCAAACACCACCAGGATTAAGTACCCAATTAATTATTTGAATATTTTTATTATATAAGCAGATAATTTTAACATGACTTTTAATTCATTATTAGATTAGTTTATTCTATGCAATTGTGATATATTAATGACGCTCGTCACGGACTATATGTGTGATATATCTATGTCCACACTACCCAGCTCCCGCTGCGCATCGACTAGATATTGGCGTAAGTGTCTTTTGAAGCTGTAAATGGATTTGCAACTTCGAATTGGAGGAGGAATATTGTTCCATATCTTAGTCGCTGCGTAACGGAAGCTGCCACGAAATGATGCTTGATGATCACGGACGCTTCCTCTTGCAGCTTTCCTATATTAATGCGAGCGAATGAGTGCCTGTGCAGGACCTTAGGAGAGGATTTAGGAGGTTTAAGGAGATAAGAAAGAAAGATAAGGTCATGACGTGAAAGCCGGGAGCGATATGTTGACCAAAGTCAAAGTCAAAATAAACTTTATTTAAATAGACTTCTTAAAAGTACTTTTGAATCGTCCAACATTTTTTCCCTACCACTCGTTCAGAACGTCTTTTGGCTGATAAGAAGAACGAGCAAGAAACTCACCAGCTCTAATAAGAGTAATGACATTTACAAAAACCATGTCATTACCAGATCAATACATTATAAACAGAGATAAAAAAAAAAAACTATGGTCTTATAATAATAACATATTCATTTAATAATAATGGAAACAAGATAATGAGTTTAGAAGAAATCACCTATCCAGTTGCTGGATCATCTCAAGTCCAAGCGTTCTTATCTGTTATATAATCGGATACCTTATAATAAGCTTTTTTAATAAGTATTTTTAATAGTAGATTTAAACTGCATGATATCTAATTGTTGTATTTTGCTTGGGACCTTATTGTAGAAGCGCACACAAAGATCCTTGAATGAGTTATTAACTTTTTGCAGTCTAGTGACAGGCACCATTAATTTATTTTTATTTCTTGTATTAAAATTGTGTACATCACTTTTTATAGAAAACAAACTAATATTTTTACGAACGTACATTAAGTTCTCGTATATGTATTGAGAAGCAACAGTCATAATGTCTATTTCCTTAAATTTCTCCCTTAAAGAGTCCCTAATCCTAAGATTATAAATTGATCGAATTGCTCTTTTCTGAAGCACAAAAATTGTTTGTATGTCAGCAGCATTTCCCCACAATAGGATACCGTACGACATAACACTATGATGAAATGATGATATGATATGAATGTAACTGAAGTATACTAATCTGGCAGTATCTATGTCAGTTAACCTACGTATCTTCATTACGGCATATGCTGCAGAGCTAAGTCTACTCGACAATCTATCAATATGTGGGCCCCACTGTAGTTTAGAATCTAACGTTATTCCCAAAAATACTGTGGTATCCACAAGGCCCAAGTTCTTATCTTTTATATTAACATTTATATCTACTTTTTTAACATTAGGTAGTAAAAATTTTAAGCATTTTGTTTTTCCTTCATTAAGGAGAAGATTATTTACATTAAACCAATGTACTACTTTAGCGATAGAAATGTTCACATCGTCATTTAGAGGTAACCCTCTTTTAATTTTAAACAAGAGTAAAGTGTCATCCGCAAACAAAACTATTCGTGATCATCCCTTACGAAATAAGGCAAGTCATTTATGTAAATCAAAAACAAGAAAGGACCAAGTATTGAGCCCTGCAGAACGCCCATCTTAATTTTCGATCCAGGGGATCTTTTGCCATTGATATCAACCCTCTGTACTCTGTCAGTCAAGTATGAGACAATAAAATCCAATGAGTTATCTCTAAATCCATAAAAATGCAGTTTCCTAATCAATGTTTCATGAAAAACACAATCAAATGCCTTAGATAGGTCACAGAAAACACCTAACGCATCATGTGAATCCTCTCAGGCATTAAAAATTTCTTGTAATACTCGACACCGGCTTCGGTTGTCGAGCGACCCCTTGTAAAACCGAATTGTTGTCGATTCATAAGCTTATTCTTGTAAAAGTACGTTTGTATTTGATCCAGCATGATTTTTTCAAAAATCTTACTAAACGTAGGTAGCACGGTCTAAAGTAAGTAGGGTCAGATGTGCTACCCGATTTATGTAAAGGAATAATTTTACTATATTTCATGAGCTCAGGAAAAATACCACAATCAGTACATTCATTAAATATATAAGCTAAGATTGGAGCTATTGTCTCAATTACCGATTTAGAAACTTCAATGGAATTACCCCATAAATCAGCAGTTTTCGTTTTCTTTAGCTGATTAAAAGATTTTATTATATCTTTAAAATCAATGTGTTGAAACTTAAATTGGCTGTTAGAATTATTTAAACTTGCCTTTAAAATAGATTCAGCAACAGTGGAAGAGGAATTCAAAGATTGTATAATTAAGACTGGAATTTCAGTAAATAAATTTTCAAATACTGTAGCAACTTCAAGATCTGATGTTACTTTTTTATTATCAATGTTTAAATTAAAATTTATATTCCGGGATTTTTCTCTTCCAGTTTCACTATTTATGATATTCCACGTCATTTTAACTTTGTCTTTACTATTTTCAATTTTTGCATTTAAATAATTACATTTGGCTAAACGACACACTTTTTTAAATAATTTAGAGTAATTTCGTACATATTCTTTGAAGTCCTCACTTGTGTTATAATTACGTTCATCATATAGTTCATAGAGCCTTTTTCTGCTTTTATAGATTCCTGGTGTAGCCCACACACTAAAAGTTATAGGATTACTAATACTTATTTTTTTTGGGACAAAAATCATATTGAATTCTGTACAATAAACATCAAAGAAATCTTTGTACAAATCATTGGGATTACTATTATGTTTCAAATGATACAATTTACTATCTAATTGATTTTTAAAACGTTCCAAGCGACTCATACTTTTTAACACAACTGTAATGTCTCTCCTAGCCACAAACGTACATTCATGCGGAAAGCTAACTAGTTGTCCAAAATGATCTGACGGTAGTTGTTTAATTATCTGTTTTGAAAGTGGTACCAGATCTGTAAAAATGTTGTCAATACATGTGGATGAAGTAGCAGTTACTCTAGTAGGCTCCTTAAACATGTGCGCAAGATTATAGGACATAAATAGATTTACAAGAATTGGAGTTTCCTAATAAATCAACGTTAAAATCACCCCCAATCACTAATCGTTTGCCTTTGCTATATACCTTTTTTAATGCTTCATCCATAACAGTTTCAAAAAGATCATAATGAGAAACTAAACTTGAAGGAGGTCTATATACGCTCAGTACAATCAGCTGGTCCAGGTCTATACAGGCAATCTCTATTATTTCCTCAACCGATAGGCTCACTATATCTCTACGTTCTTTAAATTTTAACTTTTTATTTAATAAAATTAGTGCGCCACCACGCATTGCGTTTTTCCTAATGAACGCGCTACCAACCAGGTGATTATTGAAGTTAAAAATGCAATTATAACATGTTAACCAATGTTCCGTAATACAGAAAATATCAATATTGTTACAGTTCATGAATAATTCTACTTCTAACTCTTTACTCAACATTCCTTGAACATTTTGGTGCACTAGGTTGATGACTGATAAACTCCTGGTTCCATTATTACTTTGACTATTCAATAGCAAGCAAGAGGAATCCTCTGTTGTCTTAGTATCTAATTTAAAGACGAATTTGTCGCAATGTCAGTAGGATTATTACTGACAGTCATGTCAATAGAAGAGTGCTCAATAGGAGCACTCTGGTTAGCCAAATTTTTGGCTGTTATAGAAAAAAAATATGATAGCGAAATAGCTATTTGTCTCTTATAATAATTGGAAAGATAATATTTATCTTTAGTTAAATAAAATTTTCTAACATATTTGTTAGTGTCAATGACATGAAACTTTGCAGTATTGCATATAGTGTGCAATGTCATATTCAATTTATATCGCAAATTATTTTCTTCATTGGACAAATTATTGCAATACGGCAACGTAAAAATCACGACTTTCCCAACGCTTAATGAATTTAATTCGTTTATATATTTCAATAATTTATGTTTGTTCAAAGTACCTCTATTGCCAATAAAAAACAATAAAGTGGTATTTTCGCTGTAGTTTTGTTTAATTTCTTTTTCCAAAATATCACTAAAAGAGGAATTAGGCATACAGAAGTTTAATGTTGAATGGCCCTTATCGAATAGCAGACGGCCCATGTTTCTGCCAATTTCATCACTGAACATTAAAATATTATTTTTATAATTTTGTGAATTTATTCTGTGACGTTGGGAAAATTGTGATGGAGAGCAGTCATCAGTAACAGATGATTGAACAGGTACCTGAGTAAACAGTTGTGACTGGTGGTGGTGTGTAACTGTATTTATAAATTGTTTCTGAATATTATTATTGTTATCGTTACTAAAGCTGTTATTTGTTTTGTTAATTAATTGTTTATTATTTAACAATGAATGGTAACGGTCAGCATTGTAATTGCATAGGTTAACCAACTCTGTGGCAGACCTAATATGCTCATCAATCTGAGATTGTGCACCTAAATATTTATTTTGTATTAATTCTATTGATTCATGTATTTTTTTTTTATTTCAAATTGAAATTTTTTTGTATCCCGGTCATACATCTGCCGACTTTCACATAATTTATCGCTATATATTTCCAAAGAATCCATTAGACTACTGCGTTGTTACCATGTGAGGTGACAAGGGAAGGATTAGTGGTGAGGATTAAATCAAGCCACGAGTCGTCACCAGAAATGTTTTGGTGAGTTGGTTGGAGGGGTAGTACATGAAGACTTGCAGACTTAACGATAGATAGGAGTTTGCGGGATCGTGAAGATTCGGAAATTAGGAGATTGGTATTGTAATCGCCCATGATGACAAGGTTTTTTGAGCACACTCAAATCCAGATCCCAAAGACTCTAAAAAAAGACTCTAAAATCGCTTCGAATTAGGTGAAATAATCGACAGAGGGGAGACAATAAACAACACCAATAGGAGAGCGAGTAAGAAGAAGAAAGAAGATATGGTTTTAACCATGATTCGGAAATTAGGACAGCGTGTATATTATGCCCAGAGAACACATCCATCAATTCGTTATAGTGACTTGGCACACTCTGGGCATTTATGTGACATAAGTTCAATAGACCCGGAGAATCATCAAAAGTTCGACTCAGAAAATCACCAAGAGTGTCAGTTGCAGAGCAGAAACTTTCATTATTGGATGAATTTGCAGATTCATCATCTGCAGAAAAATATTCGCTGTCGTCAAGTACCATAAATATATAATAAATAAAATTGATAAAATAAAATATTATATAAATATGTAATAATAATATTTAAATAAAAATGAATGTGCAGAAGCGCCGATGTCTACATACCACCCGCCAGCTTACATTGATTAATACACATATAAAAATATAAAGTTAAAACATCATATCAATACAATAAAAAAATACCTAACTTAACCATTAGTTTCAACAAATTACAAAATGTACAGTTTATACTATCAAAAAAGACTATTAATTATGGATAAAAAAATCCGAAAGGTAAAAAAAAGTTATTGGTTTTTTGATGGCAGTATGGCTAAGTTCCTTCGCCTGTCTTAATCTACGATACATACTGTTGTTGACGTTGTCAACACGATAATATTTAATTTAGTGAAGCTTACAGCAAATAGGCCATGAATTAAAATAAGAAGAAGAAGTGAAGCTTGTGTAAGAAAAAAGCCGTAATAAATATTTCTACGAACAATACTGCAAACAATTGTTTAGACTTAAGTCCAGTGACACGGACATCATATTTAAAACTAATGATTATTACCTTAAGTGTAACAAATGGTAGTACAAGTTACAAGATTTCATGTTATAGTAGATTTAAGGTAGAACACAAGACAGATTGCATCATTTGTTCTTGTATTTTGCAGTTCCTGAGCCTTCACCAGCCGGCGTTGACCTCCTTGGATATATATCAACCAGACAGTCAAGATCTTCTTTTCCGACCATTCTGTGACGCTTACCATCAGACGTTTTTATTTGTATTACGCCTTCCTGAGTCCAGCAGCAGCGCACGCCAAAATATAACCGAGCTTTGTTGAAGATAATTTGCCTCGGTTTAGTAAGAAATTCTTTCACAGAAATACTTGTGCCCTTCAACAACGTTTTGGCTCTCCAGACTGCAGTCCTGAGTTCATAACGCTCAAACTTCACCAAGACAGGCCGATGCTTGTTATGTTCATTTCCATTGGTTGCTCCAAGTTTATGACACAATGTCAAGGTGGATTTATTAACATCTTTGAGGCCCATCTTAGATTTGAGGATGTCACATATTACCGCTCCACAATCTTCAGTGCCTGACTCTGACACACCCATAAAAATGAGATTCTTGTGTCGATGCCTGGTTTCAATTGCATCTTTTTTGAAGGAGCATTCGGTGATTTGTTTACGTAGCAGACCCAACAACCGAACATAAGCTCTCTGAAGGTCCGGAATTCTTCAGCTACCTTTGTCACTATTACCTTGCTGGGCCCCGCACTTTGAATTTGAACTTCTAGGTACTTCATCTTCTTCATAAAACAATCCTCCAAGCTCTTTTATGCCGTGATAATGTCAAACAATTGCGACATAGTGACGGTATTTTACAGTGAAGTAGGCTGTAGTGATGGAAATGTGATTGATGTGCTGGCAGGTGGTGTTAAATGTAAGGATTTATTACATTCAAGATGCTACAAAAGTAGTGCTGATTTTCTACCCTAGCATCTAATTCAACTAAAAATTGAGATGGTAAAATATCTGAGATTGATTAAATTAAATTTTAATACTGAGTAACACTTCTTTACTTTTTCACACCTACAGCCGAAAAAAAAAGGACGAAGACGTTTCTTGTTTTATACTTTTTAGAGCGTGATTTAGCTGTACTTGGGTTTTATCTTTTTTTATTTAAATTTTTCATTTGATATCCTAACTAAGAGGCTTCTAATGACAACTCATTTGTGCAGTTACGATGAGTAGTTTTGAAGTTATAAGGGAACAAATGAATGAAGAGATTAAAAAAAAATGCAATTGTAAACAGACGTGTTTTTTTTTGCTAGGCAAAGAATATTATAATTTAATTAGTTCTCAACTATTGTAACAAGTTTGAAATTCTTCGATAATATAAATCAAAGTGTTTTTTATGTAACCAATGCACTAGGACTACATTATCATTACATTTTATACCAAAATAATGATATGAAATATCTATTTCACTGTGTGGCGATAGCAATTTGTTTTCATTTATACCACTACACAAATCGGCATTGAGTAAGAATTACCACAGATCTTTGATTTAACAGAAGTGTCATAATGTTCCAATCACCGTCATTGCAAACTAAGTTTGGTTCTGATCCAAACCTAAGTGAATCACAGACCTCTCTGAGAAAGCCCAAGCATGATGATGTCTTTTTTGAACTATTCAATCAATTTACGGCAGATATAAAATAAAAAAAATATAAAAATGTTCTTTATTAACATTATTTCCATCATTTACAACCTTGAAATTATCCCAGTAAGTAATATAAAATACTTGTATTGGGACCATTTCGCTCCAGCTTTGTAGCAAGTACATATTTTAATGTTAACAAGAACCAAAATAAAATGAATGAATGAGTTCGTGGGTGAGGTATTGTGTTGTGAATGTGTGTATTGTGTGTGTGAGTGTGTATGTGTTGTGCCTGTGGGTGTGTGTTGTTATCTACATATATATTATATATTTGTATTTGTATGTATATGTATATGTATGTTATATGTATTATGTTTATTATATTCGCAGCCAAGCGGCACAATTAGCAACCCAGTCAGCCGGCCGACCACGCCACTCGACTGCGACATACACATACACATAGTACTTATTTAGTTAATTCTTTTCAATATGTCCTCAGTTTCCTCATATGTAAGAGTTTTTAAAAATTCTATTAATATATCTTTACATTCATACAACTGTTTATCATATATATTTAGTTTCCTATTTAATTTATTATATAAATAAGCTGATTGACTGTTATATTGACGTTCTGCGAAGGCTGTATGACTCCTAAATGATTTGACCACAACATTACTACGACGCCTATTAAGTTTTTTTGGATCAAAATCTAAAGTTGTGTGTACTTTCAAAATAATCTTTAAAATATACAATTTTCTAATCGTAAGTAAATTACAGTCGCTATAAAGTCTTTCTGTTGCGTATTTATTTTGTTTGGAGTGCATCATTTTAATAAGTAATCTTTGAGACCTTTCAAGTACTAGTAATTTCATTTTAGTAGCTCCTCCCCAGACCGGAATACAATAGGTTATAATCGATAGAACAAGTGCTATGTAAACCTTATTTAAAAGACTTTTTGTCATTATATTTCGAAGTGTTCTAAAAATCCACATCAATTTTCTGATTCTACAAATAATCATTTCAATATGGCTGTGCCATGATAGTCTATAATCCACAATTACTCCAAGATATTTGGTAGAAACCACTTTATCAATGATAGGACAATCACAGTTCTGGTTCTGTGCATTACCGCAACGATGTATCTTTATTTGAAAATCAGTGGTAGGCTGGGTTCTTTGACTAGGAGTAAAACAAATATATTTAGTCTTGGATGCATTAAGAGTAAGTAGACTTGACTTTAACCAATCAGCTATAACAGCCAAGCCTATACCAGCTGCAGTCTGCACTTCATCCCAACTTTTCTCAGAAAAAACGACCGCTGTGTCATCTGCATAAGAAAATATCCGACTATTGCAATTCTGTAATGTACATAGATCGTTAATATATATAAGAAAGAGCGTAGGGCCGAGTACACTACCTTGCGGGACTCCATAATTAATATTTCCCTCGTCGCTACAATAATCACCGATTTTAACCATTTGTGTCCTCTCACTAAGATAACTTTCGAAGAGAGATAAGCGCTTTTATGCCTCTAATACCAATAGTTTCAAGTCTATCTAATAGAAAAGGGATAGAAACGCTGTCGAATGCTTTTTTAAGATCTATAAAGACGGTAAGGCACTTATATCCGTTATCAACTTTTTCAGTAATTAATTTAGTTAAATCTAAAACAGCGTCCTGAGTGGAAAGTCCTTTTCTAAAACCATATTGGGAGTTAGAAATAATGTTGTAAGTAGTTAAATATTTAACAAGTCTTTTGTTTAATAACTTCTCTAGTATTTTAGAGAAGCAGGGAAGTACAGATATAGGTCTATAATTATTTACATCATTTACATCTCCACCCTTATGAACCGGTGTAACAATAGAGCGTTTAAAAACCACAGGAAATTTTCCCATTTCAAAACACAAATTAGCCAATCGACTCATAAGAGGAACAAGAAAATCTCTAGCTTGCTTAACAAATTTCGTAGGAATGTAATCCCAACCAGGAGAACTACTAGAATCAAGATTCATAAGAATCCCATTTACTTCTTCAGGATCTGTTTCCATCAGAACGAATGAAGATGTTTGTATGGTAGAATTCACTTTATTCAATTGTATACCAAAGTTAGAAATAATATCTTCAGCTAAAGTACTTCCAATACTAATAAAAAATTGATTTACACAGTTTATCGAATCTATGGGGTTTGGTAACATATTTAAGAGTTTAGAGTTTGAACTCTTTGGAGCCCTGAATTGACTTACTTCATTTATTGTTGACCACAGCTCTTTGTTGTTTTTTGTTGAGTCCTCAATTCTTTTCTTATTATATTGTGTTTTAAGTTTTCTCAACAAATTTACACAATAGTTACGAAAGCGTTTATATGTAATTTGTAAAATTTTATTTTCTGGTTCTTGTCTTAGTTTATACTGCATGTTATTTCTCAGCCTAATACAGCGTAGGACACCGCTAGTCACCCACGGTTTTAAAATTCGTTTGCCTGATGAAACTGTCCTTATTTTAGTATTTGTAACGAAAGCCTTTTTTATCATGTTTACAAGTTTATTTGCCAATATATTTGGATCATTACATGTATTAAAATAGGAAATATCATTGCTGATAAGGGCAGCGTATACATTATTATAATTGACATAATTTCTAGTATTTGATTTGGAAGCTATTTCATTTGTTAAATTTGACACATTTAGAGTCACCATGAAGTGATCTGTTATTGTACTGTCAAGAACTACAACAGTTGCAGAGTTTTAGTTTTTTCTAGTTTTAGGAGAACATGATCAAGGCAACTGTTTCCCCTAGTTGGCAGGTAATGACCAGGGAGCAGACCATGTGAAGCCAAAACCTCCAAGTATTTTAATCTGTTATTCCGTTCATTTGATCTTTCTACTGAATTTATTATTAGGTTAATATTTATATCACCCATGATAAAAATATTTTTGTTAGAAGATAGCAACTCGAGATGATTATTTAGTGACTCGATAAATCTTTCTGCATTTAAGTTTGAAGGAGACCGATAAATACCTATTACTACAAAACTGTCTGTGGTTATTTGTAGTCCAGATGCATGTGTTAAATTAATTTCTGTCACCTGAACCTGCAGGGACCGATTAACATAGATGGCCACTCCGTCATTTTGATTTATTTGGTTTAAAGTGCAGAATGCATAATAGTTTTCCAATGCAGGTAACGGTTTATTGAAATCAAGGTCTACACTCTGTCAGAATGATCATATTTGGCTCAACCGGTATTTGCGATAGATTTATTTTAAAGTCATCGAAATTGGCATAAATACTTCTAATATTCTGAGTAATAACAGTGAAACTATGTTTTTGTATGTTTATATGCTTATAACAATCATCAATTCTACAAAATAAAGATGTTGCAATTACTGCATCGTCTAGTTCCTGCAAAGGCCTTAAGATTCACATCCATAATTATTATGAGTTAAGAGAAGACAATAACAGTAGCAATTATTTTCTATTGATTTGTTCCAGAAAGAGTTTTTAAATATGTGTAAGTAGATAAAACTATGGAGGTCTAATGTTGTCATAAATATATTATTACAGATATATATTTTCATTAATATAATATATATCCATCCATATCCATATATATTTTTCCAGTTGTAATAGCAATAATATTCTATTTCTTTGTTCCAAAAAGTACCATAGAGGTTTATCATTTTCCTAAAATTATTTTTATACATATGTATTTTCATAATTATTAGTAGATTTATGTGTCTATTCCTGTAATGTGTCTGATGTGTGTATGATGTCTGACAAAGTGATCTGTTATACATTTTAATTTGTTTAAGATATATAGTAACAGCATTTTCATCAAAAAAACACTCATTCTTAACAAAAACATACAAATACAAAGATCCATTTATGTTTCTTATCTTCATAAATGTTTGTAAATAAGTTATATAATACAAGATAACACTAAATATATATATTTTTAAATATACTATTTGCTTGAAAAATTTATCACATATTGTATGTCTATCACCATGCTGAACAATAATCAAACACAAGATGCTCACAGAATATTCAGCCTTACAGAAGCAAAAAGAACTACACAGATTTTTCACATAAAATAGCTGTATATAAGATTTTTTAGGTAAGTAATTGATGAAAAAACCAAATGTAAATCCCTCGATATTTACCACTATTCTATTGAATAATTCAGTACATATTGTAAGTATTTTACTATATGAATGATACTGAGTAAATAAGTCTAAAATACATACTTTTTCAGTGTTTCCGTTCCTATGTTCGGGTTTATTTTTTGTTAAGGGTAGATAAACAATCCAATACACAATTTCAGTTGCACTAAACAGTCAATTACACTGAAGAAGTTGATGTATTTGTGGTTCACTGGTAATCTGAATTATGCGAGAGGTATCATCCTCTCTCAAAAACACCTTGCCAAAGGATGTCCAGCAATATTTATATTTCTTGTTCCTAACTAGGTCCCGGGCCAAGAAAAATAGTCTAGCACTCTTTGTAGTCAGCTGTCCTGATATGAAAATGGGTTGATCCTCATTTTTCATATGCCCAAGGTGTTTGGCTTGTAATTTGCTTTTATTTTTGATGTTGAAGACTGACCTTTTTAAGTAGGTCATCCTTAAGCATGGTAGATTCTAAGTCCACAACTATTGGTTGATTTTGAGCCCCAGTTTTTCTTGTATGAAATTTAAAATTAATTTTCTAAAAAAACTAGATATCTTAAAAAACATTTAACATTTCATTTCAAATTAATTATTAAAAATATTTATGTAACAATAACTTTCTTAATTAATTATCTCTTTTTAATTCGAGAAATATTTTATATAAATAAATTAATTAATAAACTCTGATACCCAAGATACAATAAATTAAATTTACTTTTAAACAAATTAAATTTAAATTATTTCAAAATTATTCTACAATACTATTTTACTATAAATTTATTAATTTTTTCTTTATTAATACTAAAACCCCCATTTTAAAATTAAAATTACTTCAATTAAAATTTATTTTAGTAATTTTATATTCTCAAATTAAATAAATTTCATATTTTCATTTCAATGTTACTGAAATACTTTTACAAGCTCTAATTTATTTTCTAGAAACACTTTCCAGTACCTCTACTTTGTTATGAATTATTTCAATTTATAATATGAAAGCGACGGGCAATATGTACGTATTTTAATTTATAATCATTTTAATAAACTAAAAAAAAAATACATTTAAATCCACTTTCAATTAATTATTAAAAATTAATATTCATTTTAAATAACTTTATAAATAAGAATATAATGGATTACCATTATATTCTTAATTATAATCTGCATCTTGAACAAATTTAATTTTATATATAAATTTTTAAATATTATATAATTTTATAAAAATATTTTTTTACAATGATATACAAAATTATGAATTAAGTAAATTTATTCGTGGAATATCAATTATTAAACAGATTCCTCTAAATGAACTAAAAAACCGCCAAATTATTTAAGTTTTAATAAATAGTTATTTCATATTTAAGTATTATTATTTTATTATTTATATAATAGGGTATCTAATCCTAGTTTAATATTAAATTTTATGAAATCTTAAAAATTAATTTAAAATTTCACATAATAATCTAATTTTTAATTATTTTATTATTTTATATCAATAATTGTTCCGTAGTGAAGCAGTTTTCGCATATAATATATATTTAATTTTATTTCTATGGTATGATAAGCACAATTCTGTTTCAAAATTATTTAGGATTGATTACTTCATTATATCTGGCCACTTATTCTTAATTAGTTCCTAAGCTCGCCGCTCAATACCAGGGAGGCGCCACAAGCATAACGGCCTTTTTTTCAAACAAACGAAGTTCATTGCATTGCGATTTTCAACGTGTTACGTGCTGCATATGTGATTTTTTCTTGTCAATATTTTTGTTCATTACTTGCGTCGAATTTCATCAAATTCGAAAGGAACATTTCCCGCTTTACTAAGCGTTTTCGGTGTGAAAAACACAAGGAGGAAGATTAGAAAAGTGACCTAGGATAATTTCGTGTGGTCACTCAGCGCCTTGACCGTTGTCCTGAGGGAACGTGCAGGCCCGGCTAAGGAGAAAAGAGGTGAGTGGCCAGTCTTCTTAACAATAATTAATTACTAATAAAATTTAATTTAATTCAACCGCAATTGCTGGCACAAATTTTGTTATTAATTTAAATATTTCTAAATCTTAATTTCTTAAATTTTTAATAATATTTACAACCTATTATGAATAAATAAATAACTAAAATTAATAAAACTTTTTAGTAAAATTTATATATAAAATAAATTTATATATAAATTATTTATTTAATATTGATATTTATTTATTTAATTATAATCTTATTAGTTATATAAATATAAATTAATTAATTAATTAATAATATTAATATTTTAATTAATTATTAATATAATTAAACGTATGACTGGTTTTTCGTCTACCTTTTGGGGGTAGACAAATAAACTATTCATACGTTTTTTTTTAATATCTCTATATTTAATTTAATTTAAACATAGTAATTTAATAATAATTTAATAATTGTTATTGAAAATAACGTGTGATAATAATACCTAATACCTCCAGTTTATTATTTCCTTTTCTTTACAACTTCCATTATAATTTTCACTGCATAATTCACTCACACACTGCACTATCATGGAGAATATCAAGTGCACAATGAAAACTTTGTCATCATCCTTCCTGGAGCGAATGGCTGCCTTTGAGATGGAACTCAAAAAGACAAACACACCTCAACAACCATCAGTGACTTTTTTATCCACCGACTTCTGTCGGGAATCACTTAAATTTCATGAATTACCCGAATATCTAAGCTGACCTTGACATACCAAATTACCTGGGTACTATACGCTAAAAAATAAAGATAATCTCAAATACATGTTATTAAATATTTGAACTGATACTCAGTTACACTCTGTCTGAGCTATTCTCGGACCATACTACATTCTATGATTCTGACACCAAAGGTTTGGGGGGTTGTCCCCCATGTGGCCTCCAACCTCCCCTTCAGCCACCCCATGCCTCGCATAGGAACATTGCCCGCAGGCTGTCTCACCTCTATGTTCCATCTAACATACTGCTCATAAGCATATTCTCTCTACTCATAATACTACGACACTGGCATATTCTAAACACACTGCTGGGATTGGGGACTGCCACACCAGCAGATTCTAGACCCACTGCTTGGACTGCCATGCCGGCAGATTCTATACTCACCACTGGGACTGCCACACCGGCAGATTCTAGACCCACTGCTGGGACTGCCATGCCGGCAGATTCTATACCCACCACTGGGACTGCCACACCGGCAGATTCTATACCCACCACTGGGACTGCCACACCGGCAGATTCTATATCCACTACTGGGACTGCCACGCAGGCAGATTCTATACATTGAGATCCTGCTCGCAAGCAGTATCCCACAATACATATTAAAACATTATGTGCAGTATGCATCTTTAACATGCATTTCAATAATGGTAAGAAAACCCACTGCGTGTCGCTTTAAACGATGATATATGTTTCTTTCCACTGAAAGACACGCTTTACTATTCAATTAATATATCCAAAACTCACCAGGATCCACTCCAAAGGCTCCACACGAAAACAACCCCGATAAACAAAAAGGGTATCAATTGGTGCGTAAAAAACCCCAATGTCAAGATCCAGAAGGGCTGTCCGTGACAGCTAACTCACAGATAGGAATGCCCGTAGTGAAATCGATAATTAGTGCTGCCAATAATAGTCGATCCTTTTCCCTCTAGCACCATACATACTAAACTATTACATCTGTTTCTTCGCCTTCGCGACATTCCCCCCTCAAGGAAGAAAGAAAACAATCTTTATAAATGATCATATATTTAATCAATTTAGGACAAACTTAGGATCTCAATAATTTTACCACTATGCTCGATTAATTGATTAACATTAAAAATATATCAATCGTACTGAGAACTCTTAATTACATAATTTGACCATCAACTGATAAGTCCATTCTTGAACCTTCTCCTTGGCCTTAATAGCCGCGGCTCTAGATGGGCGCTTCACTACATCTCCTGTTGTTTGTGCGCGCACCATTGGTTCATTGCTAAGTGTTTTGTCAGGTTCCTCCCTTTGGTGCACTTCATCCCCTTCATTTGTTCTGATAGTAGGTTCCTCCAAACTTACTGGAGTTTGCTCGTCATCAGCTTCAAGCGGATAAAGATGCGCTATAGATCGAGTATATACTTCACCCGTAGGTAACTTTACTTTAACTACTCGTATGTGTCCATTCGATCCCTTAATAAGCTCAGTAATCTTACCTACTTTTCAATGTGCCCTGTTACTGTCTGACTTCAATTGAACTGTCTCTGAAATTTTTGGTGCTCGGTTAATTACTAGCCTTGGCTGCCTGTGTTTATCACTTCTTTCACGGAGACTAGTTAGATATTAGTTTAAGAACATTTTTGCGAATTCCTGTGGGACAATCTGGCCACGCTTCCAACCCTCGATTAAATTTGATTTCGTGATTGTAGCAGATTCCAAAAAGTCACGATCGGAGACTTGAGTCACTGTTGGTCCACCAATACGTAAGAAGTCATTTGGAGACAATATGTGTTCTAATTCGGCTCTCACTATCGTCAACGGCCTGGTATTTACTACCGCTTCTAACTCTCTAATGACTGTGCACAATTGATTATCATTTAAAATATACTTGTCTAACGTCCTTTTCAGACTGTGTTTGACTAAACCTATCAGACGTTCGTAGAAACCTCCAAACCAAGGAGCTAATTCTGGGATAAACTTCCAACGAACGTTATTTCGAACACAATAATTAGAAACCAGAATATCAGCTGTAAGCTTGAATTGTGTGGCATTATCTGATAGAAATAATCGGGGTAAACCTCTCACTGCTACAAATTTTCTAATAGCCAACACACATTCTGCTGCTGAGGAATCCTTAACAACTTCTATATGTATTGCCCTAATAGTCAAACACGTAAATAGGCAGATCCAACGTTTCTCATTTGTGACTTCTTTTACAATAAGAGGACCGAAGTAATCTATTCCCGTAAATGCAAATGGTAGAGTGAGTTTCACCCTTTCTTCCGGTAGATCAGGCATTGGTGGTAATCTAAATGGGGTCCATTATTCACACCGATCGGACCGTATTTCACACACTGTAGACACTTCTTTATAATTTTTTGAACAGTGGATCGTCCTTGAGGAACCCAATACTTTTGCCTTAATAATGTTAATGTATGTGAAACTTCCACATGGTAATTTTTCTGGTGTAATTCAGTTATAACCCTGTGAGAAAATTCTGAATTCTTTGGAAGCAGAATGGGTTCCTTCTGGTCATGTGTCATTTCTGTGTACCTGAATCGACCTTTACATCTAATTATCCCATTCTGATCTTTATATAATTTTAGTGATCGCGACAAATCTGTAAAAGTACCCTCAACTTCTCTTGGGAAATGTTCTCCCTGAACTTCTAAAATTCTTTTAATTATGTTATCGTCTATATTGCCATCTATTAGAGGTTCAGTCATTTCTAAGTCTAAGTTGGTTACATTTCCTTCTGTTATATTCAAGAGACCCTCCCCCGACAAAGAAATTTGAGTCTGTATTGTATCAATTAAATTTTGTTTAGTTATCCATAGACTCGAGTCTTTCTCCAAAAAAATCAGGACCTTTGAGCCACTTATCATAAGATTCTACTCTCTCTTTCCGCGTGCCAATATCCGCAGAATTAAGCTTGGTTGGTTTGCAATAATTTTTGTTGTTTAATTTCACTAATTCGACGTGAAATAAAAGGTGGAAGTAGTTTTTCAGATCTACACCAATCAAGACTATTTGGCTATCAGTCCTCAAAAACTGTGCTTCGACCTTCAAACGTAAGAACTTTATCACGTATTTAATAAGTCTGCACCCGATTAATACTCCCAGCAATTCTAGTCTAGGAATTTGTAAATTATTTCGGTCTTTTAAAGGCACTAATCTTGATTTGCCAATAACAAAACTGACAATATTATTAGTGTTTAAAGGAATACGCAAATGAATGACGGCAGCATATGCATCCATAGAGGAATCAGCAAAGCAATGTAGTTCATATCACTATTGTGACTACTAACTGTTTGTAAACTTCGACCGTAATACCGATTAACTTTTATGTTTTTTAGTAATGAAAAATATGATGCTATTTGATGCCATTCAATAAGTAAATCGTTATTTAAAATTATATCCCATTTAGCCTTATTTTTCCATAATTTTTGAAAGAATAGTTTTGCTGGAAGTAATACTGGGACTGCACGTCCGCACGGATCGTAAAAAGATGCGATAACTTTTAATACATCTCGTTTTGTTCAAACCAAATGTAATTTAGTATCATCTAAATTTGTGTTTAATCGCAAAGTATCACTATCTACATTCCATAATAAACCTAATTCGTTTACACTCATATTCTTTTAGATTGTCTGGTATTTCAGAAAGCATTTCTTTCGAATCGGAGTTCCATTCACGCAAATTCATTGATAAACTATCAAACGATTTTTTAGAAATTTTGAACAATTTAAGAGCATCTGAAGTTGTTTGTGCGCCAGTTACGATACATATATATCTTCTGCTAATTGTTTCATAAGAACATTATTAGATTGTGCCAAATGATACCTGATCGTAGCATTAAGTAAAAAGGGGGCTGGCAATAACACCGAATGGAACACGACAAAAGCGAAAGTGTAAGAATTTATCTGGATTAGAACCACGATTTTTGTCTTTGAGCCAGAGTAATCGTGTCACGTCTCTATCAGGTAATTGAAGACCTAATTGTAAAAAAGCTTTCTCAACGTCTGCAACTATACCTATCGGATGTTGTCTAAATTTAATGAGCAACCCAGTAAGGTCCTCTAGCATTAGTGGTCCGCGGTATAAACATTCATTGCGCAGTTTACCAGGTTTTCCTTTGCTAAGCACGCATTGATGCGGGAGATAATGAACCGGATGAGATCGTGGAACCTTTGGATCTAATACTACTTCTATAATACCGGTTCTTAGCTGTTCTTGAATCACCTCGGCATAAGAATCCCCATGTTAATCCTAAGTTATTAGGAAGGTCTGGAGGAAATTCGGTCCATGGCCACTGCACATAATATCGATGATGCTTATACTGAACATTATATTGTTTTACCGCCTCTTCGTCACGAGTTGTTTTTGTAGAATCTGTGATACCGATAGACTCAAGATTCCACAATACTTTAACATTGTCAAATTTTAACGGAAGATCAGGTGCATTAAACTTGTTATCATATTTGATTGAAAACACGTCAAAACCGATAATTCATCCGAATTGTCAACTCTTTCGCTGATTCTTTCCGACCAAACCCAACCAAAATCTGTATTTACTAAGAATTAATCATCCGTGATTGCAATTATCTCTTGTGAAATTAACGAGTGATAATAATCGTTACCAATTAGAATATCTATTTTATCGCCACATGATGCATCATCTGCAAATATAAGATTTTTTTAATTCAATATTACTTTGCATTTTAGTTGAGTTGTGAAAGATCGGCGCTCGGAGACCGTTCGTGATATGTGGGACAACATTAGCGTGTATTTAACGTAAAATTCCAGTTCGGGTTACCATACAAAAATTGACTATTATACTTTCTATCTGATTCGGCAACTTAGCACCGAAAGTAAATATTGATAAATTTGACTTTTCCACGATGGGTAAGTTTAGATACTCAGCAACTGACTTGGTGATATAAGAGCGCTGGCTACCACAATCTAATAAAATCCTGCACTGTAGTTGTCTGGGACTAGCTTCAGACTTTCTAACTTTTACCACGCACGTCTGTAAAAACGTCGTATTTATTTGTGTTTGAACATGTAAAGTCGTTTGCTCTGAATCTGCACTCTGCGCAAACTTTATAGTACCTAAGGCTCTATTATGATTGCCAACTTTGTCACAGTGCCTACATTTCTTTTTTAAGCGGCATTTTGCAGATTTATGACCATCAAAAAAACAAATATAACAGCGGTTCCTTAATTGGGATTTACGTTCTTTAAGGGATTTATATTTTGTACACTCATCATTAAATTGACTCTGTTGACAGAATATACACCTATGTCTAGAATATTTTCTTAAGTGGCTCATCGGTCCTATCAGAGAGTTCATGAAGCCATTTACGAATCCCTGATTGATTAAATTTATTGTAATATTTTAGGTCTACCTTTACTAAATTTTATAAATCGCCTGTGTTTGTTATTGTCTCTAATTTCTTCTGCTCTAACGTGTAAGGAACCTAACGTAAATTGATCTGTACCTTGTTTGCCGTTATTAGAATTTGTGTCCAAACTAACTGTGTCCTTTTTCAGTCTATTTGAAGTCTCTCTAGCAGATATAATGTATTCTAAAAACTTTCTAATGCTATCAATCGTTTCCTCTACCCCTGACAACTTCATTCGTAATTCATAAATCAGATCCACAGGAAATTTTTCCATGATCATAACTCTGAGATGATTGTGATTGACATCTTCCCCTAAGGCACTCAACACCCTAAGATGTCTTTCGATTTCACTAAGAACCTGTCTACATTCTTTAACCTGGTTTGTTGATGGCGTTTTTATCCTGTAGAGGGCAACAAAATGTGCGTCCATAATAGCTGAAGGTTTCCCGTATCTATCTTTGAGAGTGTTCACAGCTATATGTAATTTTTATTGGTTGTGTCTATCAAATCAAATCAAATCAAATCAAATCAAATCAAATCAAATCAAATCAAATCAATCAAATCAAATCAAATCAAATCAAATCAAATCAAATCAAATCAAATCAAATCAAATCAAATCAAATCAAATCAAATCAAATCAAATCAAATCAAATCAAATCAAATCAAATCAAATCAAATCAAATCAAATCAAATCAAATCAAATCAAATCAAATCAAATCAAATCAAATCAAATCAAATCAAATCAAATCAAATCAAATCAAATCAAATCAAATCAAATCAAATCAAATCAAATCAAATCAAATCAAATCAAATCAAATCAAATCAAATCAAATCAAATCAAATCAAATCAAATCAAATCAAATCAAATCAAATCAAATCAAATCAAATCAAATCAAATCAAATCAAATCAAATCAAATCAAATCAAATCAAATCAAATCAATCAAATCAAATCAAATCAAATCAAATCAAATCAAATCAAATCAAATCAAATCAAATCAAATCAAATCAAATCAAATCAAATCAAATCAAATCAAATCAAATCAAATCAAATCAAATCAAATCAAATCAAATCAAATCAAATCAAATCAAATCAAATCAAATCAAATCAAATCAAATCAAATCAAATCAAATCAAATCAAATCAAATCAAATCAAATCAAATCAAATCAAATCAAATCAAATCAAATCAAATCAATCAAATCAAATCAAATCAAATCAAATCAAATCAAATCAAATCAAATCAAATCAAATCAAATCAAATCAAATCAAATCAAATCAAATCAAATCAAATCAAATCAAATCAAATCAAATCAAATCAAATCAAATCAAATCAAATCAAATCAAATCAAATCAAATCAAATCAAATCAAATCAAATCAAATCAAATCAAATCAAATCAAATCAAATCAAATCAAATCAAATCAAATCAAATCAAATCAACATCAAATCAAATCAAATCAAATCAAATCAAATCAAATCAATCAAATCAAATCAAATCAAATCACAATCAAATCAATCAAATCAAATCAAATCAAATCAAATCAAATCAAATCAAATCAAATCAAATCAAATCAAATCAAATCAAATCAAATCAAATCAAATCAAATCAAATCAAATCAAATCAAATCAAATCAAATCAAATCAAATCAAATCAAATCAAATCAAATCAAATCAAATCAAATCAAATCAAATCAAATCAAATCAAATCAAATCAAATCAAATCAAATCAAATCAAATCAAATCAAATCAAATCAAATCAAATCAAATCAAATCAAATCAAATCAAATCAAATCAAATCAAATCAAATCAAATCAAATCAATCAAATCAAATCAAATCAAATCAAATCAAATCAAATCAAATCAAATCAAATCAAATCAAATCAAATCAAATCAAATCAAATCAAATCAAATCAAATCAAATCAAATCAAATCAAATCAAATCAAATCAAATCAAATCAAATCAAATCAAATCAAATCAAATCAAATCAAATCAAATCAAATCAAATCAAATCAAATCAAATCAAATCAAATCAAATCAAATCAAATCAAATCAAATCAAATCAAATCAATCAAATCAAATCAAATCAAATCAAATCAAATCAAATCAAATCCATTTTATTTGGCACAATATAAAATAATAAACATTTATCAAGCGATGCGTGTCCCACAGTTGTACCAAAAAGGTGTCTAGCTCAGCATATGCCGATCTCTTTTACTTCTTAAAAGTAAAAAGAGACCGACGCTGATTTTCAGCTAGACCCCGTTTGAATCTGTCACACGGATACAAGGACGGTCATGTACAATCTATATTGATATATATACATATAAATACACACATAACTATAATTTTCATAAATAAGATAAGGAGACAAATATTTTAAGCAAGTCACTACATAAACTAATATACACGTGAGATGGCGCCATAATGTCGCACCGAGCATCACTGTCTCGCCGCGACGAATGCATCTGTTGCGGCGAGCAGCGGTGCAGCCCGCAACGAGCGGCACGCGATGTCGGACGTGCGCACGTCATTCGAAACCCCACATAATGAGGCCACCGAAAATCACGAGTTAGCTGTTAAATAACTAAGTGCACAAAGCAGACGATAGTAATAAAAATTGGTAAGTCCCAACTTTGTCACTTTCTGTAAAATTTTAATACATTTCATGTTCATCCAACGAATATAATTTGCTACAGGAAGAAAACAATATTACAACAACAAACCAGCTTAGTACCGGTATGGACCTATGACGTGACGTCACCTCGGACGCTCCGCCCGCGCGTAGGCCACACTCAATAGGTACAACAATTGATGCTTTTAATTGACAATTAATTAAGTAATATCCACACGTATACATATGCATATATAATGATTTTCAGAACTATTGCGGAACAAATGATACTTTATACATATACATAATATATATTATTAGAAGTCGGATTAGGTAGTGAATCAATCCCAATTGCCTTACAATAAATAACATGCGAATAGTTAATCAAAAAATATTACAAATCATAAACCACATAGATCTAGCAACTAAGCATTCAATTCTGTTGTATATTGAATATAGTATAAATGTATTTAACATTGAAGATTACTTCACAGACCAATCAAAATAATAATTAACTAATTTCATTGTTTAAATAAAAACATTTAATTTAATTATGACATAAGAAATTAATAAAAATTATTAATATTACTATAATTTACTAATACTATTATTCAAGCTTGTGGTTAGATATTAAATTAAAATATGTATAAAAAAAGAAAAATGCGTAAGATAATGAGTACCTAATAATAAACCATGCTCCTCAGGCCACCACTTATGTCATGTAGCAGACTTGGTGACAGTGTCGCGGAACCGCTGCAGGCTTCCACGGATCAAACACCACCAGGATTAAGTACCCAATTAATTATTTGAATATTTTTATTATATAAGCAGATAATTTTAACATGACTTTTAATTCATTATTAGATTAGTTTATTCTATGCAATTGTGATATATTAATGACGCTCGTCACGGACTATATGTGTGATATATCTATGTCCACACTACCCAGCTCCCGCTGCGCATCGACCAGATATTGGCGTAAGTGTCTTTTGAAACTGTAAATGGATTTGCAACTTCGAATTGGAGGAGGAATATTGTTCCATATCTTAGTCGCTGCGTAACGGAAGCTGCCACGAAATGATGCGGAGCTATACGTCTGTGTAGAAAGTTGCTGAGAGCACTGCCTTCTATCACCCTCTCTCTTTATGCCTAACCAATTTAGTTTTTCGTACAGATATTTTGGCTCTTGGGTTTTAATGACGCCGAAAAGCAAAGACGCAAGGTGGAGTTTTCGTCTTGATTTCATTTTGAGTATGTTATTTTTAATTAAGAAAGGAGTAACATGGCTGCGATAAGGAATAACGAAACAAAAACGTGCACAAGCATTTTGTACCCTCTGTATAAGTTTTTCAGTGCGAGAAAGTAGACGAGGGCCGAATACAATGTCGCCATAATTCAATTTGGAGAGAATCATTGCCTCTACCAATTGTATCCGCAATTCCATTGATATATAAGGCCTAATTTTGTAAAGCAGTTTTAATCGATAAAAACAGTTTTTCACTGCTTCGGCCACGTGCTTTTCGTATCTTAGGTTTTCATCAATTATCAAGCCAAGATTGCGTGCATGCACCACTCTCTCAATAGGTTCTCCCAACAATTCAACGCCCAGGTCTTTTGGCAATAACCTTTTCTTTAGGTCAGATCCCAGTACCATATATTTGCTTTTAGAGGGGTTGAGTACTAAGCAATTTTTCCTTGACCACTCTGACACCCTGTTCAATTCCTCATTAAGTTCTTTTACTGCCTTTAAGTAATCTTTTGGAGGAAAAGAAATATAGACCTGTATATCGTCTGCAAATATGTGATACCTACAATTTTTGAAACACTTAGTAATGTCCGCACAGTATAAAATGAATAAGATTGGTCCCAGTATTGAGCCCTGAGGCACACCTCTCATCACATGTTGAAGTGTTGATGTACGAGTATTGCCATTGCTTGTGGATACCTTAACAAATTGCTTTCTATTTGTTAGATAACTTTGAAACCAAAGCAGTGTACTGTGACTAAATCCATAGTATTCCATCTTAGCTATCATTCAATAGTCCTTCAATAGTCTGCTTCGCGTCACCGTCGAGAACCGACTGAAGGTATAGTAGTTTGTCAACGTCATTGATATTCCTACTATCTACATTAGAAGAAAACTGGTCCCAAAATCGGTGCCATTTTAGAACATCACCATCAAATCTGGCTAACTCAATCCGTAGTAATTTACTACTGATGTTATGTATGCTTGGAGCGACAGTACTTTGGTTTCTGATGTTTCGCCTGACTCGATATTCTAACTCGGCAACAAGATCTTGAGCTTGAATTTTGGTGGACGTATACTGACTAACCTCATCAACGTCAGGTGATGATGTTTGACTGCAATAGTTCCGAATTTCTGATTGGCTCCCTTTAATTTTGACCCAATCAATTCTAATTTCATCTAGTTCGGCTTATATAGCCGAACTAGATTGAAGATCATTTACGATTATTTACGCTCCATTTTATTTATCTAAAACAAATTAAACTCTGTTTATAACAAAAATCTTAACTAACTTTAATTTCCAAATATTCAAATTAAATTTAAAGTTTAAATTTCAATCCATAGTATTATTTCAAAATATCAAATAATAATTTTTTTGTTTTGCTTGCCCTAAAACTATACTAAAATTAATAGCAACATAGAACTAAAACTTTGTAAGGTATGCAAAACAGAAAAGAAAATTACTGGTAACTATCTTTTGTTTACCTACATCAAAATGGCGCCAACGTGATAAACCACCTTTAATTTTCGTTATTATAGGAATGAGAAGAAAAAAAATTACTGAAAGATGTAGTGGGTATCTTATATAGGAATAGTGTCCGACCGAAGGTCTATTTTTGGCCGAAGCCGAAGCCGAAGCCGATTAATCGGCAATAGCCACAACCTTCGGCAGAAGCCGAAGCCGAAGCCGAAGGTTTATAAATTCTCAGTAATTAATTGTGTTCAATTTTATCTACAAGCTACAATTAATATTAAAATCATTTTAAAACTTCAATATTGAAGGTTTATATTGACTGTCTCATAGAATAGAATAATGATATAGAAGTTGATTTAGAGATGGTAATAAAAGTTCTTGATTTTGTTATTTATTTGTAAAAAACAATCATTTCTTTATTAAGTAATTCACAAATTACAATTAGACCAATCAATCAGTCTTTGTTTTACTCAACTAGACCGAAACTAGACTAATAAATAAAATAAACAAACACTAACTTCTTAATAAATAATTAAATGTTGGCCAATTAAATGCACAGTTTAGAAAATATTAGAAAATGTAACAATAACAATAGAACTAATCATCAAACTAATGAGGTAATGACTATTTTGCAAACAACAAGTTATAAGAATAATATATATTATATTTTACTAAGCATATTTGTACTTAACCTTCTCTCTCAAGAACTTTTTAACTAAAGCTACATTGATTACAATAAAAATCACATAGTAATCATCAAAATTCTTCGTTCATTGACGATATGTATTAATTAAATATATGTATTAGTAATCAAAGTTAAACAGCCTTATGTTGTATGCTAAAAATAATAATTTATCTACATTTTCACCAATCAAGTTAGATCGTCGGTCCGCATATATTTGTCCTGCAGCACTGAACAATTGCTCACTAGGAACACTGCTGGGAAGAGCAGATAAGTATTTAATTGCAATGAAGAATGTTACTAGGTATGCCAAATCGCTTGAAATTTTGTCTCAATAAAGCCCTTATGTATACAAATACACTAGTTTTTGTTGTAGTCAAAAATACCTAGTAATTTTGATTTTATATGCATTCAAAGTTTCGAAAAATATCGAATCCCGCTAACAGCCACGTGACCGCTTGTGACGTCATGTCACAACGCGCCGCGCCCCGCTTAGTATCAAGTCGCCAGCGGTTATAGTAGATATAATAGCTTGCGCAGTATTTTTTTGTGTTTTCGCCCGTGTATTAAGTTAATAGTGTAATAATATTAAATATTATTCGATGAATAAAATAGACAAAGGATTCGAAAAAGGGCAATCGGATAATTTACCTAAAATAGATGGATTAAAAGTTGCGCATTATTTAATAACAAATAGTAATTTCGTTGCCGCCGAAATGCGAGGAATAAAAATGCATAGGTAAGTAAACTTTCCTTGCTACTATTGATGCTTAATAGTTTATCTGTTCTTAATTGTTTTATCAAAACAAAATACGCAACTAATGTCGTAATGGAAGAATACAACTCAAATAGTAGAAGTACCTACCTACCATTAAATTTTTACGTTAAAGACAAATATGTATTATAGTTTTGTAGCTATAGGTAGGTACGTATGTATATATAGGTACCGCTCTTAGTAAATTTAAATAAATACATACATTGATTTATGGCAAACTAGCTTCCGCCAGCAGCTTCGCCCACGATTCCCTCGGGAGCTGTACATTTTCCCAGGATTAAAAGTAGCCTATGTGTTATTATTACAGACTTCGTCCAGTGAAAGATAACAAACAAACACACACACAAACTTTCGCATTTATAATATAAGTAGGAAGTAGGATAGGTACCTAGGATGTAGATGTAGTGGGTTAAACGTTACAGATGTTCTAAACCTTTTTTTATTTGTATATTTTTTTAGTAACAAAATACGTAAGGCCATTTTATTAAATTATTTTTTTGTTGCAAATATAGAAGTTTGAACAGATGTACTAAACCTTTTTTATTTATTAGTATTTTTTTACTAACAAAATACTTAAGGCCATTTTATTAAATTATTTTTTTGTTGCAAATATAGAAGTTTGAACAGATATACTAAACCTTATTTATTTATTAGTATTTTTTTACTAACAAAATACTTAAGGCTATTTATTTTTATTTGAAACTTATTTCAGATCGGCAAGAAACAGCTGTGGCAATGATGCTATTGGTTATGTTCAAGTTAAAAGAGTAGGTGATGTATGTACGGTTAAATGTAGCATCACGCCAGAAGACCGCGAACGTACCACACCTTATCATTGCAGTTTAGAATGCAATGAAAAGGATCAAGAAGTATTAAATGTAACCTGCGAAGATTGTGCCGCCAGCAGAGGTGGCTGTAAACATACTGTAGCATTTTTAATGTGGCTACATCGTCGAAGCGAAGAGCCTTCAAAGACTGCTACCAAGTGTTATTGAAAAAAATCTAAGCTCTCAGGTGTTGGTATCACACTGAAAATGATTAAAGCTAAAGATTTTGGCACAAGTGGTATAATACTTCATTTAGCCGGTCAGAATGAAAAATGTTTTTTTGACAAAGTAGCATTAAAACTTAGAGAGCTTCAAATACAGTGTTCTCTTTCACATTTTATATGTGAAAAAAAGAAGAGGTTGAAAAGATATCTATAAAAAAAAACTTTCCCGGCGAGTAAGTAGTTGTATTTTTACATTTAGACACAACACATGATTTACTAGTATTTGGATTGGACATTTTTAAAAGTATTTAGGTAAAATTTTGACGGCACGGGCGCGCGACTGCGAGCGGACTAAGTGAGCCAGACTGTGCGTGTTGTGCAATGACGTCACACCGTCACCGGCAGCCTGCGTCGTGCGGTTACAACTTGTTTTACTTCTAAATCGGAAACTAATTGTCGTATCGAAGTAATTCTTTCACTAGTATTTTTTATTTTTGACAGAGAATATGGAGTGCTAATAAATAAAAATTGTTAACATTCTTCATTGGCCGTAGATAAGTATAAGGACTAGAAGACCAATATTCATAAATGTCAGCATTCCTCAGAAGTAATAGTTCTTCTAAAAAACATGTAAGATGCTCTTGAAAAGGGGGACCAGGATGATCCAAACCCAACTCATTTTCACTTGTAATTGTGACAGATGATGCAAGATTATCATGCGAATCCCACAAGTCATCATCTTTTTTTTTGTGAATACCCCTTCGGTAGCTGGATCTGAATTTGAACAAGAAGGTCTAGGTTCATCAACATCTACGTCCATAATAGCTGCTGATCGTGACCGAGACCCAGTTTGTCGTAGAAATGATAATATTTCAGTCTTTGTATTTTCAGTTTCATCGTTGGTCAAATACTTCGATTTAAATCGGGGATCTATTAGAGTGGCAATCATCAAATGTGGAGTATTTTTTAAGTAAGAAAATCTCCTGTGAATAAAATCACGTAACTGGATCTTCAGCAGTATTACTTTTTCAGGATCTTCATCTTTTGTAGTCATCTTTGAATTAAGCATGACGATTAATGGTATTATCAAAGATATCGAAGAAGAATCGCTCGAAATATCAAGTGTGGCTTGATAAAAGCACCTGAGTATTGCTATATAATAGTTTATTTGTTCCCATTCTTCGGCAGTTGGGACTTCTATTCCACCGCGTTCTGCCATATATAAGTTGATTGCAGTTTTTTGTTATAAGAGTCTTTCTAACATTAAATAAGTGCTGTTCCACCAGGTTTCGATATCTTGAATCAAAACGTGTCTGAGTAAGCCGCATGTTTCTTGAAACCTTTCTAAATATCGAGAAGCTTGTTCGCTTCTTTTAAAATGACCAACGACTTTGCGACATTTCTTTATCAAATTCATAGAAGCAGCGTCTTTGAATATAACATCATGAATAACAAGCTGGAGCGTATGAGCTACACATCCAATAGACAGAAAGTTACCACAACGCATAGCCGTCTGCATATTGTAAGCATTGTCGCGGACAACCATGTGGACTTTTGTTGTTAAATTAAATTCAGCAATAATTTCGTTAAGTTTCGCTGAAATATACTGGCATGTATGATCTTCTTCCAGGACACTAGCTGCTAGTATAACTTTTTCTCTTTTTGGACCATTAATGAAGTGGGCTGAGCAACTTAACAAAGAACAGGTCTTTGCTGGATTACTTCAAATGTCAGTAGTAAAACTGACCCATTCAGCTTTTTGTAGAAGAAGTACGACTTTATCTTTTACTTTTTCGTACGTCAGCGGCATTAAAGTCGTTCTAAAGTATTTCTCAGACTTTTTCCTATATCTGGACGGAATGTCAGGGTCATTCAGATGGAGCCTTTGAAATGCTTTTCCTTCAACAAGGTTGTATGGCAGCATGTCGACGATTATGAAGTCCATAATACTTTTATCGATACGTAATGATATAGGATGATTATCAGGCCACGGTGGTGCTACTTTTTTTTTCAATGATTTCTGGTAAAGTAGTTTGACATTGTTTTTGTCTTTCTTTTTACTTAGCGAAGAGTCATGAAACTCCGACATTTTTTTCATCAAGCTCTGGCGATCTTCATTTATCTTACAATAAGCTGCCCATTCACTTTCATGAAGTTTTGCCAAATGATTCTTAATATTAGTTGTAGTTTGTTTTTTCTGTAAGGCACTACCAAGAGACAAAGACTTGTTACATATTTTACAAGTTGCTTTATCAATATCATTGTTTTTTGAAAAGTATTCCCAAATAGGACCCGTAAATGCCATTACGTACCTGAATAAAAAAAAAATTGTAGATAAATATTTCTTCAACTACATTCATTAAGCTCCAAATTAAGTCGAACACAACATACACAATGTGGATACGACAATGCGACAATAAATTAAAACTCAAACAGTAATAGTCTTTATGTAATTTAGAACTATGAAATGAACCCTAACAACAGAATCAAAATTTCCTAACAAACTATATCAAATAAAAAAAGAAATAATGATGAGAGTATAACATACAAATACAATATGTTAAATATCAGCTCATCCAAAGCCTTCAACACGAAGGATATCCCTTACGTAAGTACTTAACTATTTAAGTAGTAAATATCCGTGAAAGATGAAACAGACTACATTCGATGAAAGCCTTTCAGTTAATTAATTGAATTAATTAAGTGTAACTAGATATTACACAACAAAAAACTATTGTAATCAGGTAATTACTACTAAACTAAAATTTTAATTCGGCGGTAGGTGTAAAAAGCATTAAGATTGTTCTCCTATAAAAAAATTTCTGAAAAATACTTACAATTGCTCCATTTAATAATAAATAACGTTATTCTATAGTATGTTAGACACCAATCACTATCTAGTGTTATCTGTGTGATATATGTGGGATTAGTTGTGTTTTGAAGTACTGTCCTGTCGGTCACTCACTTTCACCTCAACGGATATATTAGAAATGGCAAATATCGCAGCAGTTTTGGAGACACAACACGCTCTTGAAACTACATAAATTGTTTAAGAAAATGAACGAGTTGGAACAACGGTGGAAAGTAACCCCTGCACAGGCTGATGGATCACATGCTCGTTTGCAGGAAGAATTCCAGGAATTCAAAACAGAGACATTATCAGTGTTACAGCTTCTTCGTTATCAAATTTCTGGGCTCTGCAGATGCATAGATGACATCGAAATGAGACATCGAAGGAAGTACTTGTTGGTGAGTGGCGTTGCAGAGGATTCCAATGACCTTCCAAAAAGTATTGTCTCTATTTTCGTCAACAAAATGGGGCTGGCTTTGTCACAGGACAAGCTGTCTGCATGCCATCGACTTGGTAATGCGGCGGAGGGGAGATGTCGACCTGTCCTGGTGCGCTTCACAGATCTAACTTTGAGGGCTGCTGTATGGAAAAAGAAGACAGCTTTAAAGGGAACACCTCATACCATCTCCGAATTCCTTACACGCCAGCGACGAGACGTCTTCATTAACGCACGTAAGCGCTTCGGCATAAGACGCTGCTGGACGATGGATGGTAACGTCATTGTCAAGCTGAAGAACGGTTCCAGGCAGAGAATATTCACCGACTGTGACCTCTCTGCGCTTCCGGTAACCGAGGATGAACTTCTCCAGGCGGCTGATCCTGACTTCGTGACGCGGACCTTGGTTTCTCCAGAAACACGCGCGAAACCTAAACGGTTAGCCAGGGCGAAAAAGTTACTCTTGTTTTACTGGTAGGCCCTTCAATTGTTTTATTATCATATATTGTTTTAGTATAATTAACAGATTTCTTGTTTATTTTTCTTATAGTTAATACTAATGCAAACATTTCTAGTTTTGTGTTTGTTATTTATCGTCACGTCATTGTTATGTCAGTATAATAGAACACTTTTTTACTTTTATCTTAAACAAAGGGTCTGACCCATACAGCCAAATCTATTTAAAGTATGTTTTATTAATCGCTCTGGCTTCCTACTATTTGGCTTATATTCTAATTAATTATTTTGTATCTCAATGCATTTTACTTATTCGTTCTTTCTCGTCAACCGACAGGACAGATGACAATGTTGTTAATTTTGTACTAGTACTTTATTATATATTGCTATTTATATATTTATAAATATTTTATTTGTATTTATATATTAATATTTTGTTATGTCTGATGATGAATCTTTTTATTCAGCTTGTAATGTCAGTTTTTCCTCTTCTGATAGTTTTTCTTCGCAATCTCAACCTGAGACCTTAGGTTCTCAACTCCGCGGTGTTTTTCAGTGCATTCCCCATGGTTTCAATGTATGTCATATAAACGCTCAAAGTATACCCTCTCATTACTCCGACTTTCTCGACACTTTTTCCTCACATAACATTCACGCTATTTTAGTCTCTGAAAGTTGGCTCAAGCCATGTCTTTCTTCTTTATCTTATTCTCTACCTGGGTATACGTTGATCCGTAACGACCGCATTGGTAGGCGTGGTGGGGGTGTCGCTGTATACTTGCGCAGTGATATAACTCACAAGATTCTAGCATCATCACCCTCGACTTATTCTTGTTCTGCTGAGTATATTTTTTTGGAAGTTTCTGTAGGGAGTGTTGGTGCTATTCTTGCAGTCGTTTATTGTCCACCTACTGTCGATTACTTTGCCCATCTTGAATCCATTCTTGAACCTCTGTGTGCGGACTACAGGCATCTCATAGTCATGGGTGACTTTAATACTGATCTTTCTTGTAAGACTTCTCACACAGATAAATTATTGGATATCGTCAAGTCTGTCGATTTATCAATTTTGCCTTCTGAGCCGACTCATCACAATCCGTCTTCACGTGACACATGGCTTGACCTAATCATAACTACCCCCGACGGTGTAATAAAGCACGGAGAATCCTGGTGCAGGCCACCAGGATTCTCCAAACATGACCTTATTTTTCTTGCATACAGGTTAAAACCACCTAAGCCAAAACCTGTCACAGTCTGGATGCGTAATTTCGCTCGACTTGACCATGACAAATTGAGTGAGGATGCTGCTAAGCTTGACTTTTCTTCTATATTTGATTCTGCTTCGATCGATATGAAGGTCGCTATCTTTAATAGATGTTTACTTAATTTATACGATACACATGCTCCATTAAGAGCTGTCAGACTGAAGCGGCTGCCTGCTCCGTGGATTAGTAGAGGTGTTCGTATGGCCATGTCAAGAAGAGATCGGGCTTTCCGTGCTTTCAAGCGCGACAGGACGGAGGAGAATTGGGGTCTCTATAAGATTGCGCGCAATCGATGCAATCGGATGGTGAGAGCAGCGAAGCGACATTATTTCCATGAAAACATCTCTAATTGTTCGTCAGCCAATATTTGGAAGTTTTTACGTTCTCAGGGTTTGGGAAAATCATCCTCACAGCCCCAGTCTTACCCCTTTTCACTTAACGACTTCAATAATCATTTTTCTTCTACCTCTTCTTTAGATTCTTATACCAAATCGACTACTATTAATAAAATTGCTTCCAAGGCTCAACTTCACTCTGAATCATTTTCCTTTTCTCCAATGTCAACTGATGATATACGAAAGATTATCATCTCTATTAAGTCAAAGGCTGTGGGATGTGACGATGTGAGCAGAGACATGATTCTCAACATTTTAGATAATATTCTTCAGGTTATTGTTCACATCGTCAACTTCTCTTTTACCGTTGGTGAATTTCCCCTGATTTGGCGTAAAGCATATGTTATTCCCCTTCCTAAAATCTCCTCTCCAAAACAACTAAATGACTTTAGGCCTATATCAATCCTTCCTTTTCTATCCAAAATCCTAGAAGCCGCAGCCCATAAACAGTTATCGAAATTTATTCACTCCAAATCCCTTCTCACTCCTTTCCAATCCGGCTTCCGCGCCGGACATAGTACAACTACTGCTCTTCTGAAAGTCACCGAGGACATTAGGATTGGCATGGAAAGGCAATTGGTCACTATCATTGTTCTTATAGACTTCTCCAATGCTTTCAATATGGTTGACCATGACCTTCTGTTGGCCGTTCTTAAGTCTCTTTGTCTGTCATCGTTGACATTGGATTGGTTCTCTGCTTATCTTCGTGGGCGTCAGCAGGCTGTACGGAAGGATCGTGAATTATCTACTTGGAACGATCTGACTTCTGGTGTCCCTCAGGGGGGGATTCTTTCTCCTTTACTATTCTCCATATTTATAAATTACCTCTCTTTCTCGCTTGGTTGCTCTTATCATTTCTATGCAGATGATCTACAGATATATGTACAAACCACGACGGAGGAAATTAGGTCGGGCATTTCTAAGCTGAATAATGATCTATCTAATATCAGCGAATGGTCGTCTCATTTTGGAATTTCCGTTAACCCAAGGAAATGCCAGGCTATTGTCGTTGGGAGCTCCAAACAGCTTTCTAAGTTGGATACCGGCTTGCTCCCGCCTGTAGTGTTTGAAAGCTCTATAATACCCTTTAGCTCTAGTGTCAAGAATCTCGGCCTTCATATTGATTCGGAGCTGAAATGGACAACACAGGTGGCGGAGGTTAGTCGTGCTGTTACTTACTCATTGCGTTCCCTTAATCGTTTCAGAAGTTTTCTGCCTATTAAAACTAAGGTCACTCTTGCTGCCTCCCTTATTCTACCACTCATTGATTATGCGGATGTCTGTTACTCTGACTTAAATGAGGATCTACTGAATAAGTTGGACCATCTTATCAACAATGCCATCCGCTTCGTCTTCTGCCTTCGGAAATATGATCATGTTTCTTGCTATCGGTCGCAGCTTAAATGGCTCCCCGTACGTCAGCGGAGACAGCTACGTCTGCTCTGCACACTCTTTTCTATTCTCTCCAATCCACATTCTCCTGATTACTTAAAATGTTAATTCCAGAATCTTTGCGATTCGCATGATCGACAACTCCGTTCTTCTAACACACTCTCACATTCCGGCTTTATGTTCGACTCTTTTACCCTCCAAGCCATACGACTGTGGAATAGTCTCCCTGACCCCATCAGAAGATCTCCCAATAAATTTATTTTTAAACGTAAAGCTCATGCCTTTCTTATAAAAAATATGTGAAATTCATCATCAGTATTATGTATCTATATTTGTGCTATTGTGTGTATATATGTAGTTGTATGTATATATATATATATATATATATATATTTTTAGTCAGTTTCTATTTCTATATTCTATGCATAGTTAATCTTTTATTAATGCCGCCATCGCGTTTATCGTTTTTCCTAAAGGTTGACTGGGAGAGAATGCCGTTAGCATTAAGTCCGCCTTTTGTACCTTTTCTTTATTACGGGTCAATAAAGTTTAATAAATAAATAATAAACTTAATCTCAAAGCACATATATTTTATCAAAATACTATACACTAGAACAGATATTAAGTTATAAAATAAAAACTCAAATATTAATGAGAAATACATAACTTATCCTAATTCATTCATTTATTGAAATATATCATTTATTTCATTTCTATTAACTAATAATCTATCGTAAACAAAGTAGGTATTGGTAATTTACTAAACAAATACTTACGGTAGTATTGTCCTTTTCACTAGTTCACTTCTAAATCATTACTATGTATCACAATTTAATTGATAAACACAAATTTAAAACAAAACACTCGTTTAAATACACGTACGAACTTGTCTGGACGCGCATGCAATGTGATATTTGACAGTGAAACACTCATGGAATGACAGTATGCCCAATATTATAAATAGATATTACATTCATTTGATTACGCAGCTTTTTGACTAAAATCCATAAAATGTTTCTGATTACTCGCACTTTATATAAATAGTCAAATTTGTACAAATTGACTCACTTTATCTAGAATACCCGAAAGAATTGCTTACTACTATGAAATTTTAAAATAAATTATAGGTAGTTAAATATAACCTTGCAAGTTAAATATAAAAGACTTAATGATGGGGTAGTGGATGGTGTACAAATAAACAATTTATAAATATACATAATTGACAATTGTTATATACTTAATTATTATAATTTACCTACATATACTATAATATAATAAATATTATCATATAAAATATAAAACATATATAATACCTATATACATACTTTCATGGACACGTAGATCTCCCTGAGAAGTTTCCTAAATATATTAAGAGAATTAGCTTTTCTAATCGACAAAGGTAGCGCATTCCATAGGCGTACACCGTGAAAGGTAAAAGATTTATCGTAGTACTTAGTGGAATGCATTGGCATTTCCAGCCGCAAGTTTTCTGATGATCTCAAAAAGCGGGGATGGGATTCTTTGACGAATTTGAAACGATCTTTGAGATAAAAGGGGTAGTGAGATTTAAAAGTATATTAAATAACATATTTAAAATATGTGCATTCCGGCGAAATCGAATTGGCAGCCACTTGAGTTTCTCACGAAATTCGGAAACGTGATCATATTTGCCTAGTCCAAATATAAATCTTATGCAAAAATTTTGAAAGCACTCAAGCTTGTTCAGCTGCATTTCTGTAAGGTCAAGATAGCTGACGTCGGCGTAATCGAGAATGGGCATTAGAAGAGATTATGTGAGGGCAATTTTAGTGGCAGCAGGCAAGAAATTGCGAAATCTTCTTAAAGACCCAGCAGATGAAAAAAGTTTCCGACTCACTTCCTTGAGTTGCACATCCCAATTTATCAATATATACACCTACATTTCTAACATGATCACTAAATTGTATGGAGATTCCATCGAAAACTATTTGCGGGATCTGTTCAAACTTTACTTTAGCTCTAAGCCTTGAGGTTCCCACTACGACAACTTGAGTTTTGGTGGGATTCACCCAAAGTCCATGTTTGCGGCTCCATTCAGAAATCTGAGCTAAATCTTTATTAAGACTTTCAATGGCAGAACTAATATCCTCAGCGGGGGCTTTCGTATATATTTGCAAATCGTCTGCATAAAGATGGTAAGACGAAAGTTACTGACAGGAAATTGTGTTAATATAAACAGCAAAAGAAGAGGAGATAAAACGCCACCCTGCGGCACCCCGACAGTTAAGTCACACCGACAAAAGAAAGAATCTTCAACGCGGATGCGCTGCCGGCGTCCAGACAGGTAACTTCGAAACCAATCAACTGCTGATGGAGAAATGTTAATAGAGCGTAATTTTTGAAGCAAAACGTCAAAATCAACAGTGTTGAATGCGTTGCTAAAGTCTAGTAGACATAAGATCGCGATGGTTCCAGTTTCCATTCCTAACCTAATATCATCCGTTATGTTGATAAGGGCAGTAGTAGTGCTGTGACCTGGTCGGAAACCGGATTGGTAGGGATTCATGAGGTTGTTTTTAACTAGGAATACGCTAAGTTGGTTGTAAACAAGACGCTCAAGGACTTTAGATAGGAATGGGAGGATGGATATGGGACGATAATCGGACAGGGAGACAGGGTTAGATTTCTTAGGAAGTGGTGTAACTTGAGCTTCTTTCCAGGATGACGGAAATTCACTACAGATATAGAAAAGTTAAATATATGTGTAAGCACAGGAAGAATTTCATCTAGGATTGGCATTACCATTTTCCGGCTGACACAGTCATTGCCCACTGCATTGGAGGTAATTGACAAAACGCTATTTTTAACATCACACTCAGAGAATTGATTAATGAAGAAAGGATCATGGTTAGGGCGGGGCAGAGATGAAATTGATTGAATGGTACCTATTTGCTTTCGTAGTCTCGTCAAATAGAGGCGACGAGGAAAAATGTTGATTTAATAAATTTATATCAATGATACTAGGTAAAACCGTTTGTCGAAATTTCTCGATCCCTATAGAGTTAAGAAACTTCCAGACTGGGTCACCATTTTCGACGGAACTGTGGATGTAGTGGCGTTGTGCTTTCCTACATACTCTATTGCAGCGATTACGAATTGCAACGAATTTCTCCCAGTTTGTGCTAGTGGGCTTATGTTGTACTTAGTTTTGGCCACAGCTTAAAGGTGACTTAATGTTTTAATATCTTCACTAAGTCAAGGTGAAGGGGGATGCTTAATCTTTACGGAGCGTATTGGCGCATGTACAGTGGCGGTCTCGCGTGCCTATCCACTGCAAAATCTCGTTCGCTTGGCAAACACTTGATGAAATTTTAGGGGGTGGAGTTACGGGCGCATCTTCATTGATCGTAGTATTTTACTATGATCAATCAGCATGGCTCTACGTATGCAACAAATACAATGAATGCAATAACAGTGTTGTTATTTTTTTTTTAGTTTAGTCGCTTTTTGCATATTGCTAATTGTTGACGTGCTCACTCTGGATTTTCTTTTAACCTCCGCATTCTCATTGGACTGATACCTGTTAATACCTGACCACCGTGCTAGAAACTGGACTTTTGATTTGCTTAACGTGACCTTGGCATAAATTTGGACCATGTCTTCGAGGAACCTCTCTATACAAGAGAGGAGTCGTATCGTCGCATTACGTGAAGATAGAATGAATACGTATTAGCGAAATATCCAGAGAGCTGGGATTGACGGTAAATGAAACACACTTACTGCTTATTTAGATATAGAAACTGTCCATGCAAATTAAATATTTAAATTATTATTGTTTACAATTTATAATTGTACTAGCTTTCCACTAGCGGCTTAGCCCGCGTGGTCTCCAGGAACTCCTTTTTTCGTGCTAAAAAGTAACCTACTTTCTCAAAGTTAACTCTGTACCAAATTTGATGAAAATAAGTTCGGTGGTTTAGACGTGAAAGCATAACAAACAGACAGTGTTACTTTTGCATTTATAATTTTAGTAGGGATTATAACATTATATCAGATCAAATGGAATTTTTACTTTTCTTAGAAATTAATGGAATTACGTTTTTCCTCTACATCTCTCTCATAAAGTGTAGGTAAGCAGTTTGAAGAGTTCCTCGATGATTAAATATTTATATTAGCTTACGATTATTATGCCAATACTGTTATAACTACCTCTAATATAATTCTCTACACTGCTCATTTCTCATTTTTATTTCGTTTTGTTTTTAAGTAATTCCTTAGTGTCACGTGATCAAAGATTCCTATTTCACAAAAAGAATCAATAATAAAATTGTAAAAACATACAAAGTTCACTCAAAATTCAAGATGTTGCCAAACCGCTTCGTTTCTAGAACGCTGGCGCCGTGCCGTGTAAAATAAATTCAAACATAAAAACTCTTGTGGTTGCCGACAAAGACGAGGCGAAAATCAAAGACGTGCTCCTTGTTAGCTATCTCTTTTACTGTCATACAAACAATATTAGCTCATGGATATCAGTCGTAAGGTTGAATTTTGTTATTACTGTTCTGACACTGGCTATAGAAACTTGGCAACATCGTAAAAATCAAAGTAACATTTATTTTTAAAAAATGTATGAATTTGTTGAACTGGAACGATAGTTCTTTCAAACAAAATAATATGTTAACTCAGTTGATTTTAAACCATTTTTGGTTATAAGTATGTCGGGATTATTTTATTTTATAACGCTGTTTGTGGGTATTTACACACAAAAATTAACTGTCCCTGAGTCAGTAGTTCGAGTAAGTAGTCTGAGATAGCACGTTTCGTCAATATTATTAAAGATCTGCGAATGTTACGAACAGCAAGTGTGTCCCCGCCTTTATATGGCTGAATGGACCGAATGCCTTGATGTCGACTACCTCCGAGTGACAGTTGATGACGGAAGTGCGCTCATTTCTGCTCTGGAAACTCGACGGTGTCGGACGTGCACACTGACTCGTTACGTTTTAGTCAAGATGGCGGACGGGAATGAAAATCCTCAACCTTATCCGTTTCCATCCGCGACAGCAGCGGTGGGTTCGCATCAAAACACCTCCAATACGCTTAACCAACATCCTGCTTCTACGCAAAATAAAGATTTCAGCGATTCGTCTGTTCCACATGAAGAAAATAACTTTGATGAGAACACGTGTTCGGAAGATCAAAATACGTCTTTTCAACCGGAGATGCAGATGCCAGCAATGACGTCCGATATGTGGGCGTCGTTTTTTCGTGGTATGGTGGAAAGCGTCCATAAAACTAACACCGGCGCATCAACATCGAAATCTTCAAATAAGAACATGAAGCCTGGCGACGTGTACGTGCCTACTTTTGATCCAGACGACAGTGAATTCACGGCAGCTCAATGGTGCGATGAAGTAGACCTACATCAGAGACAGAACTCGTGGACGGACTACGAAACGAGGAATGTGGCATTTACAAACCTTCGTGGACGAGCTCGAAGGTGGGCATCAAAATCCTATCCTCTTTGTAAAACTTGGAACGAAGCAAGAGAGCGACTATCAAGACAGTTTACATCGACAAAGCGATTTCACGACCTTTTCCAAGATATGGTGCAGTATTGCAGCGATCGAGCTTCGACGTATGTAGAGTATTCAACAAATAAACTGGCGTTGATCGAGCGGCTGGAGACAGGCTGGGACGAGGCAAAGAAGATCGAAGTATTGATATCAGGTATCTCCGATAATCAGGTACGTTCGGATCTGTTAAAAAATACACCAACTGACTTCTTTACACTCGATAGGCATCTCGGTACATATTCAAAGATAAAAAATTATAAACGACCGTCGGATAGTCATTTCCCGCCGAATAATCCTAAGCGTCGGCGGCAAGATTCAGTTGACGGTGTTATAAAGTGCCACCATTGCGGCAAACCCGGTCATTACCAACGTAACTGCAAGCTTAGAAATCAATCTAAAAACGTAGTTTCTAGTAACAATTCCTCTCAAGTAGTGTTAAATAAGAGTAATAATAAAAACATACAGTGTTCATATTGTCAAAAAATTGGTCACACTGATCAAGTGTGTTTTTCGAGACAAAGAGACGAAAAGGTTAAAGGATCGAGTGTTTTGAAGTCTGTTAATATGTGCCTACAATCTGATGTTCCTCTTGTGCAAATAAAAGTGTGTGATTTTGATTTACAAGCATTGATAGACAGTGGGTCTGATTGCTCGCTTATCCGTAGAGAAATTGCTGATAATTTAACTGGGATTCGAGACTTTACACCTACGCGTCTTACAGGTATTGGTTCTATCACTTCATACTCCTTTTCACGAATAAATTTACCGGTGCAGATTAATGATGTGCATGTGGAGATAAGTTTTGTTATAGTAGATTCACATGTCCTACCTCATGATGTGATTATTGGTCGTGATGTTTTTGCTCGTCCAGGCCTTAGTTTAATTATTAACAACAAAGGTGTTCACATTATTCGTGAGGTCCAAGCGGATGTTTGTCTCTTACACAGCGAGGATATTAATATGATTGACACTGATTTAAGTAATGACTCTGATATCACTCGTTTGCGGAATATAATAGCTAATTTTAGCGATAATTTTGTAAAAGGCAACTCACAAACCGTAGTTACTACTGGAGAAATAGAAATAAAACTTAAAAATCCAAACAAAATAGTGCAACGCCACCCTTATCGTTTAGCCCCAGTGGAACGCGATGCCGTTAAAAATATTATTTCTGACCTCGTTTCAAAAAATATCATACGAGAAAGCTCTTCCCCTTTTTCTAGCCCTGCTATTCTGGTAAAAAAGAAAGATGGCTCAGATCGACTTTGCATTGATTATAGGGAACTAAACTCCAATACTATTCGCGACAACTACCCTTTGCCCTTAATATCAGAGCAGATAGATACCTTAGGGCAGTCCTGCGTGTTCAGTACGCTTGATATGGCATCAGGCTTTTACCAAATTCCGGTTTCGACTAAGTCTAATTCTATAGAAAAGACCGCATTTGTGACCCCTGATGGCTCTTGGGAGTTTTTAAAAATGCCCTTTGGATTGTGTAATGCCCCAGCCGTCTATCAAAGAGCCATAAATAAGGCACTAGGCCCTTTCAGAGACGTTATCGCGACTGTGTACATGGACGATGTTCTCGTCTTCTCGAAAACAAAAAAAGACGCCTTCACAGACTTAGAAAAGGTTTTAAGTGCACTCGCAAGTGCTGGTTTCTCATTTAACTGGAACAAGTGTAAGTTCTTGAAATCCTCAATAGAGTATCTTGGTTTCACCATATGTCAAGGATCTGTCAAACCAAACTCAAAAAAAATTGAGGCGCTAGCTAGTGCACCCCTTCCAACCAATGTTAAAGAATTAAGACAGTTCAACGGTCTTGCAGGCTACTTCAGAAAATTTGTGCCCAACTTTTCAACAGTAATGGCTCCCTTGTATCAACTAACCCAAAAGGATACTAAATGGAATTGGCAAGTTCAACACAGTAAAGCTCGTGACACAATTATAAAACACCTTACATCAGAACCTTTGCTTACGATATTTGATCCTAAGCGTGAAATTGAAATTCACTCAGACGCGAGCGCAATAGGTTACGGAGCCGTGCTTTTTCAAAAATTTGACTGTCAACTAAGAGTCATTGAGTACTATAGCCAGAGAACATCAGAAGTAGAAAGTCGTTACCATAGTTACGAGTAAGAAACGTTAGCAGTTTTCAAGGCTCTAAAACATTTTAGACATTATATATTGGGGAGACGTTTTAAAGTCATAACTGATTGCAATAGTCTTAAAGCATCTCGACACAAAAAGGATCTATCCCCTAGAGTACATAGATGGTGGGCGTATATGCAAAGTTTTGATTTTGATATAGAATATCGTAAAGGCGAGCGGATTCCTCATGTCGATTTCTTAAGCAGAAACCCTGTTGCATCAGATGTTAAGTCAGCATCCGTTAACGTAGTTCGAGTTAGAGATGATTGGCTACAAGCCGAACAGCGACTTGACCCAGACCTCAATAAAATTATTCAGTCGTACGAAAATGATACGTTAGAATTAAGCTTGAGATCCACATACGAAGTGAAAAATGGGTTACTTTACAAAAATTTTCAAGTCAATAATAAGACCTTGTGTAGAGTCATTGTTCCAAAGAATTATCGTTGGCAGATCATTCAGCGTTTCCATGATGAACTTAAACATCTTGGTTGGGATAAAACACTTACTAAAATCCGTGATCATTTCTGGTTTCCGAACATGACCTCATGTGTCAGGACGTATGTAGATAGATGTCTGCCGTGTAAAATAAATAAAAAACCCTCAGGTGCACGTCAAGTCGCTTTACACCCCATAGATAAAATACCAGCACCCATTCACACCCTTCATATAGACACTAGCGGTAAACTAACTGGTAGTCATAATACTAAAGAATACGTAATTGTAATTATTGATGCTTTCACTAAATATTGCCATCTCACTCCAGTAAAAGATTTGACTTCCAAATCGGCCTGAAATGCTCTCCGTGCTTTTGTGTCATTGTTTGGTGCTCCAGTTAAAATCATTGCTGACCAGGGCACGTCGTTTACGGGCCTAGAGTTCCAAGACTTGTGTAAAGAATGGTCGATAGATTTTCATGAAATTGCTAGTGGGATCAGTCGTGCGAATGGACAGGTGGAAAGATTCATGTCCATCCTCACCAATTGTTTCACCATCGCTGAAAACCACGAACGTCGTTCTTGGAGAGCTGCTCTTGGTGAAATTCAGCTGGCACTGAATTGTACTGTCTCGAGGAGTACAGGTAAAAGCCCTCTGCAGTTACTCATGGGTTGTAATAGAAATCCGCCGCGTATAAATGCGCTAGTACACGAGTACGAAACGTTAGATCTCTTCGAAGTTAGGCGAGAAGCTAAAGTCAGGATGGACGAACAGGCACGTATTGAAAAGGCGCGTTTTGACAAAGGAAAGGCTAAAGTCCGTCCATTCAGTCTTGGCGATATCGTTTTAGTTGAGAAAAACCCTAGAATTATAACTAAGTTAGGTGAGAAATTTTCGAATCCATGCAAAATCATCGAGGTGTGCGATAATGATAGGTACAAAGTAGAACCAATAGCTGGCGGTCGCGTTCAATACGTTTGTCATGAGAAGCTTCGTAAATACCCCAATAGCCTTCCTGATTTATCGTGCCAACTTGATGAAGAACCACTTAGTGAAATGCTGTGTTAAAAAATATTGTTTTAGTTGTTTTCTTCTGATTTTCGCTTAACATTCCGTTTATTACCTTTGTACCTTAGTTAGTTAATTAAACTATGTCACTTGAGTCGAAAAGAAAACGTGTATTTTCGTTTCAATGCATTTTGAGTCAAAAATGAATAAAGATTATTGATTGTAATGTGAGCTGTTTACATTTAAACCTTACGTTGAATCAATGCTTTGAGAACTTTGAAAGGTCTGCGCTTCATATTATGATATCTATCGTATTGGAAGCTCCGCGCTTCGTACTGTTTTGTATTGTATTGGAAGCTCCGCGCTTCATACTGTAACATTGGTTGTATTGGAAGCTCCGCGCTTCGTACTGTTTTATATTGTATTGGAAGCTCCGCGCTTCATACTGTGACATTGGTTGTATTGGAAGCTCCGCGCTTCGTACTGTTTTATTATCGTAAAGGAAGCTCCGCGCTTCGTACTGTTTTATTATCGTAAAGGAAGCTCCGCGCTTCATACTGTGACATTTATTGTATTGGAAGCTCCGCGCTTCGTACTGTTTTATTATCGTATTAGAAGCTCCGCGCTTCGTACTGTGACATTTATTGTATTGGAAGCTCCCCACTTCGTGCTGTTTTACTATCGTATTGGAAGCTCCGCGCTTCATACTGTGATATTGTTGTATTGAAGGCTCTGCGCTTTGCGTGACATAGTTCCTGTTTTGTAACTTCATGTTCGAGATTTAAGTGCACGAACTGTTGCGCTCGAGAACGCGCGCTGTGTCAGAATGGCCATGTCGGGATTATTTTATTTTATAACGCTGTTTGTGGGTATTTACACACAAAAATTAACTGTCCCTGAGTCAGTAGTTCGAGTAAGTAGTCTGAGATAGCACGTTTCGTCAATATTATTAAAGATCTGCGAATGTTACGAACAGCAAGTGTGTCCCCGCCTTTATATGGCTGAATGGACCGAATGCCTTGATGTCGACTACCTCCGAGTGACAGTTGATGACGGAAGTGCGCTCATTTCTGCTCTGGAAACTCGACGGTGTCGGACGTGCACACTGACTCGTTACGTTTTAGTCAAGATGGCGGACGGGAATGAAAATCCTCAACCTTATCCGTTTCCATCCGCGACAAGTATAATTAGTATTGGGGGTAGACAATAAACCAGTCATACGTTTTTCTGAATATCTCTATATTTTATTTAATTTAAAAATAGTAATTTAATTATAATTTAATAATTGTAATTGAAAATAATATGTGCTAATAGTATCTAATACCTGCAGATATTATCTCCTTTTCTTAACAACTTCCATTATAATTTTCACTGTATAACTCACTCACACACTGCACTATCATGGAGAATATCAAGAGCACAATGGAAACATTGTCATCATCCTTCCTGGAGCGAATGGCTGCCTTTGAGATGGAACTCAAAAAGACAAACACATCTCAACAACTATCAGTGACTTCTTTATCCACCGACTTCTATGCATTCCGTGATTTCGTTGTGGCCACCTTGAAAAACCTCGAATGACAGGTTGCAATACTACACAGTGAATGTGACAGTATGGAGATGCGGAGCAGGCGTAGCATATTGTTGCTGCATGGTATTCCTGAGGCCAAGGATGAAGACGGCATAAAGATTTTTCTGACGTGAGCATCAAAACATCTGGCAGCTTCTCAACTTTGTGCTGATGACTTGACCCAGGTCACTCGCTTGGGCCGTGCACGACAGGACAGACCGCGGCCTCTCCTGGTGAAGATGACTTCGGAAGTGACCCGAGATGGTTTGTGGAGATCAAAAACTGGGCTTAAAGGCACTGGAGTCACAATGTCGGAGTTCCTTACACGGCATCGACATGTTATATTTGTTGCTGCGCGGGCTCGTTTCGGTGTTTCCAAATGCTGGTCCAGTATCGGGCGCATAATTGTCTTAGGCGATGACGGTAGATGACACCGCATTACTTCTATGGATGACATCGAGAAGCTAAGTTCTGTAGTGACTTCGACACCATCCGAGGCAGTGACACTTTCTTTACCTTTGCTCAAGTAACAGAGGACGATATCCGCATAGTGTAATTTTTTTATTTTTTTTTTTATTAGTTTCTTATAGCAGAAGAGGCATCTAATAGAATAGTAAAGTAAAGTAGTAGTAACAAGCTTTACTTATTGACTGATACATAATTAATTGGATAACATTGTTTCAGCGACAGCAAAAAAGATTTACCAATATAATGTGAAACTAAATAAAACTACTTTTGCCGGATAAAATGCGTTTATATGTGCAATGTTCATTTCATTTATTTTATACTCTAATTTACTTATTTTTCGTTAACTCAGTTATGATTGTCTGTGAATTTTTTATAAGTATATAACGTCTACATAAATACACGCCCTTTAATACGCTCAAAAGTAAAATATTATAGATTGAAGTTTAATTTTAATAAATAATTTTGTTACAGCGACCTACTGTGCGCCTCTGGGTCAATCGTTTTGAAGAAGAAGGACACGTGGACGCCCGATCAAGACAACCCGAACATTCCTATTTAATATCGGCGGAGCAGTCTCAGCGAATGGTTAATGTTTACGCGACTGCGCCTTTTACTCCAACGCGAACATTCGCTGAAGAGTTTGACTGCTCCGTCCGTACTATACGGAGAACCCTCCATAGAGCAGGAGTTCATCACAGAAGACCCGCAAAAAATAATAATAAACGAACAAAACAAAATTGATAGAGTCCGATTTGCACGAGAGTACCGAGACTTTGATTTTTCACACGCTACTTTTGTCGATGAATAATGTTTTAAGTCTTGCCAGTTAGGCCGTCGGTATTTATGGCGTGTGGATAATACGCGGTACGAGTCCCGTAACGTTAACCCTAATGCTGCTGGTCCTGGGGAACTTGTCCATATTACTGGGAGGGCTAACGGGCAGTCATATCTGGAACTTCTACAGGAGACATTAATTCCCACCGCTCGGGTAGTCTACCCGGAATCGGAAGTTCCAGAGCTAATGTTTTTACATGACAATTGCCCAATCCACACCGCTCGCGTGGTTCAAAACTGGCTAGAGGCACAGCCAGATATTCGAACCGTGTGATGGCTCTCCCGTTCCCCGGACCTTAACCCCATCGAAAATATGTGGGGAGTAATGGTCTAAAGGTGGGACAATAGAAACGAGAGGACGAGGGAGGCACTCATCACTCATTGTGAAACAGTTTGGGAGTCGCTACGGAGTTCTGACCTTTGTCAAAACTTGGTACTCTCGATGCGATCGAGACTGGACGCAGTAATAGATGCCAATGGTGCCGCATTAAGATATTAAATTCATTTTTAATTATTTGAGCTGTCCTAGACCTTCCTTTTGTCCTAGATGAGTCTATCGAATTTCTTAAGTACTTATACTTTCGCTACTAGTGATGGTATTTTCATCAATGTTCAGACAATCCATCGAAACAGCTTAAAGAAATACTTTTACTCTAAATTTCGAGAATTCGATCATGAAATAAATTTATTTAAATTGTTATATGCATGTAATACTTTTTTCATTAAAATATTTGCTGTAATAATATTGCATTACCATATTATATCAATTATTAAAAATCAAAAAGTAGATTAATCTTATTTCAGGAAGAATGGCATTTCTATTTTTTTTTATAAAACTATGATTGTGTAAATTTAAAGTATTTAGGTGAGTTGTAGTAAAGATAGTAGTTAATGTTAGTAGATGGTTATTGGGCATTCTACCCCACTTTCGTTCGCTCGGGCTTGCGCCCTCACTCCTCGTGGGGTGAAATGCCCAATAACCATCTCGGATATTTATTACCTCGTTTTTTCATTCCACTTCAATTATCTAATAAATAAGAAACCAAATCTACCACCAGTTCGTAAATTGAGAGACCCTTTGACAGAGAAGAACTGGCCAAAGAAACTCTGAAAGGTTAAGAAATCTCTCCCTAACATTAAAATCGTATAATTAGCGATCTAAAATCACACACCGATCGCCTCCTAAACTGTTCAGTCGGAAGCACCGTGGTAAGTCACTCCCTGCGAGCCCGTGGTAAGATCACGCACTGAACAGATTCCTAACTAGTGTTGGCTGAGAGAATCGTGGTAAGTATCTCCCTGCGAGCCCATGGTAAGATCACGCATCAAACATCACCTAAACTGTTCAGTTGGAAGCACCGTGGTAAGTCACTCCTTGCGAGCCCGTGGTAAGATCACGCACTGAACAGATTCTTAACTAGTGTTGGCTGAGAGAACCATGGTAAGTATCTCCCTGCGAGCCCATGGTAAGATCACGCACCAAACATCGCCTAAACTGTTCAGTTGGAAGCACCGTGTTAAGTCGCTCCCTGCGAGCCCGTGGTAAGATCACGCACTGAACAGATTCCTAACTAGTGTTGGCTGAGAGAACCATGGTAAGAATCTCCCTGCGAGCCCATGGTAAGATCACGCACCAAACATAACCTAAACTGTTCAGTTGGAAGCACCGTGGTAAGTCACTTCCTGCGAGCCCGTGGTAAGATCACGCACTGAACAGATTCCTAACTAGTGTTGGCTGAGAGAACCATGGTAAGTATCTCCCTGCGAGCCCATGGTAAGATCACGCACCAAACTTCGCCTAAACTGTTCAGCTGGAAGCACCGTGTTAAGTCGCTCCCTGCGAGCCCGTGGTAAGATCACGCACTGAACAGATTCCTAACTAGTGTTGGCTGAGAGAACCATGGTAAGTATCTCCCTGCGAGCCCATGGTAAAATCACGCACCAAACATCGCCTAAAGTGTTCAATTGGAAGCACCGTGGTAAGTCACTCCCTGCGAGCCCGTGGTAAGATCACGCACTGAACAGATTCCTAACTAGTGTTGGCTGAGAGAACCATGGTAAGTATCTCCCTGCGAGCCCATGGTAAGATCACGCACCAAACATCGCCTAAACTGTTCAGTTGGAAGCACCGTGGTAAGTCACTCCCTGCGAGCCCGTGGTAAGATCACGCACTGAACAGATTCCTAACTATTGTTGGCTGAGAGAACCATGGTAAGTATCTTCCTGCGAGCCCATGGTAAGATCACGCACCAAACATCGTCTAAACTGTTCAGTTAGAAGCACCGTGGTAAGTCACTCCCTGCGAGCCCATGGTAAGATCACGTACCAAACATCGCCTAAACTGTTCTGTTGGAAGCACCATGGTAAGTCACTTCCTGCGAGCCCATGGTAAGATCATGCACCGAACAGACTCCTAATTACCTAACAAATAAAATGCTTTTGGGATTCTCTGAATCTTACTTTAGATTAATATATTTATACTTACGTTACCATTACCTTCTTGAAACGTTACCACAACTTCTTTACCTTCATGATAAAAAGTAATTCCAAACTCGATGTAATCTCGTATGAGAATACTTTAATTATCAATTACCTCTTAATATCTATAGGAGAATGGGATGGGGTTTTTAATTTTATTTCAATGTCTACATATATAAAGAAAAATGTATTAGATTTCTTCAGAGATTGATCTTCGATGTCATCATGCAATGCACAGCTACCTCATGTCTGGTTTTCTGAAATAAATAACAAAAAATAATTATATTACGTAATAATACGTATTATATAATAAAATTAATAACACTCTAATAAAATTAATGACCTTGCTACTACATAAAGAAAAATCCATAAGGGGTTATTTTTTGCGACCATGCGTGATGTAGTAATTCATTAAAAATGTTGAAAAATTTTTGATAAAAGATAAAATTTAAATGAATAACAGTATTTCTCTACATTAAAGAATATTATCTGTTTTCATGAAAAACAAAAAAATACTATATTTTACTAATTTTAGAGAAAAATGCATAAAAATACATTTAACTTTCAAATCTAATGTTTTTCTTGTTTTACTGATGTCAATTATCATAGACATTAATTATAATTTGTGTAAACTATGATTTTGATAATAAGTCTTACTTTATAAAATCAGGCTGACATGGATTTTTAAACTTTTTTTATTTTTTTATTTTTTATTGTTGCACGACAAAGTGACTGTAATACACCTGGTGGGAAGTGATATTACAGTCTAAAAATAGTCGCAGCTGTCAGAAGTCGAAACTACTCCTGGTAGCCACCACTATCTTGCCGGCCTATTTAAGAGCCTTTTCACACCTCTTTTGAAGCACCCAAGGTTATATTTAATGGGAAAAATGTGGGATGGGAGACTGTTCCACATTTTAATGGTACGGCAAATATATGATTTGCCGAATTTTTTTGTACGAGTTGGTAAAGTACAAATAGTCTGGGAATGGCAGCGAGCACCGGCACGTGTCAACCTGTTACGGAAGGAGGAAGGGGGAATGATGTTGAATAATTCCTCAGAGCACTCTCCATGATAGAGCCGGTAGAACACACTGAGTGAGGCAATATCACGCCTCATTTGCAGTGGCTCAAGATTGTTGGTTAGATCCTCATCCTTTATGATGCGTACTGCCCGGCGCTGCAGCCTGTCTAGGGCATCCAACAGATATTTTGCGGAGTCATCCCAAAGATGCGAACAGTACTCCATGCTAGACCTGACCTGGGTCTTATATAACAAGCACCGTTGCTCGGGTGTAAAAAACCGGCGCACTCTGTTTAAAATTCCGAGCCTGCGAGAAGCAGCAACTATAACGCTTTCGATGTGGTCTTTTGGGTTGAGGTCGCTGCGAATATCCATGCCCAGAATATTGAGGCTATCTTTTGTTGTGAGGCTAGTGCCCCGGAGAGTGGGAAGAGGGGAGAAAGGGGAGGTCTTAGACGACAGAGCGCATACCTGTGTTTTTTTGGCGTTGAACTCAACCAAATTATCTTAACCCCATTTGGAAATACAGTCCAGACACCGATTGAGCTCCACGACAAGATTTTCACGATTTCTCATCATTGGTCCCACGCCACTCGACGGTTTGCCAGTGTAGGTGCCATGCATAGTGCTATCGTCTGCATAGCAATGAATGAGGCCTAAAGGCAACATGTCATTAATATGCAGAAGGAACAATGTGGGTGAAAGTACTGAACCCTGTGGAACCCCGGCATTCACTATTTTAAATTGCGAAGCCCTACTATCCACCAGGACACGTATTCTTCGCTCAGCCAGGAAGCCGGTGATCCAAGTACAGAGCCGGCTAGGGAGTCCGTAAGAAGGAAGTTTAGCGAGGAGGCCTCTATGCCAGACCCTATAAAAGGCTTTAGCAATATCCAGACTAACAGCCAATGTTTCACCATGGGCGTCCATCGCCTCACCCCAGCGGTGTAACAAGTATGCAAGAAGATCACCCGTCGACCGGTTTGGCCTAAACCCGTACTGCCGATCGTGAATTATAGAGTGATCTTCCAAGTAGCGAACTATCTTAATATTAATAAGCCGCTCCATAACTTTGCTAAGTACAGAGGATATAGCGATAGGACGGTAGTTCGCGGGATCTGACCGATCACCTCTTTTGGGAACCGGTTGCACATTAGCTTCCCTCCATGGTTGTGGGACACAGCCTGATAAATAAGAAGCACGGTAGAGGCGCGTTAAAATAGGTGTCAACTCAGCCGCACACTGTTTCAGTACAATCGCTGGAATACCATCAGGACCACTGGCTTTCCGGGCATCGAGTCCCAGCAACAACCTACGTACATCGCGCTGTCTGATTTTTATATCCGGCATCATGACGCCGCACGGGGTTAATGTAGGTGGCTCTGCATTGCCATCATCAAGCCAAGAATTAGACGCAAAGATATTGGCCAGTAAATCTGCCTTATCCTGCGCATCATGCACACAGCTTTTGTTAGGCCCCAAAAGGCTCTACTCCCACGGGGATGGGCTGCCAGTTCTTGACCCAGGCGTAATAAACGTTGGGCATGAGCTCCCGCGAAGGCATTCTTACAACTTTTTGTAGCTTTATTGTAGGCTGCCTTAAGAGATCCAAGATTGGGATCCCTCCTCGCGCAACCCCTGATCCAGGCACGGTAAGACGCCTGGCTATTGGCGACAGCTTCATTGCACTCCCGGTTGAACCAGGGGCGACCCCTGCGGCTGACGACGACATCCGATGTTGGAATATAATACTCCATACCCAATAAGATCTCATCCGCAACCGCAGAAGCACTTGCCGAGAGATCCCCTTCGCCAAAGCATCGCTGACGCCAAGGAAAGGATGAAAAATACTCCCTCAGGCCATCCCAATCTGCTGACCCGTAATGCCAAACACGTCGCCTAATAGCCGGAGGAACTGGTTTAGTCTCGCCTGGTATCACAGCTTCCACGACGCAATGGTCAGAAGAACCCAAGCGCACACCTACCGAGACAACATAGCCAGCGGGGTGGCTTGTAAGGAAAAGGTCCAGCGTAGAAGGATCCTGACCCGCAATATCCGGTATTCTGGTTGGCTCAGTGACAAGCTGTGTAAGATTATTCGCGAGAGCAAAGGCGTGAGCGCTTCTTCCAGCATGATCAGTTTTAGAGGATCCTAACCATATTACGTGATGC